>JARBJD010000102.1:0-224374 GCA_033064195.1 Blattamonas nauphoetae | reverse complement strand
CAACACACATTCGAAGCAGAAGACAGTTCAATAGAATTGGCGACATTTATGTCGTAATACGTCAATGGTAATGTTCGCTGTCAGCTCCTTCAGCCATGCAAGACATTCGTGTTGTAGACATTCCAATTCCTTCACAGAAAGATTGCAGATTCAGTCAATGCTCTGACGCCTCCAGATCGGCAATAAAGTTCAATCGATAGAATAGTGACATTTATTTTGCTTGAAAATTTAGAGTTCTCAACTTTCTCGTATATACAGACTACTGAACGGGCAAAATAGTCAGAGAGAAACCTTCCACGTTCATACGAGCTTCCTATAGACACCCCGATACTCCTTTGGGGATCGTTCTATCGCGATCCTTCTAAATGACTGCTGCTGGCGAAGTCCTTGAAGGGTTAAGTCTTGGTGGGCATGATTTACAGTCACATCTAAGTGAGGCCAACATGAACCCCGGGGACAATCTTTCGATCATCCGTCTCCAATCAACCTCAATTCGTTCTGCATCAGTCACCAGGGCACCATTTTGCCTGAGTATCTTGGAACATTACGTCGAGGGCTCTGTACTTGAACTTGTTCTGGAACTCCTCTTCATATACAAATTAAAAATTAGAAATTGAAAAAAGTTTAACGTTTGTTTTTGGATCACCCATAGCTCCCGAACTAATGCTCAAATCACTCTGAAAACATCAGAAATGAACTCAGCAGATCGGGATTGACCTTGGAAGAGGTTTGTATGGTCGAAGCTCAAAATTGTATTTTCAAACTTTGTCTGGATCTCCTCTTCATATACATATTAAAAAATCGATAAAAAATAAATCAGCGTTAATTTTGAGATCACCCATAACCCCGAAATACTTCTCAGATCACACAGAAACACATCATAAATAAGCTCACCAGGCCGATATTGACCTTGTTGGAACGGTTTTGGATTGGTCTCAAAAAATAAGGTTAATTTGTAAAATAAATTTCTGTATTTTCACATATGGTGGTGAAAAAGTGAAAAATCAAAATGGCCAGAACAATCCACCGATGCCACAGATGCATGGGGAGAGTGTGCACGTCATTCTGGTGCGTTCTGATCGAAATATCAGTGAATTGTGGGTGTCAGAAAAACAAACGCTTAACTTTTTTCAAAATCTAATATTTTATCTCCTTAGAAAGAATGAACACAAAAGTTGAAGACAAAAGTCAATGACATTTGTGCCATTAATCCTGGATTGATCGACGATCATTTCGAAGCATTGTTCAACGGCACTCCAGTCGAAATACAATCTTTGAATGATCGTTTGAGAGCTCATGAAGTCCCTATTTATGACTACAAGAAATATAGCGAAGGTGCTTCAACCGAGAATGCTGGATCCAGAAAGACAGGAACAGCGATAAATATTGCACATGTGACCAATCTAGCAGTCGTGGACATTGACATCTTGAATAAGGATGCTAATGAACAAACCAAAACCAAAATCAGACAATCAGTGATTGATGTACTACCTAAAAATGTCGGATTAGTCGTCACTGGTTCTGGTGGCCTTCACATCTACTGCGATATTGACGGATACAAACTGGAAAAGAATTCAATGGTGAAGGTAAAGAAAACTGAGCAATACGATGTGGATTTGTTCGCTTGTGTAGACTCCAATCTGCGCTGGATTGTGCAACCAAAATCAAGAGTGCAAAGGAAGGTCGAAGGCAAGAATAAAATCCATACATATTCAACATTGAATGATTTTAATCAGCTCTTTAAACTGGCATCATTGTCGGATGTATTGTCCAATCTGTGCATTGCATTGAAGCCAATTCCATCAGATAAGAAGCCATCAGTCAAGCCTCAAAGACAGAGGGTCCAAAGTTCCTACATTCGACAGTGATTCAATTCAACAGTATTCTTTGGAAGCAAGCAGAGGTAATCAGAAAGGATTGACAGGACTGACAATCCACAATGATTCTGGCTCTCGTTCACTCGAGGATGAAGTTTCCCTGTTGCCATTGTTTGCTGGACTCAATTCATTGCGACAAATTGATGGATTCACTGACGAGATGCTGGACCAAACGTACCAAGACGTCTATGCTCACAATACATTAACAGAGAATACAAAATGAATTGGGATGCTCAAAGAA
Source organism: Blattamonas nauphoetae (assembly GCA_033064195.1). Taxonomy (NCBI): domain Eukaryota; phylum Preaxostyla; order Oxymonadida; genus Blattamonas; species Blattamonas nauphoetae. The sequence continues at coordinate 222,256 of JARBJD010000102.1, read as the reverse complement.
TCAGGCATGCTTCGAACGTTTCGCATCCAGGAGTACTCGTCAAAATCATTCGGATCCACAATGAAAAATACTACAATAATGAACTCGTTATTCCTCTCACAGACTACGATGTCTCAGATGTATTTGACAGCATTGATGAATCCGAGGACCAATGCCTTGAGCAAAGCAATGATGAGCCATACAAAGAAAAATTAATCTTCTGTCTCCATTTGACTTCTCTACAATCAGGAAAAAGGCCACAAATAAAGAATACAAATCAGAAAAGGAAGTTCTGAGAGATCTGCTGAAAGTTCTTCGCTGTATTGAAGTATCGTTGCTTTGCATTGTGAAGGAATACAGTTCGCTTGATCTATGCTACTGCGTCAATGTTCAGAAAGAAAGCAATGTCCTAAGATTGTTGAAATCAATTAAAGTGACCATACCAAACGAGGATCAAAGAGAACGAAAGTATTCAATTGCCAAAGCCTATTCGAGGACAATCGTAATCGTTTTATGGTCAATGGCATTCGATTCATCAGTGACAATCCAGAAATGTTCTCACTATTTCAAGGATACAAATACCCATTCGTTGATGAAGTAAACAATGAGCTTGTTCAACCATTCTTAGATTTCACCAAAGAGATCATTTCCGACAACAATGACGAGATTGTACAACTTCATCTTGAATTGGATTTCTTTTGTCATTCAGAATCCAGGTCAGAAGACAGCGTCTGTCATAATCTTGAAGGGAATGCGAAAGGAATTGGCAAGAATGTGTGGACCAATGTGCTCTGTGAACTAATGCGTGGATACTCTGCTCCAAACGTCACAGATATTCAGGAACTATGTGGTACATTCAATACAGTGATTGAAGGAAAGATGCTGATTGTCTGCAATGAACTGAAGAATGCTGGGGAAGAAAGAATGTCCAATTTTGATGCTCTCAAATCCATAATATCAGATACAAGTTTTAGAGCAAACGAGAAGGAATCGCTCGTCGTGATGCCGAGAATGTAGCCAACCTAATCTTCTGTACAAACAACGCATATCCAGTAAAGATTGAAGTCGACGACAGACGTTACTGTGTGTGCAATGTGTCCAATAAAAGAAAGATGATGCTGCAGTCTTTCTCAATCTCATTCGTTCATTCTCTCATGAATTCTACTCACATTTGTTGACCTACTTCAGACAAAGGGACATTTCTAAATTCAATCCAAGACAATTGCCAAACACAGATGCAAGATGTCTACTCCAGGAGGTGTCTAGATCAGCAATTGGAGACTTTTGTCTGCAACACATTGACGAATTGGAGAAAGGAATGCCATGCTCATATGCAGCTGAACTCATGCCTGAATATTACAAAAACTAAAGACGTTCCAGATGGATTTACATGAGCATTGCATCAGAAGAGAGTCACAGTGAATAAAGCAAGAGTATGGTGCTACGTGATCGATCCAAAGTATGCAGAACTGCTTAGAAGGTCTGCTCTTGAGTCAGAAAGCGATGAAGAAGACAGTCTAGAATAAGCACAACAATGTAGATATATTTTTGAAGAACTATTGACTGTCAAAAGTGGCCCAGGTGGCCTAGGTGGATCGCGAAATTAAATTAGTTTTATTTTGGGAGGTCCACAGGTCCACAGGTCCACAAGTCCACATCAAGAAAAAAGATGGAAAAAGGCAGTCCTTCTCGCTCATTGCTGTTTTATTACATTGTTTTCATATTCTGTGGATTTTTCATTGGTGTTGGATTTCATTGCTATATTCAATGACGATTGACTGGACCAGGTGGCCTAGGTGGATCGCGAAATTAAATTAGTTTTTATTTTTGGGAGGTCCACAGGTCCACAAGTCCACAAGTCCACAGAAGCTCAGAAATGGTCATATACTGATGTTTATATACAGTCTTTATCTTTATTTTATATACTGACCTAAGTCATATAGAGATAATTGTAGCATCAAAATATAAAGTCCACAATATATAATTTATGTAATATGACAGCAATGAGCAAACAACAAACCACAAATGACGACATTTTCTATATTGCTCCTCTCTTTTATATACTGACCTAAGTCAAATGAGAAAATTGTTGCTTTTAAAATAAAAAAAGTCCACAATACAAATATTGAATGTAATAAAACTGCTATGAGCAAAAAAATGAAATACCCACAAAGATATTTCCATTATTTTTTCTCGATGTGGACTTGTGGACCCGTGGACCTGTGGACCTCCCAAAAATAAAACCAATTTGATTTCGCGATCCACCTAGGCCACCTGGTCCAGTCAATCGTCATTGGAAAACACTCATGAATTCCAACACCAATGAAAATTCCACAATACACACATTTTATGTAAGATGACAGCTATGAGCAAAAATGAAATACCCACAAAAGATATTTCCATTATTTTTTTCTCGATGTGGACTTGTGGACCCGTGGACCTGTGGACCTCCCAAAAATAAAACCAATTTGATTTCGCGATCCACCTAGGCCACCTGGTCCAGTCAATCGTCATTGGAAAACACTCATGAATTCCAACACCAATGAAAATTCCACAATACACACATTTTATGTAAGATGACAGCTATGAGCAAAATGAAATACCCACAAAGATATTTCCATTATTTTTTTTCTCGATGTGGACTTGTGGACCCGTGGACCTGTGGACCTCCCAAAAATAAAAACCAATTTGATTTCGCGATCCACCTAGGCCACCTGGTCCAGTCAATCGTCATTGGAAAACACTCATGAATTCCAACACCAATGAAAATTCCACAATACACACATTTTATGTAAGATGACAGCTATGAGCAAAAATGAAATACCCACAAAGATATTTCCATTATTTTTTCTCGATGTGGACTTGTGGACCCGTGGACCTGTGGACCTCCCAAAAATAAAAACCAATTTGATTTCGCGATCCACCTAGGCCACCTGGTCCAGTCAATCGTCATTGGAAAACACTCATGAATTCCAACACCAATGAAAATTCCACAATACACACATTTTATGTAAGATGACAGCTATGAGCAAAAATGAAATACCCACAAAGATATTTCCATTATTTTTTCTCGATGTGGACTTGTGGACCCGTGGACCTGTGGACCTCCCAAAAATAAAAACCAATTTGATTTCGCGATCCACCTAGGCCACCTGGTCCAGTCAATCGTCATTGGAAAACACTCATGAATTCCAACACCAATGAAAATTCCACAATACACACATTTTATGTAAGATGACAGCTATGAGCAAAAATGAAATACCCACAAAAGATATTTCCATTATTTTTTTCTCGATGTGGACTTGTGGACCCGTGGACCTGTGGACCTCCCAAAAATAAAAACCAATTTGATTTCGCGATCCACCTAGGCCACCTGGTCCAGTCAATCGTCATTGGAAAACACTCATGAATTCCAACACCAATGAAAATTCCACAATACACACATTTTATGTAAGATGACAGCTATGAGCAAAAATGAAATACCCACAAAGATATTTCCATTATTTTTTCTCGATGTGGACTTGTGGACCCGTGGACCTGTGGACCTCCCAAAAATAAAAACCAATTTGATTTCGCGATCCACCTAGGCCACCTGGTCCAGTCAATCGTCATTGGAAAACACTCATGAATTCCAACACCAATGAAAATTCCACAATACACACATTTTATGTAAGATGACAGCTATGAGCAAAAATGAAATACCCACAAAGATATTTCCATTATTTTTTCTCGATGTGGACTTGTGGACCCGTGGACCTGTGGACCTCCCAAAAATAAAAACCAATTTGATTTCGCGATCCACCTAGGCCACCTGGTCCAGTCAATCGTCATTGGAAAACACTCATGAATTCCAACACCAATGAAAATTCCACAATACACACATTTTATGTAAGATGACAGCTATGAGCAAAAATGAAATACCCACAAAAGATATTTCCATTATTTTTTCTCGATGTGGACTTGTGGACCCGTGGACCTGTGGACCTCCCAAAAATAAAAACCAATTTGATTTCGCGATCCACCTAGGCCACCTGGTCCAGTCAATCGTCATTGGAAAACACTCATGAATTCCAACACCAATGAAAATTCCACAATACACACATTTTATGTAAGATGACAGCTATGAGCAAAAAATGAAATACCCACAAAGATATTTCCATTATTTTTTCTCGATGTGGACTTGTGGACCCGTGGACCTGTGGACCTCCCAAAAATAAAACCAATTTGATTTCGCGATCCACCTAGGCCACCTGGTCCAGTCAATCGTCATTGGAAAACACTCATGAATTCCAACACCAATGAAAATTCCACAATACACACATTTTATGTAAGATGACAGCTATGAGCAAAAAATGAAATACCCACAAAAGATATTTCCATTATTTTTTTCTCGATGTGGACTTGTGGACCCGTGGACCTGTGGACCTCCCAAAAATAAAAACCAATTTGATTTCGCGATCCACCTAGGCCACCTGGTCCAGTCAATCGTCATTGGAAAACACTCATGAATTCCAACACCAATGAAAATTCCACAATACACACATTTTATGTAAGATGACAGCTATGAGCAAAAATGAAATACCCACAAAGATATTTCCATTATTTTTTTCTCGATGTGGACTTGTGGACCCGTGGACCTGTGGACCTCCCAAAAATAAAAACCAATTTGATTTCGCGATCCACCTAGGCCACCTGGTCCAGTCAATCGTCATTGGAAAACACTCATGAATTCCAACACCAATGAAAATTCCACAATACACACATTTTATGTAAGATGACAGCTATGAGCAAAAATGAAATACCCACAAAGATATTTCCATTATTTTTTCTCGATGTGGACTTGTGGACCCGTGGACCTGTGGACCTCCCAAAAATAAAAACCAATTTGATTTCGCGATCCACCTAGGCCACCTGGTCCAGTCAATCGTCATTGGAAAACACTCATGAATTCCAACACCAATGAAAATTCCACAATACACACATTTTATGTAAGATGACAGCTATGAGCAAAAATGAAATACCCACAAAAGATATTTCCATTATTTTTTCTCGATGTGGACTTGTGGACCCGTGGACCTGTGGACCTCCCAAAAATAAAAACCAATTTGATTTCGCGATCCACCTAGGCCACCTGGTCCAGTCAATCGTCATTGGAAAACACTCATGAATTCCAACACCAATGAAAATTCCACAATACACACATTTTATGTAAGATGACAGCTATGAGCAAAAAATGAAATACCCACAAAAGATATTTCCATTATTTTTTTCTCGATGTGGACTTGTGGACCCGTGGACCTCCCAAAAATAAAAACCAATTTGATTTCGCGATCCACCTAGGCCACCTGGTCCAGTCAATCGTCATTGGAAAACACTCATGAATTCCAACACCAATGAAAATTCCACAATACACACATTTTATGTAAGATGACAGCTATGAGCAAAAATGAAATACCCACAAAGATATTTCCATTATTTTTTCTCGATGTGGACTTGTGGACCCGTGGACCTGTGGACCTCCCAAAAATAAAAACCAATTTGATTTCGCGATCCACCTAGGCCACCTGGTCCAGTCAATCGTCATTGGAAAACACTCATGAATTCCAACACCAATGAAAATTCCACAATACACACATTTTATGTAAGATGACAGCTATGAGCAAAAATGAAATACCCACAAAAGATATTTCCATTATTTTTTCTCGATGTGGACTTGTGGACCCGTGGACCTGTGGACCTCCCAAAAATAAAAACCAATTTGATTTCGCGATCCACCTAGGCCACCTGGTCCAGTCAATCGTCATTGGAAAACACTCATGAATTCCAACACCAATGAAAATTCCACAATACACACATTTTATGTAAGATGACAGCTATGAGCAAAAAATGAAATACCCACAAAAGATATTTCCATTATTTTTTTCTCGATGTGGACTTGTGGACCCGTGGACCTGTGGACCTCCCAAAAATAAAAACCAATTTGATTTCGCGATCCACCTAGGCCACCTGGTCCAGTCAATCGTCATTGGAAAACACTCATGAATTCCAACACCAATGAAAATTCCACAATACACACATTTTATGTAAGATGACAGCTATGAGCAAAAATGAAATACCCACAAAAGATATTTCCATTATTTTTTCTCGATGTGGACTTGTGGACCCGTGGACCTGTGGACCTCCCAAAAATAAAAACCAATTTGATTTCGCGATCCACCTAGGCCACCTGGTCCAGTCAATCGTCATTGGAAAACACTCATGAATTCCAACACCAATGAAAATTCCACAATACACACATTTTATGTAAGATGACAGCTATGAGCAAAAATGAAATACCCACAAAGATATTTCCATTATTTTTTCTCGATGTGGACTTGTGGACCCGTGGACCTGTGGACCTCCCAAAAATAAAAACCAATTTGATTTCGCGATCCACCTAGGCCACCTGGTCCAGTCAATCGTCATTGGAAAACACTCATGAATTCCAACACCAATGAAAATTCCACAATACACACATTTTATGTAAGATGACAGCTATGAGCAAAAATGAAATACCCACAAAAGATATTTCCATTATTTTTTCTCGATGTGGACTTGTGGACCCGTGGACCTGTGGACCTCCCAAAAATAAAAACCAATTTGATTTCGCGATCCACCTAGGCCACCTGGTCCAGTCAATCGTCATTGGAAAACACTCATGAATTCCAACACCAATGAAAATTCCACAATACACACATTTTATGTAAGATGACAGCTATGAGCAAAAATGAAATACCCACAAAAGATATTTCCATTATTTTTTTCTCGATGTGGACTTGTGGACCCGTGGACCTGTGGACCTCCCAAAAATAAAAACCAATTTGATTTCGCGATCCACCTAGGCCACCTGGTCCAGTCAATCGTCATTGGAAAACACTCATGAATTCCAACACCAATGAAAATTCCACAATACACACATTTTATGTAAGATGACAGCTATGAGCAAAAAATGAAATACCCACAAAAGATATTTCCATTATTTTTTTCTCGATGTGGACTTGTGGACCCGTGGACCTGTGGACCTCCCAAAAATAAAAACCAATTTGATTTCGCGATCCACCTAGGCCACCTGGTCCAGTCAATCGTCATTGGAAAACACTCATGAATTCCAACACCAATGAAAATTCCACAATACACACATTTTATGTAAGATGACAGCTATGAGCAAAAAATGAAATACCCACAAAAGATATTTCCATTATTTTTTTCTCGATGTGGACTTGTGGACCCGTGGACCTGTGGACCTCCCAAAAATAAAAACCAATTTGATTTCGCGATCCACCTAGGCCACCTGGTCCAGTCAATCGTCATTGGAAAACACTCATGAATTCCAACACCAATGAAAATTCCACAATACACACATTTTATGTAAGATGACAGCTATGAGCAAAAAATGAAATACCCACAAAAGATATTTCCATTATTTTTTTCTCGATGTGGACTTGTGGACCCGTGGACCTGTGGACCTCCCAAAAATAAAAACCAATTTGATTTCGCGATCCACCTAGGCCACCTAGGCCAGTCAATCGCCATTGGAAAACACCCATGAAATCCAACACCAATGAACCAGCCACCAAATCCACCATCATCAATGTCCCAATCATTTTTATTCATCCTAAGCATGCCTCTGCACATGTGGACTTGTGGACCCGTGGACCTCCCAAAAATAAAAACCAATTTGATTTCGCGATCCACCTAGGCCACCTGGTCCAGTCAATCGCCATTGTATTCATCCATCAATTCCTCACACCCCCTGCATCCCCCATCAATGCCCACTCAATCAATGTCCACACAACAATGTCCACACAATAATATCCTTCACCGACTCATCTCACTTATTTCACGTTCAGCCACATCAATGCCCTCACATCAATGCCTCCTCAATCATGTCCCCACAACAGTGCCACCTCAACAATGCCACTCAACAATGTCCACACAATCATGTCTCCTCAACAATGTCTCTTCACCAACCCACATATCTCTCATGTCACGTATTTCAACATCAATGCCACTCATCAATATCCACTCATCAATGCCCCACTCATCAATATCACACATCAGTACCCCACTCATCAATGCCTCCTTCACCCCTCCCAATCTTTTCACCTATGCCTAATCACCCTTGTCTCTTCACTTATTTTCCCACACCTATCTTTTCACCGATGCCCAATCACCCTTGTCTATGCCACCTATTTCCCTACACTTATTCTTATCAACTACTCAACCACCACCCTATATCTCTTGGAAAGATTCAAAAAAACCCATATTTTCTCGAGAAAAAATTCTTAGAAAAAAAATGGTTTCTTTTTTGAGCATCTTTTGTCGAGATCGATACGAACAATATGCAATTTGTTTGGTGAAAAACGGATGGCTGGTTGTGGAGATATGACGTCGAAAAGTTGAAAAAAAAGGTGTGGATTGTACTGTATGAGGCTACAGAGCCCAATAATGGGTCTTTAGCTCCAAATTTTTTTCCGGATTATTTTCTCACCAAAACTACATTTCCCAGAAAAAATCTCGATTTTAGGCGGTTTATTGAAAACCGGCGGTTTGGTGACAGCACTATCAATTTTTGTGATTTGGGTCAGAATTTTTGACATCATTCAAAAGTTCGACGGTCACAAACAAAAAACGAAAAAAGAACGCTCTTCTCACGGCTTCATCAAAGATCTCGATAATACTGGTCGATCATGTTATGCACCAATTCAGGAGAAAAGTCAATTCATTTTTCATCAACGAGAGGAGATTGATTTTGAATGTTGGTCTTCGTACTTTTGAATGAAGTCAAAAATTCTGTCCCATTTTTTTCACAGTCCATCGCCTTTTTCGCTTTCGAATAGCAGATTTTCATCTCGATTTTCATAATCATGGGGGGTGGCATTCTGATGTTCGATGGCCACGCTGAACTTTTTCTTATCGCCCTCACCTTCTCGAGATATCGGGACTTCTTGGCCGTTTGGCCGATCGTGTAACGAGATCCTGACCCATATTTTTCGGAAACCAACTGACCAGTGGAGATGTCTTTTTGGCTGGTAACACAGGGGTTCGACTCCCGCCGAGCACAACTTTTTTGCCACAACTTAGAGGTTTTTGGCCCACAAAGTCCACCCTTGAACAATCAGTGATCTTGATATGAGGAGAAATAAAGGTTATGCTTCGTACCCCTTTTAGAGTTCCTTGATCCAGACCCATTTTTTTTGAATGAAACGTCTTTGGAAGCTCCTAATATTTTGGAAAACCTTTTTCAAAAAATGCTGGGAATCTTGGCAAAACGATGATTGAAAATCGAAAATGAACAACTGGAACGATGAAAAAGAAAGATGGTGAAACTGAGAATCAAGAAGTAGCTTAATAGGTTACCAATCAACAACGATATGCGTGTATTGTTCAGGAGGAGGTGTGGCCTGGGGGAGTTCCTTGATCGACCAAACCTCTACCGAATCGTACTGGCCAGAAAGTGTGATCTGGTGTGAGCAAACGAAAGAGCATGACAGACAAATGAAAGCGAATACCGCGAAGTACACAGCGTTCGGAATGTTCCTGAGAATCACCGGTTGGCGCTCGTCGTTGATGAAAAGGGTGGCAGTCCTGACCTTCCCAGTCATGTCAATCTCGACCGAGGCAAGCTGACCCTGCTCACACTCCTGGTTTCCACGGACATCTCTCTGGGCGTGCCGGATTGTTCCGCTGGAAGGATGCAAACGAGAGGAGAGCATACCCCAAGAGCGAGAAGTAGGCCGAGTAGCGATCTTTCCCCATTGCTTGACCGGACGGCGGAAGTGTGCGACCAGCTCTCACCAAGCCAAGCACTGAGCGAGAATAAGAGAATCAAGCGCATACTGACGTTGCCGGTAACTGTTTTCAAAAATAAATCACTGAAAAGATGACTAAAGGGGGAAAATACCATCTCCAAACACCAGCCGAGAGGACTCTGTTCGTTGAGTAGGATTCTACGAGTGGACCCTCCTTGACGAGAAGGTTCTTGTCGATGTTCCATGCATTCGGATCAGTTGTGACAAAATTGAACGTAACATAAGTCTGAAGTGGTGTTGCAACTGTTTAACACATTGAATGGATGAGGAAAGGAGATACCAAAATAGCGAGAGAGAATTCCATAGGCTCTTTGACTAAGGGTCAAATTCGGACTTTGGTTTGCGAGGGTGAGCAATGAATTTCGAAGATTCAGAAGAACCTTGGTGATACGAGCATGATCACAGACGGAAGTCGACTTATTCAAAAGCTCGATGCATCGATCAAATTGGTCATGATGCGCAAGTAAAGCATTTGAAACCGACAGTATAAAGCCTTCATCAATAATACCTTCGATATTTTCCTTTGACGGGGCAACATTGAGGATATGGCTTGGACAAAAATGTGAGAGAGCAAAAGGATACCAGAGTGATGATATTGCCGTGATAGAAATTGTTGAATCAACCGACTGATTAGAGAAAAAATGAAGGGAATGAACAGAAAAAGTGATACATTTGCTAGTTGTTTGAGGGGAAGGATCACGAACTCATCAACAAGTGAATGATCAGGGAGAGAAAGGTAGAAGGTGATCTGAAAGAACAGTGTTGAACTCAGGAGCTGTGAAGAAAATGGAATCGATATCACGAATTTCTTCGAAAAAAAAGCAGACGTAGAGTTCATGGTCCAATTCTGGTGTAATAAGTTCGTCTAGAATGTTCAAAAAGCGTTTCCGGATCATTTCTTCGATATTAGTATAATCTTCATTCGATAGAGATAATATAATTGGATGAGAGGTGAATACCATCGACAGCAAGATGAAGAAGTCGCTTGACATCGCTACATTGTTCAGTTGGGGTCTGAGAGAGGATTCTATCGCAAATAATCGCAATTTCTTCCAACTAGGCATCATTATTGTGTTGTTAAACAAATAGGAAAGAGAATGACATAGAATTTTGATACCGGTGCGATGTGAGTTTGTTGGGTTGGTTCTGATGGATGAGACTGATGAGGTGATTGCCGAGCTTTTGGGGGCATGTACAATGCCAAGTGACTAGTCGATGAGAATTGTGGCTGCTCCCCATAACTTTGTTAAACTCACTCTGAATGGGGACTCTTAACGGGGTACCGTCCTTAATCTTAATTCACTGCTTTAGTTAACTGCCCTTCTCGTTGTTGATGGTGTATTTGAAATTCTAATTGCGGCCACTCTGGTCATTCCGTTCATCCAATATGTCAGAGCATTTAGAAACTATTTGAGGATGTTCAAACTTTACAAGACAGGGAAATTCATTGAAATGATAACAATCATTGTTTTAGGTCTGTTTCAGATCGTTTTCTTCACCAGTCAAATATCTTTCTTAGCGACATGGAAAATCGTGTTCAACCTGATAGGAATGATCTCATTCAAGGAATATTATGGATTCACCAATCTTATCAGTTTTTTCAATGTCTTTCTTCCAGGTGTGTTTTCAATTATCAAACTTCAACGTTCAATTCAACCACTTTTTTTTGTCTCATTTCTCATCATCACTCTTCTCATATCTCTTGCCTTATCTCCGAAAATGTGTTGTATTTTTTCACAATTCAGTCATCGGTTCCATCGCATCTTTCCGTGGAATTGTCAAACAAAAGAGACGCTTCCTCAACTGCCATTTCTTCTCCATCTTATATGTTCTGATCTCCTTTTTCATCCTTGCATCGATGTACCTTTCTTCATACACAAACACCTTTGAGAGATTGGCACATCTCGTCCTCTTCTCAGCATGTGCTGTCTGCTTCGGTCTATGTGGTTTCCTGATCGTCCAAATCAACAAACAGGTCACCATGAATGCTGTTATGGAGCAAAGAGGATACGTTACTGCATTCAGCGATTCCAACAGTGATGGATTCCCGAGAGACAAACCCCAGGCAGAAGACAGCCAATATCCGGCCAACGAAGAATCCTTCGAACAATCTAGGCCAGCAGATGCATTTGTCACTTCGACAGATGACAATTCAATCAATGCAGAAGGAGAGGACGACGCTGCATTTGAACTTTAATTTACACTCTAATTCTTCATGGTTTTCATTTATTCACTTCCCGAGCGCTGTTTTTTCATCTTATATACGTTGATTTTTGTGAACGTAATAGTTTGAATTTTGTTTAAAAAACGATATGAACTCAAAACCATCAAATGGGCTTAGGATCAACCTCACTCCATGCAGAAGGAGACGCAGGACCGCATTATCATTTCGCAGCAGCACTATGATATTTTTCCTACAAATGCCATTCGAAATTATAAATACACAGCGCTCTCATTCCTGCCAAAGAACTTGTTCTATCAGTTCAGGTTTCTACATTACCTTTCTCCTCATTCACAACTTCATTCCCAAAATCTCAGGAGTTTTTACAGTATTTATTTCATAATAATCGGAATTATCCAAATATTTCCGATATTCACTACTGTGAACTGGGTTTTTCTTTTTCATTCATGATATCTCTCAGGCAACGACATGGGGTCCAATCATAGCTATTTTCTTGATTAGTGCTATCAAAGAATTGATAGACGATCTTATTCGCCATCACAATGACCGGAAATTTAATTCTCGCATCGTCGATGTCTATCGTGATTCCCAATGGACCCAAATTCCCTCCAAAGATATCAAAGTGGGAGACCTCGTGAGAATTCAATCTGGTGAGGAAGCTCCCTGCGATCTTCTCCTCGTTCAATCATCTCAGCCGAATGCCCCATCTTACATCCAAACCACAAATATCGATGGAGAAAGCGATTTCAAACGAAGAATTGTTCCTCCTTCTCTACGCACAAAGACTGAAGATGATATTGTCAAAAATATTCTGATTGTCTCATGTTCTCCTCCAAATTCAAACGCAAATTCATTCCTTGGATCGATGCATGATACTGGACACTCTTACAATGACCTGATCCAGTCTAATCCATTTCTCGCTCAGAAAGCTGCAACAAGAAGGAACACAGATTATGTTATTGCTGAAGCTATTGGAAAGATTATCTGTACCAGAACAGATGCTCTCAGCATCGACCATTTCTTCCCACAGGGATGTGTTCTGAAAAGTCTGAATTCAATCATTGGTCTTGCTGTGTACACGGGAAATGAAACCAAAATGGGCTGCGCCAAGAAAACTCCACCATTGAAACGAACAAATTTCGACAGAATGTTCAGTCGAATGACTTTCGTCATTTTTTTGATACAGCTTGTGTTTGTGATAATCTTGGCGATATGTATGAGATTATATTCATCGTTAAGCTACTTCTCTCTCTTTTAAGGTGCATTAATCTGGCGTGCCTCAATCGGTCGCAGGCTTCCATATCTCTTCTACAATCAAGAGGAATGGACATTCTCATTCAACCTGGAGACTTTGGCATTCTTTTTACGATTTTTGACGCTGATTTCAATTTATATTCCAGTTTCGTTGAAGGTCTTTCTTTTCTCTGTGTTATCCTTTCTTAGGTGACTCTCGACCTGATCAAACTTTTTTCTGCACTTTATGTCGTCTGGGATCTCCGATTTTGGAATGAAAACAGATCCCAGGGCTCGTATGCTCGGTCAACAGCCATCACTGAAGAATTGGGTCAAATCACTCATGTAATTACTGACAAAACTGGAACACTCACAGAGAATATCATGGAAATGACAGGGTGTGGAATAGGATCAATGAAATTTGGCATGACAGGCGATTACCATGCTTCGCTGTCAGTCGATGAAGCAGACAAAATCAACGAGGATGCCAAAGGATATCTGTCACTATTTGAGAAAGATGAAACATTGAAAGGTAAACTTGCCCAACGTGATCCTCACATCGTGGAATTCTTCCGCACAATTCTCCTCTGCAACTCTGTCGAACCTCACTATGAGTATGCCAAATTTCTCGAATTATTCTTTCAGTGTGGTGCCATCCTTCAATGAGCACACGATCGGCTCGATCCCCAATCCCGTCTCATTCTTTTCATCCAACCCTGACGAACAATCAATGATAAACACCTCCATGAAGCTTGGCTTCCGGCTGCTATTCAGATCAGAAACTTTTGTAGTTTTGGATATTTTGGGTGAACTCGAAATTTATGAAATGCTGACCATGATCCAATTCCAATCTCAGACAAAACGGATGACAGTCATTGTCCACAAGATTTCCGTTGCAGAATTTGACCAAAGGAAGAACGATATGGATCTTGCAAACAAACTGACTGCATGGAATCAGATTCCTTCGTCTGATACGATTAGTGTCTTCACAAAAGGAGCACCTGATGTTCTGATGCCACGCTGCCTTGATTTTGGTCTGTGTTCTTTCCCATTCATCCTTTTTCTCAGATCTCACGAACTTTGAGAACCCCCTCGTCCCCAGAACATCTCTCGTGACCAGTGTCTCGTCTCTTGAAGCTCTGAACAACAACGTCACCCACTTTTCTCGCCAAGGATTCCGAACTCTCGCCATGTGCAAGAGCACCCTCACTCCTCAATTCTTCCGAGCCTGGCATCAGGAATACCACGAGTCGATCACCGCCCAAAAAGATCGACAATCCAGAATCGACGCAACTGTTGACAAAATCGAGAAACAGTTCCGACCGCTTGGGGTGGCTTCCATCACAGACAGAATACAGGAGGGTGTTCCGGAGACAATCAACAAGCTTCGTCAGTCAGGCATCCGTGTGTGGATGGTTACTGGAGATCACGCCGAAACCTCAAAGCAGATTGCTCTGGCGACCAGCATCTCTGGCCCGAATGTGTTGGAGCTGAAAGGTGTCACTCCAATCGAGTGGTTGGGATCCCTTCATCCGTACCGTCTCCAAGTGATCCAAGAGCCAGAAACGTTCTTTGACCCGCTCGATCTTGTCAACACCCCTCTCGACCTCCCTCGTCCACTCACCGTCGTCCTCGAAGGGACCATCTTTGAGAAGGCCGTCACTTCTCCCAACTTTGCGGATGACATGACCACCATCATGTCCATCGCAGACAGTGTTGTGATCTACCGAGCCGCTCCAAAGCAAAAGGCTACAGTCACCAGGTATTGCAAGACTATCAAACTCCCACCAAACGATGCTGCCTTCTCCAACAAGCCGTCTGAAACAGTCACTGCAAAACTCAGACAGAAGCAGAGGAGGCAACGAGACATTGACAGACGTAGAATCGAACAAGAAGCTAAAACCAAAACTCTCCTCTCAGCTGCCGATCGGCAGAAGCGGAAGAGAGAGGAGAAGGAACGACGCATCTTGGAGGCCCAGGAACAGGAGCAGGAAGAAATGGAGGAAGAGAAGGAAGAGCGGATGGATGCTCTTGTGGAACATGAACTCTTCAAAACAGATGTCCACTATGTCACTCTCGCCACCACTCGGCGTGCAGACACAATGCCTCTCGTCGACCAGGTCACCTCGTCTCATACTCTCACCACTCCTCAACCGAAGAAGAAGTCGGGAGCAATGCGCACACAAATCCGCCGCTTTTTCACTTCTGGGCGATATGCAACTGTCCTCACAATCGGAGACGGAGGTAACGACGTTCCAATGCTTCAAGAAGGCGATGTCGGGGTCGGGATTGACGGAGAAGAAGGAAAGCAAGCATGCCTTGCCTCTGATTTCTCATTCACCCAATTCCGGAATCTGCAGCCTCTCCTCTTCATCCACGGACGACAGAGCCTCCGCCGGATCTGGTACATCACTTGCTATTCGATGTACAAGTCCGTGCTTATTGCAACCATCCAAGCGCTTTATAATTTCTGGGCTGGATTCAGTGGCATCAGCTTTTTTGATTCCCTTCAGCTCACCTTGTTTAACCTCCTATATACGTCTTTCCCGATTGCTTTCTTTCTCATGGACCAGGACATCCCCCCTGCCACAGCCCTCACGCGAACACGCACCTACCGCCAACCATTCGCTCGGAACAGCTACAACTGGGGATACCTTCTGCGGTGGGAGCTTCGAGGAATGTTCCAGGCACTGGTCATCTCACTTGTCAACCTTCTTGTTTTCTATGACACAGACTACACAAAGGGATTCGTTGCAAATCTTTCCTTTATCTGCGTGTTGGTTATTCTGTCTCTGACTCTCGTGGCGGATTCCACTACAATCAACATCTGGCAATGGCTTGTCATCCTCATCTCTGCTCTTCTCGTCCTCCCCATCAACCTCATCTCATCTCAAACATCCAAAGCCGTCGACGCTGTCCACCAATTCCAAAATTCATTCAGTGATGGTCTCACGTACACTGTCATCTTCATTGACGTCATCATTTGTCTGGGGTTACTCTGGATTCACGAGTATATGAGCAAAATTGGCATGTACCACAGTCTCTGGAAGAACCTCACCATCAACAAAAAGATCAAGAACGCTCAAAAGAAAGTGGAGCTCGAGCATTGGCACAGGGGAGGAGCACGACGCAACAAGAAACAGAAACGCTAACACAATACTTGTCTTATTTTGTTTTCTGATCAACCCGACGCCATCTCATCTTCATTACTTCTTTCATATCCACAAAGAAGAAATGCTGGCTCACATTTCTCCACGTACCATCCCTGATTGTTTGTCTGTCTTTTCTCGTGAAATGAAAAACAAGAGAAACCAAGGAGGTGTAAAACAAGAAGCCTCTCTGTCATGGCATATAATCCTCAATTCCATTCGTCGTAACAATGAATGAAGCTGATGCGATTCGCAAATGTGGGGAGAAGACAATTGAAAGACGTCGGACAGATGAATTTGCTTCAACGACTGTTGTTTTCGTTGATTCTGTTCGTTTTCTCTTTTTGATGTCTGTGATTTGTCCCTCTTCCTCCTCAACAATCTCCGTCCTAATCTTAATTTTGACGTTGTGCGATGTCCGAGTCAGGAAGAGTCGTGTTGTGACCAGATGAGCCCAGGCCATCCCAAGTGACGGCTTTGTCCGCGAGAATTCCTCGATGGTTGGATAGACATGTCCGAACGCTTGGCCCTGTGTGTCTTTATAGTGCTCGACGAGGCTTCGGACAAGAAATTTTGTCTCGTCTGGTGGTTCGTCGAAAATAGATGTGACTTGATTCACACAGACCACACAGATCTGATGCTGTTCACTGAGAGTCTGAGAAAAACCAATCAAGTTTCAACAGAAAACAAACTTTCAATGAAGAGCACACTTCCGAGAGAAGATTTGTCCGCGCAATGGTGGATGCTTGATCAAACTCATGGCGAATAACTGATAAAATGAGAATGAAAAAATGAGACGTGAAGTCAGTGAATCAATGATAATAAGCTTAACTTCCTTGATCTGGAGGAGAACAGGAAGTTTTTCTCGAATAATTTGCAACAATTCTGCCGAGGTACCTGCAGTTGAGAGGAGAATGTTGTCACAGAGATTCCATTCCACTGATGATGGAAATAAAGGGGATAATGTGAAAGATAATACAGTAAATCCACACCTTCAAACGGTTGTGAGTTCGCAACATACGATGCAATCTCTTGGAGGCGGCCTGTATGAGGAGGCCCTTCGGTTGAGATATAACATGCATATCCATTTAATCCTCCGCATTCCAAAGGCAACTGTGCATTACAGCATAGCTGAAAACATAATTGAGTCTTTCCAACAGCTGATTCTCCGCAAATTTCATTGATTCCACACACAGGGAGACCTCCACTTAAGATAGTGTCAATGGAGGGGCAACCTGTCTTTAATCTCGGTAACTTGTTGAGAAAGGAAAAGGCAGTTTGTGGTAAAGGTGCTGTGATCTCTTTTGTGCTCATTCAATCGTCCAATCCATGAATTGTGATTGATCGGGAGACCCCTCACTTTATTTGAACACACCCGGTTTTCTCGATTCTGTGAGATATTGACAAATGAACGGATTTCAAACAATGAAAATCATCAAATTTGTGAAATGTTCAAAGTTTTAGGTTAGTTTCTGGTCCCGTCCTTTCCGACGAGTTTGACCTTTCTTTTTTTCTTTAAGTTCCTTAACTTTCTGCTTTGCTATCTGCAAATCTTGTAACGTGATTGGCCGGAGAACAATAGAATCCATTTCCGCCGGATTAGACTGTCCCGATCGTTCAAGTGCTTCCAACCTCTGCACAGCTTCCAGTGATGCCATCTGATGGGCGGTCTTCACAATGTCAGCCAACTCTGCCCCTGAAAAGCCTTCGATATCGCTGGCCAGTGTGGCCACTTCCTCTGCACCCATTGCGATGTTCCTCTTTCGAAGGTGGACTCGAAGAATGGCTTCTCGTCCGGCCTGATCGGGGAGTGGAATCTCGATGGAGATCCCAAACCGACCCGGCCGAAGGATGGCTTGATCAATCAAATCTGAGCAGAAATCAGGAGAAAGAGCGTGACAAACCGAGCCTATTCGTAGCTCCGATCGCAAACACTTGCGAATTCTCTCGTATTCCGTCCAGTTCCGACAGGAGCTGATTAACAACTCGGTCCATGTATGAATTGTCACTTCCCGACCTGCTCGCTGTCAATGCATCAATCTCATCGAAGAAGATGACGCAAGGTGAGGCCATTCGTGCCCGTTCAAACAGATTCCTCACTGCTCGCTCTGACTCCCCAACATATTTGTCGAGCAGCTCTGGACCAGACACGCTGATGAACGACGCTCCACTCTCATGCGCCAAAGCCTTCGCAATTTGAGTCTTTCCACATCCTGGCGGTCCATACAGCTGCAAAGAACGAAGATCATGAGTGAGAGTACACAAACCATAATGCCGTCCAATTTGTGGTCTCGGAAGACGCGGGGGTACTTGATGGGGCGGATGAAATTGTTTTGGATCTCTTCGATGACCGTGTCGAGTGCCCCACAATCATCGAACGTCTCTTTCGGAGCAGGATCAAACCCTTCCCGCATGGCTGTGGGCACCGTCCTTTTCAGAGCAACTTGGATGTCCTGGAGAGTCAGTTCCGTCTTCTGCATTTGGAGACCTTCCACCGACTCGCGCAGATTCCACCGAGCACGGGCGTACATCAATCGCCTCCGATTCCATTCGACGTGCGGGCGTGTGTCCACCTCCGGCTCGGTCTCGGCCAAGTTGATCGCTTTGTCGATCCAACCGTCGAGATCGACCTCAGACCCGATCTCGTCCAGGTTGATGTAATCGTCGGGCTCGTCTCGCTTCTCTTTGACAATCTCGTCGGAGAGGGGGGCAGTGGTGTTGATAAGTTCTTCTGGCGGAAGGATGGGAATGGTCTCGTCTGCTTTCTTTTCTGAAAAATCGACAATCTCGGGGACTGGAGAAGGGGCTAGTTGATGAATAGACGTGTATTCCTTCATGTCTCGAGAAACACGAAGCCTGAGTTCACGAGACGCCTTTTTGATGAGGGTGAGAAGATCCTTCGCAACGAATCTGAGAAAAAAGGAAAGACTGCGAGGAAAGACAAACCCTGGGGTAAGACGAGCAATTTCGTCAAAACTAACTCCACACGACACGTTTCTGGAATAGCACAGTTTGGCAAGGATGTCCGCCTTGTCCGAAAGAGACGGGAACCCAAGTTGGATTTCCTGCTCAAACTGCCCCCGAAGCCCTTCATCGAGCGAAGACGGCTGCGACGTCGCTGCAATCACCATCAACTGCGGTTCCCCATTCTTCCCCTTCCTTTTCTTGTCGTTCAGAGACTCACTGACACATCTGGACAGTGTCGTCACAATTCGCTTTTCCATGTCTCTTTGAAAGCCTCCCCCGCTGTCCCGCTTCGACACAATGGCGTCCAAGTCGTCCAGAAAGAGGATGCAAGGTGTGTTATGCCAGGCCTCTGAAAACACGTCTTCGATATGCCGCTCTGTTTGGCCAGTGATGCCTCCAATCAACTCGACAGCTGAGACTGAGTAGAAGTTCACTGGGTCCAAGTGGGACGAGAGAACAAGCTTCCCTCGCTTCTTTGAGTAGTGAATTTCTTGTCTGTTGTATATTGTTCCAGCAAAACAGTTCACAAGATGAGTTTTTCCACATCCAGATGGTCCAGTGACTAAAATGCTGGTTGAGGTTGGTTGAAACGATTGATCGATCTCACTCGGGAGGAAACAATCGAGTGCATCATTCATAAGCATCTGTAGAGAATTGAAACATGATAAATATCATCATACATCGATGATATTTTGATAGCCTCCGAACTCATCTACTTGTGATCTTGATTTGACGCGAACACTTCTAAAGGGTGGATTGCGTCCTGGTGTAAGTGGATCCACAATATTACTTTCAGGATCTCCCTTAGACGTTCCTGTACGTGTTCGTTTTGGTTTGTTCGGAGTTCCACTTCGTGCAATTGGACCCGATCCTAAAATAACTTCAGAGCGCTTCAAAGGAGTTTGGTCTTTACTTGGAGTGAATGGTGCCGGACTTCTAGCTGGAGAGGGTGATGGATTCTTTCTGTTCAAATTTCCAATGAGTGTAAGATAAATACAGACTTTTGATCAATCATCTGAACACAAACTATGGGGAGATGACAATCAAAGAGACAAAGAAAACGGTTATTCATCATAAAAGAGCAATACAAACTGTTTCTGTATTCTTGAGCCTTGTTTCTATCATAGCCACTTTTTTCCTTAATCAAATCATGACAACTATCCCATGTAGGCTTTTGTGTTTCATTTACATACTTGGTGATGATTTTCCTGATGTCTGATGACATTCGATGATGATCAGGCCTGCATCAACTTTTTTCTCACTTCCAACAAAGACACTACCGTCTGCTCACATGTATACTATATTCAGATTTATTAACTTTCATGATGATAAACACATCATCCTTGCTATGAGATGATTAAATATCTTTGAGACGTCCCTGGTCAGCTTTATCTGCATGGAGAAGTTCGCGGCATATTAACTGGTTTAATCTGGTGATATGTTTTCGTTCCATCTATAGCAGATTTGCGAACTTGGATTTCTCATTTTTATATTTTCATCCAATGATTCAACCAATACCTGCATCGATTTCTGATTACACTTTTTTTTCACTCTGTTCTAGCTTGTGTCCTTCATCATCTTCTTTACTCTCTCTTGGCACTCAGGAAATTCTGTTGTATTGATTAATCTCAAGGATATCCTTCCCTCTCAAACTCTTTCAAGCACTTCAGCCTCTCCAAGTTCCCTAAACTCACTGGCTCATTGGTTTTATGTCAATTCATTGTCATATTAATCATTTCATCATATTGTTCTGAATTTTTACGTTAAAATTCTTCCGCCAAACTTCAATTGGAGAACACACCATGAATGAAAGTGTTGGTTTTGCGCCATTATAAGAAGGATGCCAAATAATAATTTCGAGGTGTCGTGAATAAAGTGTGCCATTGTCAAAATGATCAATTACATTCCTGCTTCTTTGCACCTGATGGCATAATCAAGAACTTTCTCCATTCTCTCTATTTCCTCTTCTACTGAATTTTTCTCTGCATAGGACTTCCGAAGATTGGGACTGAGTTTAAGTGTGTGAACCTTTCCTTTCTCATCTCCGACAAGGATGACTGGGTCAAAGGCAGAGAAAGCGATCTTTGTGAGGCGCGTGTTTTTCTCAAGTTGGACTTCACACAATGGCTCTTGTCTGTTGATGTTGAGATCAAACACATACACTTTTCCGTCTGCACTGCACATAGCAAAGATAGTTGCGCTGAATGGGGCCCAGGCCACATCTCCAATACTCGAGCCGAATGCGAATTCCAGTTGAGGCTGGTCAAGGGTGTGATCCCAGAGGAAGACGCTCCAGTCAGCACCAGCCGAGAGGAACACACGAGGATGCATTGGGTTCCATGCAACAGAATAAACAGGCATTTTGTGGGCAGAGTATTTTTGAAGAGTCTCTCCATTGTACGATTTTGTGACTTTGTGAATGATGGCTTCTTCTGTTCCAATGAGGGCAAGATGAGAGCGAGTCGGGTGAACAGAGACGCAAGAACATCCAGAGACTGTTTGAGAGAAAATAATCGTTTGGTCAGTTGTGTCTGTTTCCCCTTGCTCTTCATCGTCTTCTCCACCATCAAGGGCATCATCTGTATCACCCTTAATCTCCATGACATCGCGAGGAACCATTCTATCTTTCTCCCGTCTCCATCGGGTTACACGTCCATCGCTACTCACACTCAGAACTGTCCCGACTCCTTCAATGCTGCTGCTAGCTCCCTCTTCCTCCGGGGCACCACCGGCTTGCGTGCGAGGTCGGGCTTCTGGTTTCTCTCTCTCTTCTCCGTCATGTCTTTTCTCTTCCTGTTTCTTTTCGTCATGTTCCTTCGGTTCTGATCTGTCTGGCCTTTTCATCAATTCGTCATCGTCGTCTGAGATTGATGAAAGCATTTCTTCTTCCCATACGACACCCCAAACACAATCGGTATGCTTTCCTTTCACATCACCCTTCCGTCTGTTGAAGTCCAATTTGGAGACAGACAATGTGTTCGTTTGGTCACGAATATCGAACGACAGAACGACACCATTTGAAAGACCCACAGCGAGGTATGGAGGATGCTGAGAGACGACAAGAAGAGTGATGAAAATTACGGAAGATATCGGGATGGATCAGATAATCATCATAAAGAAGAAGGAAAGAGGGAAGATATGCTAAAGGAAACAAACTTTTCTGTTCCAGGCAATGGAAAGAACACTTGAATCGAATGTGAAGAAGTATTCTGGATTCAGATGGTTTTTCAATGTATAGACCG
Organism: Blattamonas nauphoetae; assembly: GCA_033064195.1. Classification (NCBI taxonomy): domain Eukaryota; phylum Preaxostyla; order Oxymonadida; genus Blattamonas; species Blattamonas nauphoetae. The sequence continues at coordinate 199,653 of JARBJD010000102.1, read as the reverse complement.
CGACGGCTCCAGTTGATTGTTTATTAAACTCAAATGTACCGTAACCCACGGCGAAGAAATCAGGATAACGTGGATGCCACGCAATGCAGGTGGTTGTTTTCTTTTTGGCTTCTCTTTTGGATGGAACAAAGGTCCACAAAGGAAGAACTCCACCAGAATCTCCCTTTTGAGCATCAGATGGATCTTCCCAGAATTTGTAATCTTCGCTGATTCCTTCGAAGGTGTTTTGGAGAGTCATTCTTTCGAGAACTTGGAGCGCTCTCAGAATGCCCGGATCTGTCTCGAATGACACATTTGCGCTTTGTTGAGCACCAGCAAGAGCCATAACATTTGATGTGGTTGACGTTGATTGTTGGTTGAGAAGACTTTCACCTGACATTCCTGGGAGACCCGGAAATTCGCCAGGGATGACTCCACCTCCACTTGGCTCGAGAGCATTTGCTGGCATCGGTGTTGCTTTTGGGAGAGGGATAAGCGGGGTATCGTCCTGATTGGCAGCTTTCTTTGCGATTCCAGGTTTCTTTCCAGTCTTCTCCTTCTCGACTTTTTGTCGTTCCTGATCTTGCATGTATGAATCAAAAATATCCCATTGTGTGACAGTGTACGAGAAATCTTCAAAGACAATCTTATCCGTGTCAACAAGCATAGTTTTTGGTTCGAGTCTTTGTGTTTGCGTTCCAACAGTTGAAATGTTAAATGCATTAGCCAATTTGGCTTTTCCTTCTGAAGCTTGTTGTCCGGAAGCTTGGTTACCTTGTGAACTTCCACTTCCCTGATAGACTGCTTTTCCATCAAGCGAGAAATGTGTTCTGGTGTGTGTGATGTTAGTGTCGGATTTGAACTGCTTGTCTTTGAAATTAAACCTCACGATGTTCGAAGGCATGAAACTGTCAGTTGTGTTGAGCATGAGTTGGAATTCTTCATTCAGTTCAGTTTCTGAAAGTTTCAGTTGGTTCGCTGGTTTAATCACCTGCTTTTGCTATAGTGTTGAAGAGAGGTGGATATAGTTTGTATGGATATCAGTGATGGGAAAATAACGGTAGATGTGCGCGAAGAGGGAGAACGGTGGGGAGAAAGATTTGTCAAGAAAGAGGAACCATACCTGATCAAAACCAAATCTTCCAAATCCTCCGAGGCCAGTAGATGTCATTGGAGGTCGATTGGAAGCTGACGGGAGTGGTTGATTCTTTTTAGGTGACTTATCCTGAAGAATTGAGAAAAGCATCACATTTCATGGAAATAATCACCAAATCAGCATATATGAAACAAATGCAAACAGTCAGGGTGGTGGTTTTGGTTTTCTGGGTCGTTGCCTTCGTAGTCTTCGTCGTTTTAGGTGGCATTTGATTCAACACTGACCCTTTATTCATTTCAGAAACTCATCTCTGATTCACTGATGAACTCATGGGAAGAGATCTCCACTGAACAGCATGACAATGAACAAACTCCACGATTCACTCAATTTTTCCAAATGATATCAAAGATTGATTCATGAAATGTGTCGTACAGAAAAAATGAAGAATTCTCATTCATTTGAAGTGTAAAATCAGAAAAGACTTCTAAAACAGTCGATTTCTCATCTCTTCAATCAGTTTCTCGATTTGAATCTCACTCATATTCATATCCTGCGCAACACGTTCCCGTAGATTCCGCTCCAGACTGAAGAACGTCTCACAAAGATCTCCATCAATCACGCCCTTCACTGGCACATACGCACTGCGGAAGGAGAGGTGATCCCGCCCCACAAGTGAGATCGGAGTGCCACTGTTCTTCCCGAGGACATGCAATGTCCCATCTGACTTGTCTCCGAACGGAGTCGTCTTTTGGATGAATGTCACGTCGGTCATGATCTGCCGCAGAGACGCCTCGAGCATCGACAGCTGCTCCAACTGTTCCCTCTGTGTAATCGGCTGGAATGTTCCGAGGCCTCCGAGAGAGGTCCCGTAGATCACACACTCCTTCCCTTCGTCGCCCAACTTCCCGAGACACATTGTTGTTGCGGCTTCTCCGATGAAGAACTCGCACATCGACTCCAACTTGTACGGCGCACCGTTCAAGATGCCCTTTCCCAATCCTGTCGGATCGTCGTCCATGTCCTGATTCTCGATTGGCAGGCGCTCGACGAAGAACTGTCCGAACCTGTCAGTGCCGCAGATTGTGTCGTAGTCGAGGACGATGGTGGAGAGTGTCCAGCGAGGGATTGTTGTGTCTGCACAGATCTCAATCTGTCCAATATCTCTGCGGTAGCGAACGATGTGGACAGACTCGCTGATGTCGCTCACAAAAATCCGATCTTTCAGAACGTTGATCTGAACGATGAATGACGGGAACTTGCGATTGGAGCACTTGACGAGGAGTCGCTGCTTGCCCATGTCGTACACAACCAGAGACTGCCCACACCCTGCAAGGAGTCGTCCTTTGAAGTGCTTGAGGCAGAACGGGATGTCCTGCGTGGCGGTGGAGTGGACGAGCTGGAACTTTGGGGTGGTGATGATGTCGAAGTCGTCGGGCATGTCGTCCTCGTCATCATCGCCTTTCTGCTTCACCACGCGCTCCTTCTCTTCCTTAACTGTGTAGATGTGGATGCATCCCCCTTGTGCTGTTCGGATGGGTTCATAGATCAAGTTTTTGGCCGTTCCGACTGCGAGGAACGGGCCTTCGCCCTTTCGAGAGGTGAATTGGACAGGAGCGAGAGCGAAGGCACTTTCATCGCTGCGGAACTCGATCAAATCTGATGTCGGTGGAAGCTGAGTGAGAACAGGGTCGTCGTTCTCGCTGTCCCGAGGGATGCGATCGCATTGGATGAGTCTGATGGACGATGCCCACTTCCCTGGTCCCGTGACGGGATGCCCAAAGCGATTCGAAGGAAGGGCGAGCTGTTCGGCGATTGACTGTGCGTGGAATGCTCCAAGTTCGTCCCCTTGCAGCCTGCGTTCTTCAACTTCGGCGAGAGCAGCCTGTCTGTTGGCTTCTTTCTCGCCAGAGGGAACGACAGATTGTTGTGTTTCCAGCACTGCGAGGTTCATCGAGCGGTCGATCTCGTTAATTGCGTTGTGGTCGTCAATGGAGCCATTCTGCCTTGGCAGGATTGTGTAGCGGCGAGGAGAGAACTCAAGATTGACTTTGAAAACGGTGGTGAGAGGGGAGGGAGAGAACGGTCTTGTGATCGACTTCGCAGTGAGTTCGTTGATTGACGTGTCGAGCTGTGTGTCGAGGACGATGACACGAACAGAATCAGGAGAGACTGTAATGCAGCCTTCGTCACAGCCTTGTGTCATGAACGGAGAGGCGTAGTCAAACGTGGGAGTGCAGAGATGAGTGAGGGAGAAGGAATGCGCGGAACCCGGCCCGAGCTCAGTCACGGAACTGATGCTCGAACGATGCAGGAGCCACGGAGTTGACGAGAGAGCAAGAAGGGCAAGGCGTTTGTTGACAATGATTTTGGATTGTTTCACTGGTCGAGTCCCCAAAATCTTCATTCGAGTGTCAACAAGGGTTCCATCTTTGGAGTCGAGAAGAGACCGCAGGAACGCGCCATTTTGGAGACCGATGCAAAGGAAAGTCGCTGAAAGGGAAGAAGATCAGAGAAAGGAGTGATCAGAGAAGAAAGAAGTCAAACATAAATCATTGTGCAACTGTCCCGATTCCTCTCCTCCTCCGATCTGCACGAGAGAGAGGGAGCTGAGTGGTGCTTTGATCACTTGCGTCGAAAGGGTGTGCAGGCGAGTTGATGGCTCGAGGCTCATGATCCGAACGGTGCTGTTTGCCAGACCAACTGCGAGAAACTCGGTTCGAACTCGGGCTCGATGAATCTCGGTGGAGATGTCCAGTTCGGTGACGTCGTATTCGAACCGAGCGTTCGCCTTCTCTTCGAGGTTTTGTGTGGTCGGGTCCAGCTCAAAATACCTCACCTCGCCCTTGTCCAGAGCGATCACTGCTTGTGCGCGGTTGGCCACCGCCTTTTTGATGGTTCGTCCTTTCAAAGTGAAGGCCTTGAAAGGCTTGCCGTCTTTGATTGTGTGAAGACCACCTGGATGGATCTGGAGGATTGTTCCGTTATCCAAAGAAGTCACATAGAGAGTCTGGACATCTGTGAGCATCCCGTGATCGTCGACAGGCTGAAGCCCATCCTCGCCGACAGCCATGACGAGGGTGAACGTGAGTGTGGAGATAATAATGTATTTCATCCTCTCAACCATGCTGTCTTCTATTTGCACTTTTTCGAGGACTGTCCAGATCCCAGTTGGGTTCCCAGGGGAATCTGAGAGGCCAATTTGGTTGACCGCAATGCCAGCCTGGATACAGACCATGGACGATTGAGCACCCTTTCCAGTGAGTGCACATAGTTGCGTTCCTTCTTCGGTGAGTGAATGATATCGCATCATTTGCATATCAGTGAATGGTGAGAAGTTTGGCAAAGTACTGATTTCTCGAAGATGCACCAATGTTTCATTGGGAATAAAATAGGTAATCTGATTTGGAAGAACTTTTCGAGAAGATAGGAGCTTGGTCGTCGTCGACACGAGCCCTTTAAAAGTTGGAGGAGGACGAATGACATCCTTGATCAAATTAGGATTTTGTTCATCTTGTGGTGAACCTAAGTTGATAATTTCGTACAGAAAATGGTCGCCTGATTCCATTGCAGCAAATAAGAACCCTTTTCTATGAATCGAGAGAGACGTTGTTGGAGACGGAAGTGTGTCGTAGTATTGGAGTGATATTCCTGTGACAAACGATTGTCCTCGCATGCCAATCGATGGATTGCTCTGATCGGAAATTTTAAAATGTACTCTGTACAAATCCCCGTATTCAGACTGTAAGAGAAAGTAGAAAAGCTTCCTTGTTTTTTGCATGGCGTAAGACTGGATGATAACCCCTTTGTTTTCAGGAATTACACGACGTCGAGGAATGAGAGCAGAGAATCTGGCACCGTTTGGTGTTATGTAGATAACTTCATCTTCACAACAGACCAGAACACCTCCAGCACAAACAGATCCAAGAGGTGCCTGGAGTGGAGCAGGAACAGTTGGTTTGCTTGGTCTTTGAAAAGAATCAACTGTTTCTCCAAATGGAATGGGGATTAGTTTATGTGCCGTATTTGGAACTCGTTCGCTTCTGACTCGAGAGACAGAATTCATTCCGAGATGGAGTTCGTAGAAAATAACAGCTTTTTCGGCAACCAATGCAACATTTCCGGTGGAATCTCGGTCAGAAGGGCCATGGTTGAGTTCCAGTGAAGCAAACTAGGAATGATGAGAGATAACAAGAGACATACAAGAGGATTTTCTGAACCAGCATCAAGGGCAACGAAAGAATAAACAACAGTATCTGAGTTGCGAGCTTCTAGAACAGAAGAAAACGTCGCTTGACCCTGAGAATTTCGTCCGATCACGACAGCAAGCTTTGATTTTTCCACAGCAGCGATCATGGCAGCGCGACCTTGTGGATCGACAGCCAGGTATTGACCTGGAACAGTACGACGGCATCCTGTTTTACCAAAAGTATGGTTTTGGATCTGAACGAGTTTCTTCTTTGAGTCGTCGTACAATAAAACGGAAAAAGTTCCTGAATCCGATGTGACTGCAATATAATCTCGCTGGAGACCTGAATCAAAGAAGAAATAGAAAAATGAAAGAAAAATGAGATATGTTAACATAGCCAAACGAAGTGTACTCTCATAGTCATACAAACAACGAGAGAAATGAATCCTCTTGAATGATGAGTTTTACAAACCTTCCAAATGAAAGACTTCTAAAGCTCTGACTGTGGCAAATAGATTCGTTGAGAGAACAAGCGTAAGAACTTTGGTTTCTTCCTCAACTTTGTAGATCTCGAGGATTCGACCACGACAGACAAGAAACTCCTGTCTCTGTGGAGAGGTAAATCTACCGGTGACAGAATGGGTGATTGCTGTTGGAGGTTGAACTGTAAGATGATATAAATTGAGGCTCATGTTGATAGTTAGCCTGGAATAGACTTCTTAAGAACCCGCCCATTGATTATCGAATTTTCTCAAAAAAAGTAAAAAATAAGCTGGTAAATGGATAATAGTTCTGAATGATTCGAGTGTTGGAATGGATAATTGAATGACTTAGTGCTTAAGTTCCTTGTGCATGCAGCGAGCGCAGAGGTCGCACACGCGGCAGGAGTAGCCCCATTCGTTATCGTACCATGCAACAACTTTAACAAGGTTGTCGAGGACAATGGTGCACTCGGAGTCAAAAATGCAGGAGTGATCGTTTCCGACGATATCCATGGAAACGATGGGTTCAGTTTGGTACTCAATGATGTGCTTAGCTGGACCCTCGGCGGCTTTCTTGACAGCAGCGTTGATGGTTTCCTTGGTGGCTGGCTTCTCGCTGATGAAAGTCAGATCAACAACAGATCCGGTTGGAGTTGGGACACGGAGGGCATATCCATGGAGTTTGCCGTTAAGGGCAGGGATGACCTTTCCGACGGCCTTGGCAGCTCCGGTGGTGGTTGGGATGATGCTCATGGCGGCGTGGCGGGCACGGCGGAGGTCGGAGTGAATCATATCACAAATGCGTTGATCATTTGTGTAGGCGTGGACTGTGGTCATCAAACCACGAACGATACCGAATTCGTCATTGAGAACCTTGGCAAGGGGAGCCAGGCAGTTGGTTGTGCAGGAGGCGTTGGAAATGCTTGTGTGCTCGTCCTTGAGTTGAGAGTCATTGACACCCATCACAATGGTAGCATCGCACTCATCAGAGGTTGGGACAGTGATGATAACCTTCTTTGCACCGGCAGCGATGTGGCCATCATATCCGTCCTTGCCGTCCTTAGCATGGCTCTTGAAAATTCCGGTCGATTCGATCACAACATCGATGTTCATTTCCTTCCATGGGAGGTCTTTTGGTCCACAGCGTTCAGAGAGGCAGATGATTTCATCATTTCCGCACTTGATTTTTCCATCAGCAAAGCTGACTGGCTCGTTGTGTTGTCTGAAAACAGAATCCCATTTCAGGAGATGAGCGAGGGCTTTCCCGTCAGCCAAATCGTGGATGGCGACGATGTTGAAGACTTCTGGGTTTCTGCGCATGATTCTGAAGACCAGACGACCGATACGGCCAAAGCCATTGATAGCGACACGGATTGACATTTCCTTAGATCTAACGTGCCCATATCTTGGGAAAAAAGACAGAAAAGAATGGGTATCGATCCTCGTCGTCCTCTGAAAACTTGTCAAATTTGAATAAAAAATCTGTCAATATATATTGTTGTGCTCGATATTTTCTTACCGAACTGAATCTACACCTTATTTGTCGAGAGGAGTCTGACAGGATCCCTTAATCAATATCATGGGTTTCTTTGACGCAATTATTGCGTTCATCACCTGCCGAAAAAGGAACACCACGAAAGACAGTGATGACGATGAGGTTTTTGTCACAGTGCTTATGCACACTATTTTCATCTTTTGTCTTCATCAATTCGTTATTCAACCGCGTCGTTCTGACGATTGTCTCCTGATTGTCCATCATACTGTTTCTGTATTCCTTTAAAGTCTGATTCTGATCGACGTAGTGTGGATTCATCTTCACAAAGCGAACAACCTGAACAAAAAAAGCCAAAAAAGCAACGAAAGAAAAAGACTCGTCATCAAATCGAACAAGAGACACAAATTGCTGAGATGATAATGGAAGGAAGAAATGAGGGTGCTCGTCGAGGACCTGGTGGTAGAAGAGGTGCTCGTGTCCAGCGGCCGCATGTCCATGATGAACAGGATCATTCCGACTCCGACGAACACATTGAAGAGCCTGTTCAAAGACCAAATCAAGGTCAACGAATTGGTGCCAAAAAGATCAAGAAGATGGAGCAAAAACAACAGAAACAACAGGATGCTGCCGAACGAAGAGCTATGATTGAGGAACAAAAAAGACTTCGGCAGGAACAAATTGAAGCAGAGGATGAAGAGCGGCGAAGGATCCAAGAGGAAGAAAAACGAAAAGAAGAAGAAAGACAACGGCGAATTCGAGAGGAGAGAGAACGCGAACAACGTGAGTATGAAAAAAGCAAACAGTTTATCACACTCATTGAAGAGGATTTTGATGCCCCCGATTCATCTGGTGCAGGAATGTCATCAGGAATCGTCACTCAATTTGTCGACTTCATCAAACGGAAGCGAATGGTGTCAATGGAAAGTGTAGCAACAGAATTTGGTCTGACTACACCCGAGGCACTCAATCGCATTCAGTCTTTGCAGGAGATGGGCACTCTTCCTGGTGTTCTTGACGACAGAGGACGGTTCTTCTACATCAGTGTGGATGAGCTGAAGGATATTGCAAAAGAAGTAAAAAGGCGAGGGAGGGTGTCGATCGCAGATTTGACTGTGTTTATCAACCGTATGCTTGGAGAAAAGATCGAACAGGAGAGACAAAAGGAAAGGAGTGAAATGAAAAATGAAGATGAAGATATCGATGATGATTGAGTTATTATGTTTTAATTTTGATATTTCCAATCTTTTCTGTGATAATCATTTCACTCCTTTTCTGTTTTGATTCATGTTCCTTCTCAAAATAATTTGACGGGTCGATCGACCTGAAGATGATTCACAGGTCCTTCACATTCGCTGATTACATTAAAGACGTCCCGATCTCGTCTGATTATCTGAGAACCTCATTCAACGCACTATATAAGGACCCAACGTGTGTTGAATGGGAAGGCACAAACCCTCAACTCATCGATTCTAGAATATTGTTTCAACCAAAACCTACTCGTCAGCTTGGTTCTCTCTCATTCTCGCTTGCTTTTCCTAACCCTGAGGAAGCAGAGCAATATCATCGAACCCTCCAAAGTTCAACATGCAAAGTTGTGGGACTCTTGCATGATTTTGGTCTGAGACAATCTTATCTCCATATTTTCTATTTTAGATCAAGTCAACTCTTGTGTTATTCTTCATCACTGTCACGATCCCAAACAGTACCCGATCAACAAAAATCTCACCATCTACCATCTCGCGGATGCATTTGGACCACATATTCCAAAAATCCTTAAGGAACTTTCCGCTCAACTCTGGACGAAGTATCCAGTTTCTGTGACAGGATATCTGAGCAAAACTCAAGTCAACAAACCTCCAGCATTCTCTCATCAAATATATGATTCATTTGTTCTCACAGTGTCATTCTTCGTCCTTGATAAATCAAATGAGCAAGTTATCGTGCATATTATGAACGGTTCTGAACACTTAATCAATCTTCTCGGCATTCAACCACGAAGACCGAAAATGGTAGAAATACAAACCCTTCACTTGACCGAATTAGAGAATCGCCGCCACGTACAACTTGTTCAAGTCCTAAATGTTCACCAGGAACTAAAGCAGAAAAAGAAGAGAATTCCTCCAATTAAACCACGGAATGAAGACTGCTTTCAGGTAAACATGAGATACAACTCTGCTCCACATTCGGCACCCAATGAGTTTTTTCGAGCCTCAACCTCTTTATTCCCAGAACGAAACGCCATCCCATCTAGCCCATTCAAGACTGAATTCCATCATCACCGAGATATTAGACCTCCACAACCCAAACAACTAACCACACCTCTCCCTAGTTATCTTCAAGGTTCTATTTCTACTAGTTCTCCATTAATCTCTCATCAAAACCATCCGTATACCTCCCCTCCAATATCGTCCCAAAACACAACACAAGAAACACTTCCCGATCTCACAGATTTGACAGTTGGTTATGAATCGCCCCAATAATACCCATGACACCCACATTTCAAGCTTTTAACGAGATTGGATTTTCATTCAAGCAATCCACCATTTTGTTGTTCTATCTATATCCAATCTCTTGTAATTGCTATATCTCATCTTTCTGTCAAAAATATCCTGAAAGGTGCTCTGAAGATTAATAAGATCAACACATCATTTTTTTAATTTGATGATGGATGATCATCCATACTCTGTATCACATATACAACATCTCCGAAGTCGTTTAAGTGTGTAGTTCTAATTGTTCCATTTTCAAATCTTTCCTCATTGGAAACATTCAAACTATTCAACAATCACAATCCAGTCGATTTCGAACAAGAAAGGGCTGTCTTCTTAATGCGATTTGAATCCATTAAGCGAGTTCTCAATGAACAGTATGAGCAGGAGATTGAAGCAATTGATGATGAACACGACATCGCAACAACAATTCATGAAATGAATAATTTTAAGCTAAGCCAGCTTGAAGAACACAAGTCTCTCATAGAAACTGAGGGAGATTCCTTTCATCTCAAAGGTTTGTCAAACTTTTTTGTCCATGAGAGATTTACACAGGAAAAATGATGGAGAATCGAAACAAATTGACCAAATTGTTAGAAGTGACAAATTCGATTGATCAAACTGGTATTCGAGAATATATGTTGTTTTATCTCTCCTAGGGAAGCCTGTGGGAGAAATATTCAGAAATAGAACCCGTGCTGAGGAGATAGATCTTGACGAGCCATTTCTCAAACAATCCTACGTTAAATCTCTCCCAAATCGGCCCCGGATGGGTGCAGATGGTCAGTTACGTCCAGGATATCCTACACCAAGCAGGGCATCTCCAGGATTCCGAGAACAAAAAAAACAAGAAGAATCACACACTCCAAAGTCATCGCGTCGACTCACACCAAGGCACATACGAGAGACAACGCATCCGGTTGAAACATTTCATCAAATTCAAGACCAGAACTTGGATTCAGTTCAAACTCCAAAACGGGAATCCGATTTCACTCCTTCTTCCCAAAAACAAATAAAAACTCCAGGAACAGCTGCACGTGCCCAAACTTCACCTTCACATCGTATTACACCATCCACTGTCAGAAGAATTTCTTCAAATTCGAGAAATTCACCATCAACGACAAAACGTCTCCCAAGCACTCCACATACTGGGAACACACCTGTTTTTGTTCCAGCAAAGGAACGGAGAACACATCTCTTCGATGATGATAACAATTATGACGACTTAATGGACACCATTGCCAAGTTGGAAGAAGAGAGAAAAGAAAAGGTCTCATTCACCAATTCCCGATCATTGTACTTGAATTTCACCAGCTTCATGTTTTTGAAGTTCAAGTTTTAGCTCTTCTTGATCAGCGGCAGAGATTGGCTGACGAATTGGAACACAAAACGCATCATCATCATCGTGAGCTTCATCAGGCAATCGATCAAGAAAATGAGGCCAGACAACATCTCCTCCAAATCACTTACGGTATATTGATTCTATTCGAATGATATTTTTACAAGATTATCTCTCAAGCCGTCTAGATTTTCAAATTCGGCAACGGGTCTTGATCGAACAAAGAGAGTTGCTCAGAGAATCATCGTTCCGTTTCGAAACCCAAATTTCATCTCTACAATCAGAACTTGCCCAACAAGCGAGCGACCTCACAGACGCATTCGACGAAGAGACCAGACTCCGTGTCATCGACTTGAAGCAAGAAATCGAGGAAACTTCACAAATCATCAAACAGATCGAAGAGGAGCACCAATCACACACAGTCAATGTTCTCCAGCGCCGGATCGAGCGAGTGGAATCTGAGCGTGACTCGTTTGAACGAAAAGACAGCGAACTTCGAAGGCGGTGGAGGTTGGAAAGGGAAGGACTGGAAAATGGGAAGAAGGATCTTCTCCGGAAAATCACACATCTTCAGCGGATTGAATCTCAGTTTGAGGTTGATGAGTGACTCTTATTTTCATCTCAAATATTCTTATTTTCACAGTCCATTGGAAAAACACTCAGAATGATGATCGTCGATGAGAAGTGAATTGAACTCGGCTAGAACGCGATGGACAGTTCGATACTCACTCTACTGTCCAGTGACGGTCCTCCTAATCTTTTCGATAAACATGGCAGACGCAGGTTGGTCGTAAGTCTGGTCCTCGGTCATCTCGTCCTTCATTCGTGTGTAGCGGAGTTGTGTTTGGAAGTGCTGTGGAGACGGGTGTTGAGGAAGTGGCTGGTTGTGGGTTTGGTGGACGAACTCCGGAGAGCGGGGAACGGAGCCTGGGAACGAGTTCAGTCTGTTGATGAGGAGGAGTGTGGAGCGGACGGGTTCGCTGACTGATTGGAGCTCCTCGGACGTGAATACAGGAACACGCTTCATCTTCAGCGGGTCGAAGAGGCTGTTGATGTCCGACGCAAACTGCTCAGTGCAGCAGACCTGAGCGAAGGAGAGGAGGATGTTCTGGTCGACTGAGTCGCCGAACCAGATCCGGACTGCTTCTCCGTCGTCGATGAGGAAGGCCCCGTCGCGGCTGAACGTGGCCCAAGTCGTTCGAAGGGCACGATGCTCGTTGACAAGGTCAGCGTTGTCAATGCGGTAGACGCGGGGGTAAAGAGAGAGGAGGAGTTGGGACGGTGAGGCGATGCGGATGAACTGGGCGAAGAGTGAGCGCTCTTGGGGGAGGATGGAGGGCGGGCGGAGGAGAGGGCTTTTGAGGAGGGCGAGGAGGTACGACGGGTACTCTTTGAGGTGGAGGGGGAAGATGTTGTCCTGTCCGTGGGCACACTTCTTTCGATAGTACGACACCCATTTGCACATGTCATCGAAGACGTTGTTGCGGATGGTCTCTGGCGGCTGTTTGGAGATGTTCTCGATGATCCTGCGAGAGGAGAACATCACAACCGATGCGACGTCCGCCGAGTTGAAGATATGCTCGGGGTGTGTGGTGAGAGTGAGGGTCAGATTGTGTATCCGGACAAACCTCTCCTTCCGAGCGTTGGTGTACAGAACGGCAATTTGGATGTACGCGTTCTTCTGCTGGGCAGAGATGTTCTCGTAGTATCCGAGCTCGAAGGTGAGGGACGTGTGTTCTGATATCGCTGGGATTGTGATCTCGTCCGAACTGCTTCCAGCGACGTGTGTGAGGCCAACAGCCGACTTCACTTCGATTCCTTCGCTGACTCTGACCTTGACCGTACATCCGAAATACCAGTTGGCGGAGAGCAGAGCAAAGAGGTCCTGAGCGATGGAGAATGGGTCTCCGCTGCTCTGCGGGAGGAAGTGTGGGTAGAGGTATATCCGGCCGAATGTGTTCTGGCAGAGGTTGGTGAGGGTGTCTGTTGAGCAGTCGTTGTTTCCACCGATGAAGAAATCAACAGAAACACTATTTTTGACGCATTCTTGAACAATTTGAGGGAAAACAGGCTGAGATTTGGGTTGTGTTCCTGCGAGTCTGTTTGTGAGGGTCTGTGGTTCCTGTGCTGGTTGGACACCGATATTCATTGAAGGCGGGTGGACAGTGAAGACTATCAGTTTTCCACCGGAATGTTCCATCATATCTGCCCCACTGAGAAGCACAGAACAGAGTGCGGAGTCGTCAGTGGTGAATTGTGGGAGGACGAGAGTTTGGATCATTTCAGCGGCGAAATCAAAATCCATATCTCCACTTCCCGATGAAGGGCCAACAGAAAACAGCTTAGGGATTTGTGACGCAATTTTGATGAGAGTGGTACCAGCAACGGCGAGTGTGGGGAGTGAGATCCCGCTCGATGGTGCGCAGACGTCCGCTGCATCTGGAACGATGTTCACTGAATAACCCCTACCATCACTGTTGATGTCAAAGAAAACAATCACTGACGAAAACGCGATGATGGAAACATGCGCAAGATTGAGATCAGCTGTTCCTTCTTCAATCAAACGCTTAACAGAGAGTTGAATGGCATCGCATGCAGCTTGTGTAAACCCACTTCTCAGAGCTGAAGGAGTCACGTCCACAGCAAAAACGAGAGTCGGAGCGTGGGCTGTCCCACTAAACATGGCAGGCGGGGCTGTAAGATCGATTGTGCCAGATGAAAGTTCTGGACGCTGATTTGAATCGAGTCTCTTCCCAGTTGCATCAAGTTGACAGAAATATGCATCATCAACTGAGAGACATATCTAACGAAAATGGGATACCTTCATTCTTCACTCCGCAGATTGGGCAATTGTATGAGCGGCCTCCTCCTGAAAAAATTGCATTGGGAGACATGTATGCAAGACATCTACGACAGCGGATCGGTTCTCCATTTGGAACAACGATTGGGATTGGTTTCTGTAAAAATGTCAGTGTGTGAAGAAAGGATAAATAAAAGCAACCTCGTTTACATCTAACTTAGCGAATGGTTGTGTTGTGATAGCGAATGGAAACCCTGAATCCTTGTGGACATCATTCTTGTATGGGATGTACTGAGAAGTTGGTCGAACAAATCTTGGAGTCGACTGTGCTTCATCAGAAAACACATATGGCATCAGGACAGATGTTTTCGTGATTGTACGTGTTGAGATGGGAAGATTCATAGCATCGAGAGAAGAGAGGGTATCCGTCGGATCCATTGATGAAGGTTGTGCTCTCGGTTGAGGTTGTCCAAAGTTACCTGGTTGTGAAATTTCAGCTGTCATGTGCGGCGGTGTTGTGAATTGAGGTTGTTGATATTGAGGTTGCTGGGGAATTGGTTGTGGCGGGAGCCCCTGACCAGATGATTGGTCCAATTGGTTCCAGAATGAATCTAATGATTGCATCAATGGATATCAAGATACTACAGATGCAAATATTCGAATAAGATAGAGAGTATGGACAAATGATGCATGAATAAAACAGACTGGAATCAGTATCAGGGCAATTGGGTTGATCGACCTATCACGTCCAATAATCCGTTGGTCGATACAATGTCTTCGCGCCAAGGGACATATCTGTCAGGGTCCTCTTCTTCGGGAAAAAAATCTCCATCTCGACTGATTGGGCTCTTCAGCGGAGTCTTCGTTATTGTTTTCGAAAAAATCATAAGTATTTGTTATTTTTCTCTCTCATAATGCGTATCTCATCCGAATTAACTCAATGTCTTGTCCAGATGTTATTTTCTACGAAAGATTTCCGTGTGCTATTTTACATCACATGATTCTTATTTCACTTTTTTTGTCTTAGATATGCTCTCGGAAAAGGAGGTTTTTGGATTGTTACGTTGATGGCAGTGCTTGCTCTTCTTTCTGGTCTGCTCACAATCATGTCGGCAAGCCAAATAATTGGAACAGGGGAGGTATCTTTTTGCAAGTCGTTTTCTCACATATTTCCACGACTCGTCTATATTTCTCTCTTTTTCTTCATTAAATCAGATGAAAGGAACCAGTGCGTACTTTCTTCTTTCAAGAACACTTGGTATATCGTTCTTCTTCACCTTTATCATTTCTCCCCTCCTCAGGCTACGAAATTGGAGGAACATTTGGGATTGTGTCGTTCCTCGAAGCTGCTACAGCCTCAACTATGAATCTCATCGCTATGGGAGACGCCTTTATGTCACTCATCACATTCACGAGAGAAGCACGTTCAACATTGGAGCCTGGGACATTCTATTTCCTTTGTCTGGGAATTCGAATTGTTGTTCTGGCCGTGTGCTACATTACCCTTCTCTTTGGAAGAAAGTTCGTGTATAAAACACGCATGTTCTTCTTCGGAGCAGCAGCTCTCGCTGCCACATTTATCCTCTTCTTCCTCATGATCAGACCTTCTGGAACGTATGGTGGATACAATATCTTTGGAAAACCTGTAAATATTGAAATGAAACCCTGGGACTTCCGAGTTTTCTCACAAAATTCTCAATCACATCTCAGCCACGATTTCACAATTGCTCAAGTCTCTGCGCTTCTCATTCCTCTTTTTTCGGTTGTTTTTGTGAGTCTTCCTCATGTTTCGGAATTATCCAAGCCAATTCGATCTATCCCACTCGGGACAACCTCAGCTCTCCTTTCTGGCTTCACCGTAGTGATCGTGATTGGTTTGGTCATGGCCTTCCGAATCCCACCAGCTTCTCTCACGTCGGATTACTTCCTCTTCTCTCGAGCGACATTTGTTCCAATCGTACACACAGCCATCTTCATCTCCGGCTTCTACGGCTGCATCACGTGGTTCCTGACCGCTGCCCGCATTCTCAAATCGCTTGCTCAAGACCGCGTCTTCCCGTTCTCAGAAACGATTGTCAAGTCCTCTCAGACCAGTCAACGTTCCACAGTGCACAGTGGCATCTCAAGTGGAATCAACACTGGCGGGGAGAGCATCATGACGTTGGTGGACCCTGCTCCAATCAAACGCGCCCTCCCTGCCAGCGATTCAATCGCTGCTGAAGTTGCGACAATCATTGTGGTGTCCATCCTCCTCCTGATCTTCCCGTTCTGCGGGGATCTTGACGCTTCCGCTGCCTTCTTCGCTGTCCTCCACCAATTCGGCTGTGCTGGAGTGAACATTGCTGCCCTCATCCACAATCTCATCGGAGCCCCCAACTGGCGTTCCCTCTTCCGTCACAACAACTCCTTCTTCTCCGCCTCTGGATTCATCGTCGCCATCACTTTGATGCTCTTCGCCAGCCCCACCACTGCCGGAATCTCCCTCGCTTGCATCCTCGTTGTACTCTTCCTTCTCTTCTTCTATCACCGAAAAAGCACCCCGGAATGGGGCCAGCTCTCCATGTCGATCATCTTCCATCACGCTCGCCAGCAGCTCCTTCGCCTGCGAGGCAGAAACCACATCAAGTATTGGAGACCAAACTTCATCTACTTTGTGGATTCGCGAATCCTGGATGCCGAAGAGACACGGGAGAAGCGCAGCTCGTATCAAACTGAAGAAAAGGACGTTCTCACTTTGCCAAGCAAGCTGTACAAGGCATCTCGGTCTGCTCTCGCGGAGATCGGCATCTGCAACTCAATGAAGAAGGGAGGCCTGCTCGTCATCAGCAGCGTCCTTCCAAGCAGCACACTCTCCGCTCCCCAAATTGATTCCGATGCTCCAACCTCAACCGGCATCACACCGATGTTGATGACGCAGGTCAAGAAACGCCACACAGCAACGAATTCCTTCATCAAACAGCACGACCTCAAAGCCTTCTCAACTGTCATTGCATCCCCGTCTCTGCGAGCTGGCGTCCAGACCCTTCTTCTCTCCCAAGGAATCGGAGGAATGCGCGCCAACACAGTCATCTTCGAGCTTCCCGACGTCGACCCCAAAACAGGCATCAACACTCGCGCTCTGCCCAACTCCCTCTTCTCGCAGACAAGACAGATCATCTCGAACCATCGCATCAAACAGTCAAACACAACACCCCAACTCTCCAGTCTTGTTTTCCCTGCTCAATTTCCACACGCGAAGGACTTCTTCCTCACTCTCTGTGACGCTGTCCAGACCGGATTCCACTTCATCCTCTTCACACCCAACTTCGACGGAATCGCCCGAACCAACAAGCGCATTGTCGAAGATAGTGATGCTCACGCGCAGAGTGGAATGGACAGCACCCTTGCTCCAGACCAGCCAGACTCCCTCCCCATCGAACAGGACTTCAGCGCTCCGAGTGAGCAGGACACCACTCCCATCAACCGAAACAACAGCGCTCGGGGCATGTACCGCCCTCGCAGTGACATCAATCCATCCTCCCCTCTCATCCCGATGAAGCACGAGTTCATTGATGTCTGGCTTCCTTCAGATTCGATCGTTCTGAAAGACACAAAAGAAACTCCATTCACCGTCTCCAACGCAAGCGGGGACTCTCCTGCTCTTGGAATCCTCTCTCGATTCTTCAAGCATCAGTCAAGTGTCAGCAAAGTGGACAAACACATCGGCCAATCTGATGCGATGCAAGATGTCCCAATTGAATTCGCCCCGTCTGCGTCCTTCTCTGTTCTTCTCGGTCACATCATCACTCACCGCAATCTCTGGAAATCTCACAAGCTCCGTGTACGTCTCATCCTTCCTTATCAGACTGTTGGATCGACAGGAAACGATAAAACAGCCGGGACTGCTCTCGTCCGCGAAAGCTACCTGCAGGATCGGAAAGACTTGGCCAAAGCATGTCTCGAAGTCCTGCTCGCCGAGCTCCGAATCTCATCCACAGTCACTGACGTCGTAGAAATGCCGTTCATCTCGTCGCTCGAGGGATCTTCAGAGAACACTCCGATTATGGGCATGATCAGCGGGCACAACAGCGTCATCAAGACGTTCTCTCGTTCAGACATTGTGCAGGGTGGAGTGTCGATCTGCATTTATGCGATGACACAACCAGCACTCGCTCCAAAACAGACTCCTGCTGATCTGCGAACTGTCAAGAAAGGAACTGTTCTCGCTCAGTCGGCTGAAAGGGATGACCAAGACTCGGAAGACGATAGTGACGAAGATGAAGCACAGCCAAGGACCACACTTCACTCCACCGCTGAAAACAAACTCACGGACGCACAGAACCAAGAAGATGCCCTCGCCTACTCATCCATCCTCCGCGAACTCTCCAAAGATCTCCCACCAACCATGTTCATCTATGCATCCTCAGTCGTGACCACTATCGACTTATAACACTTCACCTCGCCATGTATTTTTCATTCACAGACTCTTTGCACAAACGCCAAACAGGAATGAAGACACGTGTTGTGAAAAGAATAAAAACAAGAATTAAATCGGGAAGGCTTCAGCCTCGTTGTCAAGAACTGGGTCAATAAAGGGTATGGTTAAAGAATCGATGGCTCGTTCACCACAATATGGACAGTCTGATTGAATAAGTTCATCAAGCTCGTGAATCAAGCCAGATCGGTCTGTGGTATGTGGATTGGATAAAACAGGAAAATCTTTGAAAACAGAAGGGGTCGGTGCAATCTGTTGCATTTGAGACTCGGGGGACGCAATGGCTGATGTTTTGTCTTTTCTGATGTTGAAGAGTGCTACTCGAAGACTGTCCTCGCCTGTCCCAACAATCTTTTCTGTGATTCTTGAAACTGTTGAAATTGGGACAGAGGATGATGTGACGGCTGTTGTAAGCTGCTCAAACACTTTTCGAAGAGCATCCTTCTCGTCTTGTTTGCAGTTCTCAATGAGCACCTTCACAGCACAATTGGCGTGGAAGACGTGGCCACAAGGGAAGGTGTAAAACCCTTCCACGATGTTGAGGCCAGGGTCAGGGGAATGCTTCATGTGTGGGTGAGAGGAGGCGGAGAAGATAAGGTCGGGTGGAGGGAGGAAGAGGTGCTTGTTGCAACCGGCACACAGCGTGTCGTGGGTGACAGTGATGAACCGTTGTTGAGGAAGGTAGATGAGTTCTTCGCCCATGCTCTGCTGCATCTTGCTTTGCTCAACAATCTGAGAGTTGAGCTCATGTGAGCGTTGTTTTGATTCTTCGATCGATGCCTCAATTTCTCGTCTGAAGTCGTCGATGCAGAAGAAGTCGGGGAAGTATGGGAGGATGTCGACGAGGGCAAGCTGGAAGTTGTCCGACTCTCCTCGAAGTCGCATGCATTCGTCCAGGATGTCATGGATGAGTGATTCACTGACTCGGTTGTCTGTTGGATTGGAATTAAGTTGTTTGCTCTGTTCCATCTTCTGATCGACAACACTTTTTGCGATCTTAATCCAAAGAGACTGGAAGAGGGCAGCATCTGCTCGTCCAGAAGCAAGTTTAGCTGCATCCTTTGCAAGATTAAAATCAACACGAAGGGCCAGGTTGACAGCCTCGTCGAACAATCCCAGTTGACAATACACGAAAACAGCCGCGCGGTAGCAGTGCTCCTGCATGCACACGCGGAGAGCATACCGCTCGTCGTAGCACCTTTTGCGCCCAGTCGATTCGTGTCCATCGAGACCTGAGTCGGCGAGGTCAGGATCTTCCACGTCGTCGTGTTCGTGGATGAATTCAATGAGTTTGTCTTCTGTTGCTGAGCGGGCGAGCGAGAGGACGTAGAAGTTGTGCACCTGTGGGTTGGTTGAATGCCAGTATCGAATCACACAGTTCAAAAACCGGATTGATTCGTTCTCTTGCCAACGTTGCTTTGGGGGAGCGCAGTACAAAGAGAGGGACGGGATCAGCTTGGCCGGGTCGATCTTTCCGGGAGGGATCTTCATCCATTGGGCAATGAGCTCCTTCCCAACCTGCCTGATGAGGAAGGGCGAGAACTGATAGTACAATTCTGCGTCTTCCTTCACTCGCATGACATACAGCGCCTCTTCGAACAGATGCCGAGAGATGAAGAGTTGGACATGCATCTTCACGTCGCCGACATCCTCCGCAAAATCGCTGAGCACATCCAGTGCACCGTGCGCCTGAAGCATCGAGTAGACTATCAAACGGTTGAGTGTTGCTTGGTTTGCTTTGAGGAAGATGCGGAGATTCTTCTCAGATTGTGTCGGCTCAAAGATCTGTCCGGAAAGAGGAGATTGGAGAGATGAGAGAGCAGAGTGCTGGTCTTGTTCTTTGACTCTGCGGATTTCTGTTGAGATCCGGTTTGTGGGGAAGAATTCTGCCAAAAGCGCAGAGTTCTCCTGCTTGATCGCTCGCTCTGCTGCGATTTCGTCCAACATCATCCCCACAAGCCAAGTCCCCAGCAGTGATTTCGCAATTTTGTCGGGTGAGAATGTTGCCTCGATCAATTGATGCCGCGTTTCAACATACTCTCGGAGCACTGTCCACTTCTCCAGTCGAATCAAGGCAAGCGCGGTCTCTTCGAACTCTCGCCCGCTCTTTGCCCATTTCTCCGCTGCGAGTCTGTAATTGCGGGAGAGGAAGTAACAATGGCCTTGGATGATGGAGACGAGGTTCTTCTGGGCATCTGTCTTGGTCGTTGCGAGGGCGTCTGCGAAATAAGAAGCAATACGCTTCAGCTGCGAGTCGGGAATGAGAGGAGTGGTCGTGTCCATTTTCTTCTCCTCCTCACGCTTGGTGAGACAGACCTTCAGGAGAGACGAATGCAGATCGATCGCCTTCCCCAGATGCACAATCCACTCGTCCTCCTTCTCATCGCCGTATCGGAGTGTGTAGATGTGGTCTCCGTCTGTCACGTAAACGTAGTTTGTGATTGGGTCTGTGCACATCCCGCGGAACGTGATGTCGATGGTGGTCTGTCCCCCCTTCGGCGGTTGCGGGGCGAGCATGTCGTAGTCATCGTCCTCGTCGCCCTTGTTGTAATAACCTCTCTTCTGTGCCACTTTAAACTTCACGAGAGAGGGCAGTGCGGACCCGGGCGTGTCAATGGAGCGCATGATGCAGACTGAATCGTCGACGAGGTCGCCTGACAGATGAGACCAGGCTTGGAGCCGGTCGTCGTAAAGGACGAAATAATGAGATTCTGTGGCAGCTATCGCAAATGGAGACGGAGATTGGATGGCGTTTTGATTGAAAGTGGGATTCGGATGGCGGTGGAACGAGATGAGGGCTCCGTCAGGCGGAATTATGTTGAGGCCGTGTTTGGGTTGTGATGAGATGAGAGACGAATGAAACACTCCCGCAGCAATCAGCCATGCAAACCAAGTCGGTTTGATGGCGAGTTGTGATTGGTCCGACGGTGAATCAGTCGTTGGGCCTGCAACAATGAAATCCGAGTTTGCAGCAAACTCATGAACAGAGGTTTTCACTAAATAAATGGAAAAAGGATAGAATGAAATCAACTTCAAACAATTTAATGGTATTTGAACTGTGTTCTTTGCGTTTAGAGTGAATGGTTCGTCCGCCTTGTCTTTGATTAATTCCAATTTGAAGTAGAATGTGCTGAGCCAAATAACAAGTCTTGCCTGTTGATCAACAACTTCAATGGTTCCTGTTATGGACGTAATGGGTAATTGCTGCTGTGGCATCTGGATAGGGATCTATGAGTAAAGAATTGAATCAGAATCTTTGTGTGCGGAAAAGAAAAACCTCTGATGGAATTTGCTGTCTTCCTTCAAGCGTACTTTCAAGGACCTTTCCATCCTGTGTTCCGATGAGGATTGTCCAGTTCACCTCCTTTTTCGAGTTTCCTTTGTAACAATTGGCCATTGCGCAATATCCGTGGGATTTTTCTGCAATTTTCTGTATTGTCGGAAACGGAGCGAGGAAGCACATGGATTCCATGACAAACTTCCATTTGCTGAGTTGTTTGGCGAGTGTCACCTTCGATCCATGAGCGATATGATAATTGTCTCCAGTTGTCGTACTCATAAAAAGATGCTGTCCAGTTGGATCACAAAAAGCTTTGTAGAGCTTTTCTGTAGATCGATTGATATTGACCTGATAGACTGTAAGAGGTCATGATTGATCGTTCGATGATTATAGTGATAAATGAATCAGGAAAACAGAAAAAGGGAAGGAAAAGGGTGTGAGAATACCTGACGTTTTTTCTTCAACTGTATCCCAGCGAACGACATGATCATCATGGACAAGAAATACGATTTCATTAGCTGCAAAAATTTGTCGGAAGGGTTTGTTTTGCGATTTTGCCTTTTCCTCAGGAAGACGTTGAAACTGAAATAATGATGAAAAGCATCAGGTAATCACAATAGAGTTGCAGTGTACGATGAAAAACGGAGAATAAATGGAGGTGTCAGAATACAGAGCAATTGAAGGAGTTTTTGTCAAAAATATTTCGTGAAAAGAAAAAAGAAGGCATACGCTCATTTGGTAAAGGGAAAATAGTGTCTTTTCTTGTTCTCCTTGAGGAGAATCTGCTCTGGTTGGAGCTTGGAATGACTACCAATGATGCTGAAAGTTATAAGGAAAGATACCTCTGCCTGAGATTGTCCATATTCAGAATGACTGTGGGTCAAGCTGGCTCCAAACTGATCGCTCCAACCAAAGAAATCGACGTCGGTCATGTGGAACCGATGGGACGATCATGACGATGACTGCGTTTAGGGTATTTCAGTGAAATTGTACGCAAAAAAACTACCCAAAAAGAAAAATATCAGTTCAAATCAAGATGAGCAAGTAATGTCCCCTCATTTTGAGGCTTTTGTCGAGGACTTCTTTTTCTTTGGTTTCTCTTCCTCTTCTTTCTTTTCTTCCTCAACCATTTTCTGCTGTTCCTCTTCAAGTTTGGTTTCTTGAAGATCTCCTTCCGCTGGCGCCATTGCCTCCCTCAAATCTTGCGACAGTTGTTGCGAGAAAGCATCTTCGTCCTTAAGCAGCTCTCGTTCAGCGTACTAAAGGAGACCGGGAAGAAGAAGCAATGAAAAGCACAATATAGAGAGAAGGGCAAAAAGTGAGCAAGGAAACGAAGGATGATCTGAATGTTGAGTGTCCTTCACACAAATTCTTCAACAGCTGGAAGCCATTTCTGTCGATCCTTCTTCGCAATGAGATCTTCTTTTTGCATCTCTCCTCTGATTTTAAGTTCGCTCAATCTCTGGGAATCTTCGTATTGTTTCTTAGCTAGTCGTTCCTGAGCCTTCTGCTGCGACATTACTAGCAAATCTGAAGAGAAAGGAAGTTTGTGGAGGAAAATGAGGGATGGTGAAGAAATGACAAGGGTGGATAAATGAATAAGAGAGAAAAGAGAATGTTTTGGTTAGTGATTCTGTCCGACAAACTCTGAGCAACGGATCGGGCAAGTTGTGTTTTTTCCAGCTTCTTATTAACTTTATCTTGCAGCCATGGAAAGAAGAATTGTTCGATGTCATGTTTGCCAGTGGAGGTGAAGAGATTGGACGATTGCTGAATAAACGTAACCCGAGCTGTGTTGGTCGCAGATTCCATCTGAAAGGATAATTAACAACAACACATGTTCACTTCATGAAAGCATAGAGAGGAGGCACACAGCAAAGCGGGCTTGTTCGTTTGCCCAGCGTCTCCTCCGGCTCGCCTCTTCTGATGCAGCGTGAACAGCAAATTGTTTGTGACGGGTATCCTTTGAGAGATGAGCAAAGTTGAGTGAAATCTCGAGTGTGTACAAACTCTTTCTTTGATCCGTCTGTTTTGGCTATCCACCCATCTTTGGTTTTCAGCCAATTCGGCATTGCGTAGATTCTCAAATTGGGTCTGAATGAAGTAAAATAGTGAGAAAGATCCTCCAATAAGTTGAGATTTTGAAACAAACCCTTCCTTCCTTCATTGTCTTGTGATCCTCGCTTTCTGCCAACTCTTGCATAGCTTGCTCAAGTGCACGACCAACAATGAGCTCCAAGAACGGTACAACTTCGTAATCAAAGTCAAAGATTTCTTCAAGATCGATCTGAGTTTGTTTGTCCGTTCCGTAAGGCGGCGGAAAGTATGGTGGAGTGGGAGGACGTTCCTCGGGTGTGGGCTCCCATTTGTCTCCTTCAATAATTTCGTATTCATCACTGGATGAGAGTTCTTCATATTCTTGTTCTTGTTGACGATGAGAATTCTGAGCGTTTGCTGGGGCAACATTCATTTGGCGAGCGCGGAAAGTGGTTGGAATTTTTGGAACTTCTTTTTCTTTTTTCGATTTTAAGTCTGGTTGAGAGAGTTTGAGAAAAAGATGAGTGAGTCAAACAGGTTTCTGGTTTATTCGGATCAACTGTATGCTTCGAGGACGATACCTTTCCTGTTGTCATTCCTCTGCTTTTTGCTTTGGATGACGTCGTTTTTGCGGAAGGATTGTCTTTTATTGGTTGGGTGGTCAGAAATGGATGTTCTTTGGCTTCGATCGGCTGAACGCGTTAGTGAAGTTAATAAAAAGGAAGAAAACATACGCGAGCATGTTGGACACCACGATAGACACGTGGATCACTCATTATGTTTCGTGGTTTCCTGAGGTCGTTTCATGAGAAGGACGGAAAGGAAGATGAAAATGACCAGAAAAATGGACGTTATACTCTCCAGGAGCACGAAACATGTTGCTCGTTCCGACAGATCTTCCTGATGTCATGTTACCGTTTCTGCGATGTTCGGGCAATGGGTCCTTTTTGTTCCTGGCTCGAAGAAACAGACCCCTACAGTCAATGCAAACATCAGAACAACTCAGTAACTCACGAATGAAAAGTGTTGTGACAAAGAAAAACGTTCTTATAACTTTGTGGGGTGTGAAATTCTTCATCACTCAAGAGAACATGATGCTCATCGATTCACTGATGAACAAACTCAATCCATTCTAAAACGGGCCATAAATGACTTGATTATGGAAATTTGTTCGGATGAAAACCCAGAGGCGCAATATCTTAGTTGATGATCCAGATCGTGTTCGCAACATTTTTTTTCCGTTCGTGAATGTCACATCTTAACTTGACATTCACTAAAGATGACTTTTACGATTGGATCCCCATTGGTTCGGGGTCATATAGCACTGTATTGTCTTCTCATTCTCATCCATCTTTTCTATCCTCTTTTCATCACCTAACATCTCTAACTTCACTAGATTTACAAGGTTTTTTACAAAAAAGTCCCAAAGGCTTTCTCACTCAAAGTCATGAATAAAGCTAATCTAAGGAACACACGTTCAAGTGAATCAATCAAGACAGAATGTGATCTTGTGATAAGACTAAAACACACAAATATCCTTCGTGTCTATTCAGCTTTTGAAGATGAGACAAGCATTTGTATCGCTTTATTTTGTTTATCACTTCCAGATTTTGTTCAAGAACTTGGCTACGGAAACTTGACGGATCTTGATCTTGTATATTCTTGTTCAGTTAATCATATGAAATCAGAGTTCTTTATCGTTTGACGATTTGAGGTATTATGCAGCCGAGCTTGTCGAAGCTATCGCATATCTTCATCAAGAAAAGTTTCCTGCTCTCCTCTTTGATTAACCTTCAGAATTCTTCATCGTGACCTGAAACCAGAGAATGTTCTGATTTGTCTCGATCAGCACATCAAAATCATTGATTTTGGGTGTGCAAAACTCATGGCAGAAAAGTCAATCCCTTCAGTCCTCGTACCTCCCTCTGAATCTCCTCCCCTTCAACCTCGAAATCCCTCAATTGTTGGGTCACCGTTGTATGTCTCACCTGAAGTTCTTGAGGGAAAGGAAGCTGACCAAGCGTCAGACATCTGGTCGCTCGCCTGCATGCTCTTTTACATCTATACTGGGCATCCACTCTTCAGTGCACCAACAGATTATCTTCTGTATCAACAGATCATTGAATGCCAGTACTCGCTGACACCGAAAAAAGGCCAAACATTCCATCATTCCCTCCCCGAAGAGCTTTGCAGTCTGCTTTCCCAAATTTTGGTCAAAGACCCAACCCTTCGGTTGTCAATCGATGACATCAAAGGGCATCCCTTTTTCGAAGGGATTGACTGGGTTCATCTCTCCTATCAAGAACCTCCAAACATCTCCTCTACATTCTCAAATAATGTCGATGCGAGTCCGAGAACACGAAACGTGCTCATTCTTCCTCGGGATCATGGCTCAACATCCCGTACTCCCATCCCACCCCCTCCCAATGAATCTTTCTTTCCTCCTGACTCAAATGGTGACGACACTTTGTTCTGTGTTGCCTGGACCGCCCCTTCGGATGTTTTTGATGCGGCTTGATTTCCTTATTCTTCTTTTCGCAAGAGTTTTCTTTTTTTCTGACCCCATCTTTTTCCTTTCCCCCACATGAGATTCTTATACCACTCTCTGAGCATATGCAAAATAAAGAATGAATTCGAAGTGATGAATGTTTTGGAATAAATGCCTAACCTTCCTCCTCTCCATCGACTTCTTTTGCCATCGCTTTTTCTCCTTCTTTCAAGACTAGTTGGAGAGTTTTACGAATCGCATCATCACCAATTGATGACTTTTCAAAGTCTTCCCCATCGTCATCATCCTCTGTGTCCTCAGAATGTGACGATGAATCGATGTGGAGATCTTGATCAATTTCTCCTTCCTTTGCAGGTGGAAATGGATCAACATAAGAAGCTGATTGTTCATAGTCAAACGCTGGTCCAGTTGGTATTTGATCGTGTAACTCTTCTTCATGCTCGGTGTCCAGCGAATCAGTCTCGCCATACTTCATTTGGGGGAGAAGATGGGAAAATGGAGAAGAATTCAATTCTGTTTGTTCATGTATTCTCTTTGCGTTGGTATTTTGAGGTGTTGTCCTCTGTAATTCGTTTGATGTGCTCGGAGTTTTTATGGACTGATTTGGCTGGTGAATTGTGAGATTGATGCCCTGTGATGCACTGTATCCTAGAACATCATCGATTTGTTCAGTTAAAGTCGACCGTGTGCAGAGGTGTGTGAGAAACAAGGCAAGCTGATTGATTGACATTTTCTCACTGATTCTGTCTAATGCTTGATAATTTTGAGAATCAACTGATGCTCTCATATCATTTGTCTGTCGTTCTTGCTTCTTTGACGTTGTTGACTGTCGTTCTTTGGATGGGATTGGGATAGATCGTTTGTATTGGTTCTCTTTTGTTATGTTTGTCTTTCTCTCCAATTGCTCCCAAATTGATTGGATGGTCATTTGAGTTTTCCACATCAACTCCGATGCATAAATATCACATCCAAGTTCACCCTGCTGAAAATCTGTCTCGGTTTGTGAATGCCGTGTCTCGTTGTGATGGGGAGAAATGTAGTCATCATCTTCACCATCATCCATCTGATCAGCTCCTTTGTCCTTCTTTTCAGTTAGACCTCTCAAAAAGTGTGCAGAGTAACTCTCAATTGGGCTTGTTTCATCTGTGGAGTTGAGATCATTCTCTCGAATGACCCGATCGGTAAAGTGTGTGGATTTAACCGGAGTCTCACTCAGTCGCTGTCGTTTGTGTTCTTCTTCGAGCGTGGACATTGCACCGATTCCAGCGACTGAGTTCATGGGAGGAGTGTGGAAGCCATCCGATTCATCGTCCCTGGTTGGAACTTCAAACTGAACAGTGGGATGATGTGAACTTGATTTCAAGTGGGAGGATGGAGAGGACGAGTTGGAGAGAGGCCGAGTGGATGAAGGGGGAGTGTGAGTATGAAGTGGGGCACTGTGAAGTGAGGAAGTTGATTGATCTATCAATGGTTGTGCGTCAGTTGTCATATTTGTTGTAGAGATGTTGGCTAAGTTGAGATTCATCATAAAAGTGAGAGAGATGATTGATGAAATCAATGGAAAAGAGAAAAACACGATGGAAGCTATGAAAAGAAAATAAACCACTAAAGAGTGTGTGAAAAGTTGACAAAAGTTGAAAATTGTCAGTGCATACAATCAGAAATCACTTTTTTAGTGTTTTGTTGAGATTCTCCATGTTTGGGCTGATGATGTATTATCAGATTACAACGGAAAGAATCGAAAAAATCAGAATAATGAGAGAATTTTCACAACATACAGAGTCTGCATTCCGCAAAGTCACTGAAAGGAGAGAGATATTTGGGATGTGAGGAAAAAGTGTCGAAATAAGTGTTAGGCATAACAAAAACAGTTGAACAACATAAAACTGTGGAAAAAGTGTAGACTGTTTCAAACTGTTTGATCAAAGTGAATACTAGTCCGTTAGTTAATTGGGATGGGAAAATGGAAGAGAAAGAATGGTCCGATCAACAACCACTCACGAATGATTTCGTGACCAAGCAATGCATTTGAATGAATTGTCGAAAGTCACTTGAAAGGTTCTGGAAATTCTTTTCATCCTGACTGAGAGTCTCAAGTTTTAAAAAATGATTTCTTGTGGAAATGATCGTATCACTTCATGAGTGTTGCTGAATTTCGTGAACTCATCGATCCCAAAAATCCTAAAGACTCGGAGGAAGTCTTGAAAGAGCTTCGAAAGATGGTTATCCTCAAAGGGCTTCCGGATCAAGATGGAGTCTGTTCTTTGCTCAATTTTCATCATCCATTCAATGTTTAAAAAACCATTTCTTTATTCTCATTTCAGTTGGAGTGTGATCGAGAAGACGGTCTTCGTGGAACCATCTGGAAGATTTTCCTCCGCATTCCATCAATCGATTCGCAGAAGTATTTAGCCCTGGTCGCCCAGAAAAAATGCAAATTTGGTGATAAAATTCGTGACGATACATTCAGAACCGTGATCAAAGATGATAAATTTAAGCAAGGCGTTGCAGAAGTTAAACTCGTTAGAGTTCTCAATGCCTATGTCCACTCCATCTCAGATTCGGATTCAAAAATGCCGTATGTCCAGGGGATGTCACTTATCCTGGCGCCTTTCATTTATGTGATGCCTGAAGTCGACGCATTCTTCTGCTACTCGAGACTGCTCCAATATTTCTGCCCAAACTATGTTCTCCCTGCTCTAGAAGGTGTCCATGCAGCAACTGATGTATGGTGCTCTCTTTTCTGACCTTTTCATTCAAAGTTACTTGATGAGGTTCTTAAAGTGGCAGATAATGAACTGTTTACATATCTCAAGGAACGCTTCATGATTGCAAAGCTTTATGCTTTCTCCCGTCCGCCCCATCATTTTTGTCATGTTTTCGTAGCCTTAATGTCATTTATGGCCGATACATTGCCTGTTAACGAACTTCTTCAAATCTGGGATTTCCTATTAGCGTATGGGATGCATCTCAACGTCTTATGTGTGGCTGCCCAGCATATTCTCATTAGAGATGTCATCTTTCGGGATACAAAGTTTGGACGAGCATTCTTTCCTTCCAACTCTTCAGAAACGCGATCAGTAAATTAAAAGACCTTCCTGAACTCCGAACAATACCTGCAAAACAACTCATCACAAAAGCAATCGAGATTGTCTGTATTCTTTATCAAAATAACCTCTTCACTCAGGCAAAAGGCCTCCCTGAAGATTTGTACACCAAGCTTGTCAGGCATCCTTGGGATCCTCTCATGGTCCGTAAGAAGTAATTTTATTGTATTTTTATTCGTTGGGGAACATATACCAAACAATTTAGATCATTTTCAATCTTCATTCAATGTTTCTCACTTCATGCTTATTTTCCGACTCTGAGGGCAAATTTTGAGGAATGAAGTGGTTGAATAAGAACTACATGATAGGGGTTTATATTATTCTCTGACATAGTTGGTGTAATTTGAAATTGAGAGAGGTAAATCACAGATCTCAGTTGAAACCGAATAATGACTGTTCCTTTCAACAAGACGCGAATTTCGAATACTGTCCGCGTTATTGCCAAAATATGTTGGAAATTCAGATGTGAAACATCGGGAAAATGCGATGACAGTGTGGACAGACTGATCGGCCTATGATTTTTCACCATGGCCCTCCCATCCGATAAACAAGCCCAAGTTGAGGAGCTTCTCAAGAAAGTTAAAGAATGTCAAAAGGGTCTCATTTTCTCCTTCAATTTATTCTTTTCTTTCATTTCCATCACAAGAACTCACAAATATTCAAACGAACCGACAAAAGCTCATTACTCAATTAAGTGAAGTAGAACTTGCAAAGAAAGTTCGTATTTCACATTTAAATCACATTTTATTGCGTTCTTCTCCTTGATTTTTCCAAGGAAATGGATTTGACGAAAGAAGGAGACGAAATCTACAAACTCACAGGAACCGTTCTCCTCCCACAAAACAGAGATGAAGCTCTCATGATGTTAACTAAAACACAAGAACACTTGAAAACCGATCTGTATCATCTTCTTCACAGCATTATTCTTCTCATCCACTCTCGTCTCAATCTCCTACTAGTCAACGGCTGGAGGACCTTGCTGCCCAAACTGAAAAGAGAGGAGAAGAGATTCGTCAACAAATTGTCGCACTTCAGTAATTTTTTGTCCTGATTAACAAGTAGGTGTTCCACCTCTAACCATTTCAATTTCTGCGCCAATCGATTAATTTATCTCGCTTTCATCCATCTCATTCTAATTCAATGGATAAGGACGTTCATTTCTGAGGTTTGGTTCACGACTCTAAGCTCAGACCATAAACGGAGAGTTTATCACATTCATGGAAGAACGGAGGAAGTTCTTCTATTTTACTCACACCTACATCCCCAACACAGGTATATATATCCATTTTCGCAAATCTTTTGTCCTATTATCTCTCTACTCGAACACTGGCCTATCATCAAACAGAATCATCAAACATCAACGATAAACTCCCGATCGGATTTCACTTTTTGCCTTTTTCAGATGCTTTTCCAGCATATTATCCTGTTCAGAAGTCTCTTCCAGAAACAAACTCTTCGTCCCTGGATACGTGCCCATCTTGCCATTGTATCGTCTCGAAACCTTTTGTCTTTGAAAGTGATGGAACACTCAACTGTCCTTTCTGCGCACATATATCTGCTGCACCGAGTTCTTTGTACTCTTCATCAGTCAGACAGTCAAGAGTTGAATTTAGTCATGACTCATTTGATCTCATCCCCGAGACTTCCCGACATGCGATTCCTTCTCGTAAAATCTCTGTAAATCCAGTCGATTTTCTCCTTCAGTCGACATCACACCAGGAAGTTGAGAGTATATCCTCAGAATGGTCTCCAAATATCACATTTTTCGTCGACTGTTCAGGTTTGCTTTCTCTCTGATGAAGAAGCTATATTTCTTATTTTTAGGGCCACCTGATCACATGAGAGAGTTAGTTCATGTCCTCCAGGAAGAAATCAAAACACTCCCCCGAATAGTCGATCTTGGGCTTGTGCTTCTTTATCGAGGACATTTTTCCGTTCTGACCGTACATCCCCAAACATTATCTCCTTCTTTCATCACAATCTCAACAATTGATGATCTTGAATTCACTGAAATGGACGATGTTCCCCCTATTGCCACACTCCACTCCAATCTCCGAAATACTGTCTTATTTCTCCCTGTATGCAATTATTTTCTCTGAATCTCTTGTCAACTCTCTTCACAGTGGTATATGCGCGAGATATTCGACGATGTGATCTCTTCTCTTCCTCAACGACCACGATCAAGCCTTGCTCCGACATCTCTCATTCACTCTCTCCACTACCTTTCCTCCTTCATCTCTGATCCACAACACGGAATCTGCCCCCAAAATTGTTCCTTTGTCCTTCTTCTCGTCACCCCCTCCCCCTTTCTTTCCCGAGATGTCTCAACAGCACTCGCCTCACATCTCGCAAACTGTTGTATTTCTGTCACAGCTCATTGTTTTGGAGAATCCTGGTTGGAACAAGACACAACAACCTTCCAGCAACCCATTCACGGAATCACTCCTTTGTATCAACTCACAAACGGTCAACTATTCCACCTGTCCTCTCCAATCGCTTCGGCCAATCGAGATCTGTTCAAAATACACATCCAAACCAACCTTTCTGCGAGCATGAGCCAGCAGAGGAACATCACCATCACTGTCCATTCGTCGCCGGGTCTGGAAGTCGTCACTCATGTCCCGGTCTCCTCCGAACCAGTTCCCGACGCATTCGATCCTCGTTTCGAGTCGTCGTCTTTCCATTCCTCCACACCGACTCTCACTGCCCCCTCTTTTGCTGCATTGTCTTCATCTTCCTTCACCAAATTCCCTGTCTCCAACGTTTTGACATACAAGCCCGATGCGTCCCCTTTTCAAACTTCAAATTATGCGCTCTTCTCTCCCCTCACCAACAATGCACTCCACCCTGTCCACTCCTCTCAGCCTCAATCTTCCTTCCCTCAGTCAGTCACATTCTCACCGAAAGTGTTTTCTGTCGTTGCCGCAGATTCGTCGTCCTCGTTCCCATTCACTTTTCGATACACTCAACCACGTCTCACCCAAGCCATCACACTCCAAATCAAAGTTGAAAGTCACGCTGTCTTCGAGGAGGAAGAGGATCCCACACAAGCCTCAGAAACTCCCCCATCGTTCATTTTGATCAAATCCACTCGAGTCTTCAATCTCGTCCTTCCCCTCTCGACGACACCCACCATCACTCTTCACCACCTCTCCGCCAAGACGCTCTTCACACACACACTCGTCACATCTCCGCCCGGACTCCCCACAATCCAGGCTGTGGTCTCTCTCGTCCGGAACCTCCTCATCATCTACCACAAAACCATCAACGAGGACGACTGGGACGGACGAAGCGAGGTGACCCAGTTGGACTTCCACTTCTCCGAAATGAGCACAAACTTGGACGGTCTTGTCGAGCTCGCCTTCGCCCTCGCAAGCCATCCGTCGTTCTGGAATCCCACCATCTCGCTCACCGGCTTCGCTTCGATGGAACAGATCCTTTCTTACGCACGCAGGTTGGACCCAATCTCGATCGCCTCTCTCTTCACCCCTCAACTCTCCGCTTGGCCTGATTGTGAGAATTGCGATGTCCACCAGCTCCATCTGTCCGCCTCGGCGCTGAACGAGATGAACGAGTGTGCGTACTTCCTCCTCCAAACACTCCCGTCGACCATCCTCCTCGGAAACACAGCTGTCGCCAAAGAACGAACCGATCCCAACCCACTCGACGACTCGGACTCCGATGCCCACTTGACTTGGCCTCCTCCAACGTCCTCCCGACTGGCAAAGCGGTTTTCAGAAAAATATGGGAAATGGGACTTGATTGGAAATGTGATTCCTCACCATTCGTTCCTCCAGGTGTCCTCGTTCGTTCCACCTCCGTCGACCTGCGCTGCGACAGTCCTTTTCAACCTTCTTCTTTCTGAGGACCATCTCTCGATATCTGCAAGACCAGCACACAACATCCCACGTGTGATTCGTGGTTTGGGAGCTTTTTAACCTTCTCATTCTTCTCTTAGATGACACAGAAGGAGACGGGCTGACACAGTTCAAACGATATCTTGCACAGCTTGTTCTCTCCCATCTTCCAATCTGAACTCATCTTTATCTAGCTTTTTGTTTTACTCTTCCGTGAATTTCTTCTTTCAACAAACAGAAAAGTCCCGCTCTGTCTTCCTCACCATTTTCTGGTCATGATTTAACATTTCATCAGAAAAATATCGTTGTCTTGAATAAGAACCAGTTTCGATGATTTGATAACTGAAGTTCGAAAAAAGATATAAAATCAGGAATGGTTGAAATTAATGAGTGACAATCTGGTGAAGCTGTTGTCCCTAGATTGATATATTTCCCAGAATGGCTGAACATAAAGCCATGAACGGGAATGTGTCCCCAGTGAGGCGTCTCATGTCAATCTTATATTTTGGACGAGACCCACTTGTTTGAACACTCGATCTGTCGTCGAGTCGGAAGAGCTGGATGCATATTTCGATTGGTTGTCTGGCCATTGTGCTCTTCGGAGTTTGGCGAAGGCGACAGTGCAATTGGTATGTTGACACCATCCGCCATTCAAAGTTCAATTGTTTGAGAACAGTAAAGAGTTCGTTCATGATTTCGGGAGGTGACTTATCACTGTCAGCGCCGAGTGTCCATTTGCGTTCGAGTGAGCCGTCTGCAGGGGAAGGACCAGACTCGTCTTTCGATGCAGATTGTTTTCCATCGTCAGGGATGGTTTCCACGTAATTCCGCATTTCAATTCCCGCAAATTCTGGAATTTCAACTTGGTGGGTTTCCACTGGCCGGACGCCTTGGGATCCATCTCTCTTTTGATCCATGATCAATGAATACATCACCGCTGCTTGTGTAGTTGTATTTGAGCTTCGTTGCAGTTCTTTTAGACATTGTTCAGTCGTAATGTGCAGCTTCTGGCAAATCTCGTCAACAACCTCAGAATCGATAGCTTTGACACGATACAATTGGCTATCATCAATAGGAGTCGCAAGATACTCAGGAAGATTCTTCAAAAACCATGGATGATGTCTGATTTCTGGAATCGTGATTCTTTTGACTGGATCGACAGTGAGCATCCTTCCGATCAAATCCTTTGCATCAGCAGGGAGAGTATGTGGCATAGTGTAGCTTCCTGTTTTGATCTTTTGGAAAAGTGCTTCGAGGGAGGAGTCATCGAACGGGAGTCTGGAGCAGAGAAGGGCATAAAGAATAACTCCACAACTCCAGACATCAACTCCAGGACCAGCATACATTTTTCCTGCAATGACTTCGGGTGCTGCATAGTTCGGTGATCCACATGAAGTTGTGAGGAAATCTCCATCACGCATCATGTTTGATAGACCAAAATCACCGATCTTGACGTTGTTCTTTGAGTCAAGAAGAATATTTTCGGGTTTGAGATCACGATGGACCACTTTATGCTTGTGGCAGTACTCCACTCCAGAGATGATCTGTTGGAAGAATCGGCGGGCTTCGTCTTCTGGAATTTTACCTTTTGTGACAATATAATCGAACATCTCTCCCCCAGAAATGAATTCCATGATCATGAAGATGTTTCGATCTGTGCCGATAACTTCGTAGAGCTTGACGACGTGTGGATGGTTGAAGAGCTTCATGATTGAGATTTCTCGACGGACTTTGGAATCCATATTGAGAGATTTAATTTTCTTTCGATTCAGGACTTTGACTGCAACAACATGATGAGTTAGCTGATGCTCACCAAGCTTGACTTTTCCGAATGAACCAACACCGATTGTTCGGCCAAGGATATAGTTTCCAATCTTGATGGTTTCCTTTTTTCCTTTGTGCTTTCCACCGTCGGTATCATCTTTGGCCTGATCTGGATTGGACATTCCTGTGTGGTTCGTTGATCGGACCCTTTAAGCTGAATCCTCATACGAACTCCATCACCTTTTCTCCACTTCCACTTGGCATGAAACTGATTCGGAATTTTATGTCACTCTTCGTCTCAAACAATTCACATATCACCCTTACATCACAACTATCGTGCACATCCCCGAACTCTTCACCCTGACAGGAATCACTTCGCTCTCACCGAACTTTCTCTCACATCACCAAGCCAGACCGGTAGGAAGCTGGTGTGATGGAACAGAAGTGGCAGGAGTACGACAAGGAGAACAAGGGAGCAGAACACTCGAAGAGCCGTTTTCAGAGGAAGATGAAACGACGCTATTTCGACAAAGAAGACCTGTCTGCAGTGAATGTGGTGTCACTCCCAAACTATCAGTGAGTCCCAAGCAACACTAACCTGCTCACTCTCCTCCAGCACTGGTCACACAACACATCATCCACACTCCCCCAGCACCTGTGAAACAGTTTCAGATCATCGCTGAATGGTCCGAACTCGCTCAAGACAGCACATATATTCGCATTTCATTTTCAAAATTTAAATTTTTCTCCTGTTTCGTCTCCAAATCTGGGCTGATCGAGTGTTTGCTGGCCAACTTAAGTCTGTGCCCGTGAACTCATTCATCACTCAGTGCACGGTCATATACATTCATGCAAACTGTTCATCAACAGTTGGATTCCGCTAGAAGCAGCTACTACGAACATGTCCAAAAACTCCACTCTTTTCAAACCCAGAAAGATTTTCTTCTCAAATCTGAAAAATCTTGGACTCTTTCCTATGCTGTCTCACTTTTTCTTGCTGATGAAACGAGTTCACTCTTCACCAACCGAATCCACCACCTGAAATCTGAAACGAAAAATGTGCTCCTTATTTCGTTCCTAACAAATAAAACAAGTGATTTTACGCAGATTCACCCAAAAATCTCGCAATTTATTGGACATTGTGAACGAGATGTGGATGAAACTGTTCGATTTGTCGCTGAAATAGTTAGAGCTCTCCTGACTCATGGAATCGTTCCTCAGGGCATATATGATCAATTTATTCCTGATTTTTTCCAACATCAACTCCTCCATGACATAATTTCGTCAATTACAGAGAGCAAACCTTCATCACATCCGCCTGTTGAAGAACCCACAGAAAACGAGCCGTCACTTCGATTTTCGCAGCAATTCAATCTTGATTCATTCCTAGCAGTCCCATTTTTTGGATTGTGTGATGAAGATGCCCACACCTCATCCACTCTCCCACCGGGATTTGAAGATTCATCTTCATCGTCTCCCTCTCCCAAAATCCAGCCTCTGCCTCAACCCACACAGCATCCTCCCGTCTTCCAGAAAACAGTATCACCTGCCCCTCTTAACCTCCTCGTGGCGCCTCTCCAGGATGCCCCTCGCCAGCACAAACCATCCAAGTTGTTTATGAAACGGTCTCCCAGCCGTGACTCCCCTCCACGCTCAACTTCACCCTCCGCAAAACCAACTCCCACGCCGCCTCTTCCTTTCAAATCCGGGTACACTCCTTCATTGTCCCCGTCGCCGTCCCCCAGTCTCTCCAACCCATTGCCATTCGTCCTCCAAATCGCCCCTCAGAGACAGACAATAATGTCAGACTCCATCCCAACTCAAAAAGCAAAGCCAAAAGCCAATCTGGTAAAATCACAAAAAGTCACGCTTTCGACAGGCGCTACCACGACACTCCCGCAAAGATCGTCCAACCCAAAACCGAAACGCACACTCTCCAACAGAGAAGCACCAAAAACACATAAACCACATGGGACGATTGTCCCAGATCTACCCGGCCTTCCTGGGTAGCGAGCTCCTTCGGGAAATCACCGCTTTCCGTTTTGACAAATCTGGAAAATACTCCTTTCTCTTCCAGAATATTTTTGAGTCATTATTTCTCGTTTCAACAAAAATGTCATTATTTTTTGAACTTCTTTTATCAAAATTCTCTTCGTTCATTTGAATCCTCTGTGGCCAAACTGCACTTCTTCAAGCTCTCGTGGGTAGGATCTCGTCTGAAATCATTCTTGAGGATATTGGACAAACGGTTCGTCATATTGTGTGTCCATATCAATTTCATCACATTTCCTCATTCTTTGATTTCCTACCTCTCTGCTTTCAGTAAAACCCATGTCAGAAACAATTGCTCTTCCAGGTGAAATAATTGATGAAACCGGTGACTTTGTCAAGTATATTTCTCTTTGTCTATGAATCTCATGTGACAGTGGACATGGTACTCGCCAAACCTCTCGTGGAATCGTTTCAACCATCCTTGGAACAGCTTCACTCCAAAATAAGTTTCTTTCGGTGAAGCCACTTCGCACAAAGTCTGTCAGTCGACTTTACTGAATCATACTGTCATGTAGCTATCAGGGAGAAGTTGGAGATGTGGTAGTTGGTCGTGTTGTCGAAGTTTGCCACATACAGCCCTATCTTCATCTTTTTTCTCTATAATTCTAATGTATCATCCAGATTGTTCAACACCAATGGAAAATTGATGTTCACTCGAAACTATTCGCTGGAATTAAATTGGGAGCAATCAATCTCCCTGGAAATGAACTGCGTATCAAAGATGCCACTGATGAACTGAATATGAGGGGGTTCCTACAAGAGGGGGATCTTATCAGTGTATGTATTCTCTCTTTTCATCTGATTCATCCAAGGCGGAGGTCCAGAAAGTGCATGCTGATGGCAGCTTAGCTCTCCACTCCAGGAACCTGCTGTATGGGAGGGTATGTCTCATATTTCTTCCACAAAACGATTTAGTTAGAAAATGGAATTTTAGTCAAAGTTGCATCATCATTGATAGTCCGTACAAAACAGGTTCCCTTCTTCTCATTCATCTTGTCAGCATTTTTTTACTTTCTCGTTTGGTGTGAAAAGTATATTTGGATTAAATGGGTATATTTGGCTGTCACCGTCATCTGACATTGATATTAACCAACAACTTCGAGAGGATTATGCGGTTTGAAGGCCTTTCACGCCATCGCAATTTTTTGATTTGTAGGGAGCTTCATTCATTCCACGAACATCCAACGTCCTTTCGGATTCATCTGCTCTTCCTTTCTCACCTTTTGAACGAGGAACTCGCCTTGCTATGGCTCGGCTCAGAAACATCCTTCTCTTAATGAATTCTGAATGGGAACCGATATCACCACAAGTTGTCGAGGTTTCGCGTTCTTCGGTCAATAATTTTAATCCCTTTCATTCAGGAACTTTTCAATTTCTCGCACAAACAGAAGCTGGAAGTCATTGACCTCCTCAACGACCAGATTGGGCACAAACTGCTCACTGACTTTCGAGCATATCGGCTTTCTAATGCTGCATCCACGTGAACATTTCACTATTGAAGATTTTCATCATGAAATCTCGAAAAAACAAGACTTCATTAATCCGTCATCGAATTTCTTGTGAACAAGACTATTTTCCTCTGCATACAATGATATCTTCATTTCGAACTCCGTTTGGTGGAGAAGGAGGATGTAAAGGGAGATGTGAAGGGAAGAGTGATGAATGATATTCAAATTGTGTCTCCATCAAGATCTGACACTGCAGGAACGGTAAAATGACCACCTCAATGGAAGATTCCACTATGTTTTCTCTCAAACACTATACTGACATCTTGTCAAGTCATAACCCCACCATTACCAGTCTGTCATCCATCTTCACTCTGTTCACGCCTAATTCTGTTCTAGGCCCCCCACTATATTATTACGCAGATGAATGTTCATCAACAATGGATATAGCTCAGATAATCCAATATTTTCGTGTGTAACATGACATTCTCACCGATCCAGAACAACCCTTTTCAATCGTCCTGGCGGAGCAACAGTCGGCAGGAAAAGGTACAAAATCACGATCATGGCATAGTTCCACGCTTGGAAATATTTATTGCTCGTTTGTCATCCGCCAAGTCAACTCAGTCAACCATTTAGAAGGAGAAGAACTCTCATCATGGCTCAACAAGGTAAGAATGAGCTTGTCTGCCTCAGTTTGTCATGCAATCAGGTCAATTGGATGTTCATCTGCATTTATCAAATGGCCTAATGATATATTACTCGGCCAAAAGAAGGCTTGCGGAATCCTCCAAACAGCATCGAACGTCACGCTTCCTCCACATACTCCTGCGTCAGATGAACTAATTCAAGCCATAAAGTTTCACTGCATCCATTCACCATCTTCACAACATGAGGTCTCGTCATTTGGTCCCTGGTCAACGACCCTTGGGTTCGGAATCAATGTAAACTCTGTTTGGACAGATTGCCCCGATAAAGATGGGACTGGAGAACTTCTTTCATCGAAAGCAACAAGCGTTCGTGATACTCTTGGCCGAGAAGTTAGTCGAGAAGAAATCTTAGCACAGGTTGTCGCAAAAATGACAGAACTTCTCTCACAATCCCGAGAACAGGTCCGAAGATGTTATCTGGAATGCGATGGAACTCTTGGGAAGGTTATTTCAGTCTTTCCGCAGGGATTGTATGCATATTTTTAGTTTCTTCACTGTTCCAGCGAAAAAGGCAACAGTTTTCTCGCGAGAGCAGAAGATTACACTCTCGATGGACAGCTTTTGGCAAGCTCTGACATCTCCTCCTCGCACATCCTCGACTCGGAAGAAGTCTCAATCCGTTTCAACCAAACTGAGGACTCTCCAGCCCCCAAAATCTCAACACCCCAAATCCCGCTCACATTCCAATGGAGCGAACCAGGAAGCGACTTCAGTGTTGCCAAATCAATCCGACGCACGGTATTCGTGGATGAACAGAAGTTCAGTTGTGAAAACGAGTTTGATGCGACAGATGCACTGGCATACCACGTTGTGGGATTCAGCGAAGGCCAGCCAGCTTGCTGCGCTCGTGTCTTCTTCGATGGGGACAACAAAACTGATCTTGTTGTCGGAAGAGTGGCTGTCATGATGCCGTTCAGGAAGGGGGGGACAGGAAGGCAGCTGATGAACGAGGTGGAGCGGAAGGGAAAGGAGCTGGGCGCGACGCGGCTGGTGCTGGGCGCACAGAAGAGGATCAAAGATTTCTATCTGCGGTTGGGGTATCAGATTGTGGGAGAGGAATACTTTGACGAGTATTGTGCTCATCTTCACATGGTGAAGGAGATTGAGAAGAGCTGAAGATTCATTTCACTTGAAACAACTGCTGTTCTCTCCTGTTTTGAATCAATGCACCCCAATCAAATGACGAAGTTTGAACGCTCTCAGGTCAAGCACGTGTGCTATCACAGATTCATTTTGGCAGAAGAAGTGTGAAAATGGTTAAATGTCTGGAAAACA
The DNA here is from genome assembly GCA_033064195.1 of Blattamonas nauphoetae. Taxonomy (NCBI): domain Eukaryota; phylum Preaxostyla; order Oxymonadida; genus Blattamonas; species Blattamonas nauphoetae. Next base: position 159,277 of record JARBJD010000102.1, on the reverse strand, counting down.
AAGAAAAGGAAAATGCTTACGGATGACGAAGATGCTCAGGAAATAGAACCCCTTCGTGTCCATCTCCACGATACCCCTTTGAGTAAATCAAAGAAAAGATGGGGCGAGACAGTTGTCCCATAAAACTACCTCTGAGAAGCTTTGATTGTGAGTAGATATCTGAAGAGTGGATATAAATGAAGTAGACAATACATTGAGGGATGGGTTGTCCAGTGAGATAGAGAGAGACATCATTAGCAAAGTCGGTACAATTCCATTTCAAGATGTGATACTTCTCGGGGGCATAATCTGCAATACGCGTTCGAAGCCATTGTTCAAATGTTTCCTGAGTTTTATCTGTGGTGCCCAGACTAAACAGAAGAGGACGGTGAGGAAATAGTGCCGAGATACAGACTTGTGAATATTTAGTCGGACTAGACACGTTTGATATTGATGTTCATATCGAATGATTCCATTGGCGAATAGGTAAGTACATCCACTACAATTATCAGAATGTTAAAGAGAACAAACAAAGCTTGAATTTCAGTATGAAAAACGTAAGGGAAATTGTGTTTTGAGAGGTAATTCCTCGCAATTTGCGGAAATTTGTGCGCAATATCATAGACAACAACTCTCACTCGTGATGTCATCTTGTGACGTCTGAGCAATAGAAAAAAATAAAGATCAAACCCGCATTGAATTATTCCAGGATGTCACTAAACGAGAGTTTTGATTTTGAGAAAGCATTTGAACAACTCCGATGCATTGATGCACTTCAGGCAGATTTATCACAAGCTGAACTCAAAGAGAAGCACGATAATCTCTCTAAAGCGCATCATCATTTACTCCATGCTTATGCACTACAAACATTTTCTGAAGGTACTGCTTTTTCTTTCGACATCATCTCTGTCCGATTTTTTTTCTTTTTTGATGATTGCACCAGTCTTATTACACATACATAACAAAAATCCCGACGACGAAATAACCTCCAGAACCCGTCAACAAGTCGAATTGGCATTCGTTGACTTGAAAAATGCACCCCAAGGCGATAACTTTCGTATAATTTTTGTTTTTTTCAACTATTCAATGACAGCGACACCAGCAGACACGCGGCCAAAAGTCAATGCAAAAGCGGCGAAAATGATTGTTCGACAGCAAATTGGAGATTCATCGGTATTATATTCCTCTCTGTTTCTCCTCTGTTTCTGTACGTAGATCAAGTGACTGATTATATCGTCTTTCAACATTGAATCAGATATACTGTTGACATCTTCACCTGAAAGCGATTCATCTCCTTCTGTGTTGTTGCGACGAATCTGAATGTTTTCTAAGTTGGTTTCCTGGAATATATCATTTCACGAGAAACAAGAACCTTCTGGAGAACATGATCCATGCAAAATAAATTCATCAAGAATAAAGAAATAAAACAACAATTGATCATCAATAGGCTTCGAGAAATCAATGCATAAGCTGCGATGATTGGAATTTCACAATCCAGGTTCTTCGACAGACAAAATGTCAAACACCAAAAAGATGGCGGCGGCAGGGTTCGAACCTGCGTCCAACGGTTATGAGCCAATTGCTCGTCCAACTGAGCTACGCCGCGGGAACCAGCTTTCTGTCAACTCTTCTTTTCTCCGCAAGGATGCCGTTTTATGATCTTCTCACCATCAATCCGCATTTGTTCAATTATACCTGTCTGACTTGACTTGACAGACCTATTTTTTAGAAAATGCGTTGACTGTCATGACATTGGACTTTTTGTTTGTGGGTCAGAGATCTTTTCTCATTTCCTTGAATAAGACGATAATGAGGGAAATTCGAAGTTCAACCGACAGTTCTGTGACGGTAATCCAGTATAATGTGGCAATTGTTGATATTTGTGGCTTTTTAACACACTTCATTGACATTTTGTGGGAATCATGGGATGATCCTGATCCACTTGCTGAAAAGGCAATTTATGTTCTTCCATTGAATTTATTGGATCATCCGTTGTCCATCAGTGCATTGTGGACTGGGGCTTCACACAATCTCATCTTGGTTTCGCCGATCGATCTTATGATGATACACCGTATCTATTCGACGATATTTGAGTGATACTGTTTTCCATTTTCCTGTTCAAATCATTATAAAGGTTCTCTTCCAGGTTTTGGTGATCATTCTCACACCGATCGCATGTAAAAACAGAATCATCTGAATCCAATCATTTCCATGCAAAGAACAGAAGCATAAGAAACATATTTCATTTTCGTCACAAATGCAAACAAAATCGACACCATTTCTTTGTCAAATCAGACCTGGATCTGTTCAATAACCATTCCACACGAGCTTTTGACAAAACCTCACCCTCGATTCTTAAATTTGATCGTTAATTCATCTGAATGTTCATTCAGGCGACATTTTCATGATCTGTATGCTCTATTGACTACTTTTCTTCATCATTTTCCAGTTGATCAGCCTGTTATTTCACAGAACAACGATACTCACAACATTGCCTAAAACAAGCGATATACGCAAGAGATGAGAGATTCAAACCAAATTCCTGCTTATTCAGTGGTCGATCACATTTTTTCATTTATTCATCTTATTTAGAACCCACATCTTACCTTCTGATCACGTCTACGTTGATTTTTGCTTCACATGGTTCAGTGAACCGAATTAGACCCTCCAATGATGTCAAAACGATAGTTGTGATCCAATCAAACCATCTTTCTTGCCACTATAGTCTTGATTCGCCTCTCACACGATACTTTCATCAGCCTGCTTTTGGGCTTCTTCATTGAGATATATCTCAACAAACGGTTTTATTCTGTCTTTTTTGACATTGTTTGTTCCAACTCAGGAGTTTTAAAATCACATTTCATCATCATTACATTGTTGTTTTGAAATTCTCATCACGCACAACTACATCTGTTTCTACCTGAATGGCTTTCCAAAACGAAGTAAAAAGAGATTACAACATGTTTTCAACTACCCAGGGCACGATTCGAGAGCTTGACAAGATCCTGTTGTGATCAGTTCCCATAGATAAAAAAGATTGACAGTTTGACATCGAAAAAAAACCTGTCATACAGGTATATGTTCAATGTGTCTTCTTGATTCGTGCACCCATGCGACCAGAAAGTTGATTCATGTCTGATTCAGAATCTCAACCCATTTTTATTCACTTTCGTTCTTTCTTCATTTCACTCTGGCTTTCAAAACTCATCCTTTTCAAAACTCATCCTTTTCAAAACAGATTGATTGATGAATACAGATTTTGATGTGGTTTCATGTTATGGTTGTATGAATGGAACCAGATGATGAGAAATACGAAAAGAATGTCATATGAGAGGCAAGGACGAAGATCAACAACGTCCATGAAGAAAATGTAGTGAGAACCTACTTTGAGCCAGAAGTAGGAGTAGGAGGCTTGTCTGTTGACTGTTGAACCTGAGAAGACAGCGACCCCTTCCAACACACACGAAACGTGAATCCGGACGGGATAGCAATGGATGGCTGTGTCTTGCTCAGCTCTCCTTTTGCTCCCGTCAAGTCTTCGATCACTTCCACGAAATGCAGGAGAGATATTCCCACTTCCACACCACATTCAGCGCTTGTCGATTTTTCCAAGAACGACACACAGTACTCCGCCTTGTCTGATCCCTTCGCGGATCTTCCCTTTGTCACATAGATGCGTGTTGGTTGTTTGTTCAATGCTGATGGAGAATATCGAGTAGCTTCCAGTGCTTTGATGAGGGTGAGTGGTCGTTCTGTGATCGTCGGGTCAACTGTGCAAAATTCGGAGAATGCGACACGTCGAAAATTGCTGGCCAGTCGTTTTTCAAAAATCACTTGGTTCTCAGCGATCTACAAAGTAACAGAAGACGACGACAATACCTTTGCTTATCCGACTGCTGAAATCGCATATACTTTCTCGGCGGGTGAGCACCCAGCCCCCTTTGTGAAATCGCTTCCACTGAACGTCCCGGTCATGAAGCATGTGCCCAGCCCGAGTGTCGTCAGATGAAGAATTACCTTTTCAAACACATAACCGACTTCAAGAAGATCCGCCGATTTTCCGACAATAGCAACAAGGAACACATCCGTCCCTGAAATAACTTTGAACGTTCCGAGCGACCCTCCAACTTTCGACCTTTCCAGCAGCGACAGTTTCACTTTTGTCCCGAACGGACCTGTACAAACATCCTCCCGAGAAATATAGTCATTTATCTCTTTGACTACATCTTCAGGAAGCGGCCGAGTTGTACTGCGATTGCAAAGATTGGGCGTCCTCGGCGGAAATAGGAGATATCGTAGTAGATGCTTCGTTTCCCATGGATTCGACTGATGACAAAGATGTGTGTTTCAAAAATATGAGAACCCATAACATAATGTGTTTGATAGTTTGATGTGATTTTGGATAATGGTACGGAGAGAGTCATCCAAAGAAAAATGATAATGAGAGAGATCGGAGTTTGAAATATCTACACAGGGATCATGAATAAGCAAAATGAGGCTCAAGAAAAAATTGCGACGACAGGATTCGAACCTGCCTCCACTTGGTCATGAGCCAAGCGCTCTACCTAATGAGCTACGCCGCATTCAGCAACCTCCATTTCGCCGCTTCTTTTCTCTGCAAATTCAATCCCCTCTCTCATCTCCTCTCTGTCCATCCACTTTTGGTCAATTCGTCTTTATGATTCGTAAAGACACGATGTCGCCAAGCGATTCTTCAAGCAGCGATGTCCAAATCAGATTGGAATGATGTGTGTTTCCGTACTACTTGAAGAAGAGAAGCAATAATGGCGCATCCATGTTCGGAATCTTCGAGATACTCGGATTAGGAAAGCGGACAACCGTTCAAGAACGACCAGTGGTTCGAAGATCAGAAGATAGCGAATGAACAAGAACGGACAAAAGATGGTCAGAGCGAGAAAGGGATGTCGAACGTGGAAGAGATGGAGAGTGAGTTGACAATCGCACACTTCACGAAGGATGAGATGTTGAAGCTGTTGATTGATCAAGATCGTCGAATGCTGGAAATGTCAGAGTTGTCCTAATTTGCACTCTTCGAAAGATTGGAGCAGATCGAATCGAAGTGCCTCAATGAATATAGATGGAGCAGGTACAGTGCAACAAAGCCGAGAAAGCTCCTTCAATCGCCAGAAGTGAATGAATGAGCGTGATTCTCGATTTGAACGTTTCTTTGTTACTGTCTGATGGTTTTCCCCCACTTTGTTGAGAGTGCGTGATGTGAATGATTTGATGATGTAGTTGATATGATTCAGTGAGATAAAGTTTTGGTGCCTCGTATAAGGACCGAATCTTACAATTCTCAGGATGTCTCGTTGTGGACTCGTCTCTTCCTGAATATTCAAAGCAACGATAAAAAAGCTCTCCATGGCATCCGTTTAGGATTTCAGAGTGATATATTGTGGTTTTGTTGGTTGGGCTTCGGGATGAGGAGATCGGCGCAATTTTCATCTTTCTTGTCCAGTGGAGATCTTCATTACTATTAATACCAACCTCCTGTATGGAGCCAGGGGTGACAGAATCAATCCCTCTCGGTAATGACCCTAATTACGTCCTCAACGTCTATGAATTGGTTGGAAAAGGAGGGTTTGGTCGCATTCACCGTTGCCGGTTCAAAGACCTCCAACTTGCTCTGAAACGTGAGCCAAGGCATCATAAATCGGGGGCTTTGAAAAAGGAAATGGAGGTTCTCTGTGCATGTCAAGGTTTTCACATTTCATTTTCACTCTTCACAGGAATGCCTCATTTCCCCAAGATTTATCACTATGGTACCATGAAGGAGGAATATTTTGTTACTATGGAGTTGCTTGGCCGAAACCTCGGGTTTTTCTCTCTTTTTCTCATTTTTCATTCACACCCCCAGTTCACTCGTCAGAAAACAGCCTCGTTGTGTGTTTACACCGGTTACAGTTGCTCTACTTGGCCTACAGAGTTTAGAGGCCATAGAGCTTCTCCACAGTAAAGGTTATTTACACTGTGACGTGAAACCAGTTTGCACACATTTCTCTACACATACTTAATGTCTTTTTTATCGCGGATATTTCAAACTCACAATTTTTATTGATCCATTATTATGATTTTTAGAGTAATTTTGTCATCGGCAGAAATCACCGGAAGCGGACGCTCTATCTGATTGATTTTGGCCTTTCACGGCGATTTTATCCGATAGATGAACAAAGTCAAACGGGAAGTCATGGGTTTCGCGGAACTGCTCGTTATGCTTCTGTTTCAACACATCTTGGGAAGGTATCAATTTTTTCCAACGGCTGATTTTTCATCCACAGGAACAAGGAAGAATCGATGACCTTTGGAGTTGGTTTTACATGCTTGTTGATCTGAGCACAAATAACCTTCCGTGGGGTCTTGAACAAGATAAAACTGTGATCCTTCAGAAGAAACAAGATTTTTCTTGTTCCGCCCTTTCAGAACTTCCTTTGCAATACACTCGCATTTTTCAGGTTCTTTCAACACTTTCCTGCTATGATCAACCAAATTACAACATTTTCAAGCAGTCTCTCCTCCATGTTCTCGAGGTCTTCCACTCGTCGTACTCGGCCTCATTCGATTGGAATCCGTCGGATGTATTCAATCCAGCATCGTGGAATCTGATCGACAACAACGCTACAAAGATGATACAGCGCAATATCCGCGAAATGCAGATAGCTAGCCTCAGTCAAAACGATCTCAAAAGCGACAGCGATAACCCAAATTCCCAATCACCACAAATATCTCGCTACCTCACATTGGAACAAGGGTTAATGCCAAGTACCAGAAACACGAGTTCTATTGATCGAAGATCTCCAGACACAAATGTCCACGCAGCTCTTTCAGCCGGACCATCTGCCTTCTCCCCTCACTCATCAGTCCAGCCAGAGCCATTCACAGGCGATCTTAACTTTAATCTGAAGACACCCGAGCTTGATTTACATTCCAGCAACACTGAAGAAGATGTCTTCCCAAATCACAATCGCCCATCGCCCATGGTCAACGTCCCTCCAACGAACCAGGCAAACTCCTCCCCATTTTCCGTTCAATATTTAGATCCAACTGGGAAGCCGGAGCATATCCACCAGACAACCTCGAATTGTGCTCCGTCATCCACTTTTCTTGAGATTTCTGTTGATCAACCGATGATCACCAACGCCCCGAGTTGTTTTGTATTTACTTCCCTCACGATTGGCACAGCGACGTCCCGACGCTCGTCAATTGGATCCCAGAACACTTTCACATACGCTGATCTCAGCCTCCTTACAGCGGACGGAAACATGGGCTCCAACTTCGACCACGCGGAAGGGACAGTTTCGAACTGTGCAACTGTCCACCCATCAACTCAGCTGCAAGGGTACTACTCCACAATCAACGTGGCTGTGACCTCTCGCCAGCGAGGACTCAGCCCCATTTCAGGAACGCCGTCGGTAAATCTGACCGACATGGCGCCTGTTTCCCCCAGACAGGTTCTGGTGAGGAGGTCGAGCGTGTCGTCATCACTTCGGAGCGGACGACAATCGCCGATCTCGAAGCCTCCACTCCATCCATCTCGCTCTTTCACCATCCAACCAGGGAAAATGCTTACCCGCCAACCATCCGGCTCTGTGCAGCAGAATCCTCAGCCTACACACACTGATGCAGCAACGAATGCATCAAGCACTTTCACATCAAGCGTCGTGCCTGGCCAGACCACCGCAGGACAACTAGCGCATCGATCGGGAACGAGCCCAATAAAGCCCGTTGTTAACGACCTGCACTCGCTCCCGATCCACCAACGAACAGCCTCTCAGCCGGTCATGCCTGGTTCGCTGGAACGAGTGAGACACAAACATACACCATCCCAGCCAACGACCACTCTTGACCACCACGCCAGCAGAGCCCTTTCCTCGCTGTGGGGCCCGTCTCTCCCCCCTCCAACCTCTCTCACAAGCTATCGCTCTCAGAGCACAAACGTGTCCCCTCGGCCCTTGCTTTATACATACCGTACTGATTCGTTTGATGTCGAGCCGCACGACTCGTTTCTCGAGACAGACACGAAAAACAGCTCTCACAGTTCCTCTCAGCACGAACACCACAAATCTAGAATAATGCTGGACACTGTTGAGGATGTGGAACCCAATTATCGCTCGCCACCTCCCTCTGAATCGACAGCTTGTGGTTGTATCTTGTTTTGAATACTTCTCTTCACGACTTTTTGTGTGTTTTCGACTATTCAAACGGTTCGATGTGATTTTCTTGTCTTAATTTCACTGTTTGAATCTTTTGTTTATTTTTTTCATGACAATTATCTCAAAATACCATGTCATCGTGTCAGAGTCAAGATCCACCCAAGACAATCATTTTTCCTCCATAAAGAGTCTATAACCACTTTATCTCTCTTTCTCACGAATAATCATGACTGTCCTTATCACAGACAAGATTCATTCCCTTCAGAATCCATTTATTGAGAGAAAGCTCGCAGGTTTTCTTTTCTTCGATGTTTTTCATGGCATAATTAGACTTTCTATCTTTAATTCTCGAAAAATTTACAAAACGGTCAAACTTTGTGACTGACCATGGACGAATAGTCAGAGTTGTGAGCTATGGAATTGGGAAGCCTAGTGAAAACATTGATGCACAATGGCAACTTGCATTCGCGATCCTTCTCGCTCATTGTGCTGGAAATGTATTGATTGATGTTATGTTCAACATATTCAGGTTCCGCTCTTTTTCTACGACCCAGTGTGTGATCAGGATGATTTTTCGATCCTTCACTCATTTTCTGTTCATGTGTTGAATGACACTGAGGTATTAACTTTCTGTTGTTGTTTTCATTCATTCATGGCCACTTTATCATGATAGGGTGGAAGACTTCAATTGTCTGGCGTCACTAACAATGAACTCCTCAGTCGTTGCCGCCCTTTCCCGTCATCACTTTCAAACACATCTCCAAACATTCTCCATACACTATTTGATGATCATCTTCCTAGTCACGAGATAGACACGGAGTATAATGAAAAGAGTGCTCTGACACTTCTGTTCATGCCCCATTGTAGTCAATTCTTACATTGTCGAGTTGTCAGATCACACCTTCGAACCAATCAACTCGGAAAGATTGTGATGATTGGAAATAACCTCTCTGTCCTTGGTGATCGATGGTACCATTTGTTTTCTCTGATTTCTTCAGGTCTCTCCAAAATAACTGTTTTCTCACAAGTGCACAGTTTAATTCCATTGTGTCGGCTCCACTTGGATTGTTAGATACGTCTCCCAAACTCGCCCTCTCCAAGTTTGATGACCTCTTCTCATCGACTCACAAAATTGACACATTCCCTTTGTTTGATCTAATAAATCCATCTACACTCGTCCATTCCATCAATACTTCGGATTTACAGCAAGATGCATCCGCAATGCGAAGCATTGGATTGAAACCAGGCATGGCCTTCTCATCTCTCTTCGTCCACCTGTTTCGGGAACCTATTACACACAATCACTCATCACAACTCTTTCACGAGGAATGCAAAGAAAACGGACTTGAATTTGAATCCGGTATCAGTTGTTTGGTGTGTGATTCTGGTGGTGATTCTGACGAAGCTCGAATCGATACGACAGTGACTGAAGACGGTTGGGAAACTGCTGGAAAGAGAGGAAATCGTAGGCGGACGAAACATTGAAAAGAATCACCCTGTGCTACATCCGTCTTCATCGATTTTCTGTGAATGTCCAGCCCATTATGTAAATGCTAATCGATGAAAAACCGTTTACAGTGAATGATTTGTATCATGCCTTTGATGATTCGACATCCTATGGAGAACAGGAGGTTATCCTCACCAGAATGGTCAAACTCTTTGTTTCTGGAGAGATAGGAAGTCTCTTTCTTTTCCATCAATTTCTCTTATTCTCATTTTTTCTCCTTCTCGACTTCCAGGCCAACAAACTACAATCCGTGAGCTGTGTGATTATTTGCAGTTGAATCTTCATACTCTTCATACGGATGCGCTCGTCCGTCTTGGACTCACAATCGTCTCTGAGCTTCAGCATGCATCAAGCTCAAGCAAGACTGAAATCGTCAATCTACTCCCACAGATTGTTTCACTTTGCTCTGAATTTCCTCAAATTGAAACCCGAGGAGTGTCGTTCTCTGGAAATGAATTTGCATCGCTCATTCTCAAAGCTTTCTGTAAATTCAAGACAGCTCCAATACAACTATTGATAAGCATCGTATCCATTCTTCCAGACATGTTTCTTACCTTCGACGAAATCAAGAATTGCGTTCTCTGGTGCTTCCAGTCTGACATCATCTTCTCTCTCAATGCATCATTCTTCATCGTCTATATTCAATAGAATTCTCCAAAAGAGCGAACTTTCTGATTCAAAGCAACTTGTGTCATTCTTTTATCGTCTCTTTCTCCTCCATGAAGAAGGACTCGACGTAACCATCATCAAACAGACTATTCTCTACTTTGATTTCTTAGAAAAGCGATGTAATGAAGAACCGAAAGAGCCTTCGTATGAAATATCCTATTCACTGAATTCTTATTAATTTTTCAGTGAAGATACCATGGAATCAGCCCTTTCGTTTTCAAGTGTTGTAAAACTCGAAGGATCTGTGTTGATTCAATTCCAAATGAATACTATGACACATCAAGTTTGTTCCTTCACATTTTCAATTCCTTCTCCCTCACATAGGCACCGGCACAAGCCGTTCTTACACTCCTTCGAAAAGAGCAATCTCTCCAAACACCGTTTTCGCTGGCCCTCGTTCTGACTCTTTCTCGCAACACTTTTTATCAAAGTACTGTTTGTTTTGTTGATTTACTCTTCTCTCTGTTCAGGTCACTGCATTCCTCACAAAACTTCTGGATCAGACTCCGCCCACATCTCCATCTCTCCTTCCAACCACAACATCACTCTCTACACCCACTCTCATTCGCCTTCTTCCCCGCACACCACACTGGGACAGTATCAACGACAACCTTGTTGATTTCTTCTGTCAACACATCAGCCACACCACTCCCTCCACTCTTTCCTCTTCAAACTCAACATTCGACCCGCCTGGACTGGCAACGATTAACCGAACGGTCGATCTTTTTCTGACCCATCGCAACAACCTCAGTCTCCCCTCTGTGCAGACAATTCTCATCGACTCCCTCACCTCCCATCCTCCCCCGCCTCCTCTTGTCAGTGCAGTCGGGTTGGCTTGGATCTTCACAACACACCCACATGCACACGAGACCATAGCCATGCGTGTTGTGACAGAGCTGAGTGTGAGTGTGAATGCAAGTGGGACAGGATTTGTCTGGGCATTGACCTGGCTGATGATGGTCGCAGTCAAGCCAAGTTTGATCGATCTGACTCCTCGTTCACTCGTCACTCTTCTTCGACACTCATCAACTCAGAACCTCATCACCACACTCGTTGAGTCTCTCGCCACACTCCACCCGCACACAGCCAGCATCACTCTCAACACAATCTTGGACGTTCTCCTGTCCCCCACCATCCAATCTCCTCAAAGCCAGACTTACTCCCAGTCCCCTCTCAGCATCTCCTCGCAATCTCTCCTTCCACCGACCACTCTCTCTGCTCTCTACAATCGTCTTGATCTAGTCATCAGAAAGGGTCTTCTCCACCGCGACAGTTCCATCCGCCACACTTCACTTGCCCTGACTGTTCAGATTCTGAAAACACTCCTCAACAATCCTCGCCAATCTTCACTTCTCCATTCGCCCTCGTTTCCAACTCGGCTCTTTGGTGATGAATCTCTGTCGCAGACCTTTCATTCGTTCCTCAGCCGTCTTCATCGTCTCCTTGCATCGGATGCGTTTACACGTTTACGTCTCTTCCATTCCCTGATCAGTCTGATTCCTCATTTTTCTCCAAACTCTCCACTGTCCATCTCAACTCTCGTCTCCTCTATAACCCCATTCATCTTGTCGCCTCTTTCGCTCTTCTTCACCCTTCTTCCCCTTCCTGATCACACACAATCCTTCCTCACACTTACCTTCGAACCAACAATAAACCTTCATTTCAGAGGAAGACAGACCGAGCGTATCAAATCAATGGCAATCGCGTTCGCGAACGGTAAAAGCGAGCTACGCGTCAATTATGACACCGGGAGAGCTGTAAACCAATCGATGTATCTACAACACCCTCTTCACATCCACCTCCTGGCTATACTCTCGCTTGTTCACTCCACAATGGCTCATCTCTTCTGTTCGGACACACTCTTTCTCCTCCTCCAAACCCCTCTCGATCCTGCCATCTCGTTCATCGGCCTCTTCTCAAATACTGAACATGAGCAACCTCCACAACAGGTTCTCACTCAGCTCTGGTCTTTCCTCTGTCAACTCTCAACACGTTTCCGACACTCCACGATCGATGACATCCGGGCTGGCGCAATCCGAACAGCTGGGCGGCACAACACCGAAGCGGGAGAAGACGACAGCGGGCAAGGAACAGAGATTGAGAAAACAGTTCTCATGGAAGCAGCGGAGTGCTGTGACGTACTCATTGCTCACTGTCTCCTCACTCTCCACCAACAGTCACTACTTCAGACACAAACTCCGATGCGGTCTGGTATTCATGAAAGAAATGAGGAGGGTACTTTTTCGAAGGTGACTCCTGCTGAAACAAGCAAATTGTTCGCAGAGGCAGCATCCAATCATTTCGGAAGTCATTCAATCGAAGGCTGCCTGGAAGCTATCTTCACCCTCCATCATGGCCTCCTCCGAGAAGCAAAGAAACTCCCCTCACGAAGACAAAATCTGGCTCCTCCCAACTCTGACGAATCAAAGAGGAGCAGAGGCCGTTCTCGAGCAAGCGAGTCCGAAGATATCCTCAATCCCGATTTCGCTGCTCTTCCCACTTTGCCTCTAGAAGCATGCTTTGCCTTTGCTGAACTGTACATTGCTCACATCGCCCAGCCAGTCACAAACAATGATGAGACAACAAACACAGGAATCCTTCTCTACGAAAACCAGCAATTGTTGACTCATATTTTCTTCTCAGCCGCACACCATATTCGTCTCATCCAGAAACGATGCCATCCACATGTTGATACCATTCGTGCTCAAACTGTGGCTCTCACGGCCTCACTATCATTGTCTTTACAGGTTTCTTCTCATCTCGCCTCGATTTCTCATCGTGGATCGTCGGCTTTGCTTTCGGTGTTTGAATGGGTCGACTCGACGATCACTGCAGCGTACGATCTGTTCGCCCCATCAGTCGATCAGAAGAAAAGGGTCGTTCATCTCGATCAAAAACGAAGTGCCGACCTCTCTACGAGTCTCGATAGTATCACCATCGAAGACACAGCAGCCATCGAACTCGAGCAAAAGGAGGCATTATTTTGTGTTCTCCTTTCATCCTCTCCCGAGTCTCTCTCTTTCTCACGTGACGTCATCACAAACGGAATAAATGGAATTGACTCCGAGAATACAGACCTCGAAATCAGCAATGGAGATCTCATCAAACGACGCATTATGAACACAAACAAGAGATTGCTCTCACAGATTCTGTCAAGTCCTCATCTCTGTCTGTCAACTGACCAGAATGAAGCTGAGAGAGCATTTAATACTGACAATGACGATGAGAACGATGATGTCGGACCAATCGTGAAGCAGAAACGAGGAAAAGTGTCTGGATCCGATCCATCTTTACAAAACCCGCAAAAACGCGCCGTATCCACCTTCACTACTCCAGGAGATGAAGAAAAGGAGAAACCGAAATCAGACAGTGAGAGGGATCAACTTATCGCCATCCTTCGAAATGATTTTTCCAAACAACGATCCAAACAGGACAATGGGCCAATCGCAATTGAGCCTTCTCAGAACGAGACGATGCTCCCCGAATCACTCTTCGATTCAGTTGTTGATTCTGCAATGCTCGTTGAGAGCGAACCGATCAGTACGCAGCTCCGACCTGCTCCATTCACCCTCCGCCCGTCTGATCCTCCTCCCACGTCTGGTGCCTCATCGGACCTACAAAAGAAACAGGTCCTTCTGACTGAGTTCAATGTCATTCACTCCATCAGACAAGGAGCGATTCAATCAAAACAACTCGATAAACTGATTGTTGAGGGAACATCTGAACTGATTCGCATCATTGTCAGCCAGGTCCATTCGCTCGTGCTTCTTCCAGACTTGAGTTGTGTGTCGTTTCTTCTCGACCTTGCCGAACGCGTGCTCATCCCACACTTGTTGGGCGAAGAGATTCTCAGCACAAACCATGCTGAGTCAACGAAAGCCATTCTCAATTTGAGCGAAGAGAAGAGACGAGCACTGGGAGAAGCTCACGCTTCGGATGAGGAGATACTCAAAGAGGAATGGCAGAAAATCGGCACCCGAGTCCTCCGCACCAATCTGCTCTGTCATTTTGGATCCGGCTCTCTCGCACCATTTAATTCACTCACAGTTTCCCTCCACATTGCCTACCACATCATCCGAAAAGGCCATCCTCCGCACTCTTCCGCCATACGCTCCCTATCAATGGCACGCACTCAATCAACTCAAAATCCAGGCCAGCCAATCCAAGATCCACTGTTTGTTGACGACCCACTCTCTGGTGAGACATACTCGGATATGATATGCTCAGATGCCGTTGTGCCCACTGTAATGATGTCCATCCACCTCTGCTCTGAACTCGTACAACAGTTGACTGACTCAATCGGACTCAGAATGAAAGAAGTCTCGTTCATCTCCACACCAGCGGCAATCACCAGTCAGGACACCCCAGAAGTGCTGTCTCTCCCATCTCTGCAATGCTCTATTTCATCTCTCAGAACATCACTCGTGCACTTCACTCATCTCTGTGGTCCAATCTCATCACTCATCCAAACCATCACACTCAATTTCATCCCCATCCAGCGCAGTCTTCAACTCCTTTTGTCTTTCCTCAAGCTCGTGCACTCTCTTATCAAATGGTTTTCATCCTCAACATCCAAACAAAACCTCCTCTTCCGTGTCGCGGTTCTCCATCCGCTTCCTCTCCACACATCATCCACAAGCCAACCAACCTCAAACGCAACCACCACTCTTCTAGAAATCTTCCTCTCTTTCCTCTTCGTCTGTGGTGATCGAGTCTTCTCCATCCTGAACCCATATTTCAACCTTCCTATCAGAAATGAAAAAACAACACAAACCGAAACCGCACTTTTCTCGCAACTTATTCTCTTTGGAGAGCAGGTGCGAGGAGGAGTGCAGGATCTCAACGAGAAACTTCGTGGATGGATGAAGCGTGAGGAGGAAAGAGAAATTGAAGAGCGTGTGGTGAAAGAAGAAGATTCTGGAATGGGTGATTCACCAACTCACAGCTCCCTCCTCCATCATCGCACCGAGCAGACCGACTGGGACAAACTCCAGCATACTCTCGAAGACATCGAGCGAGCTTATCCTCCTCTTCGAACACGTGACTTTCGTATTGAGGGAGACAGAACGATGGTTGAACTCAGGCCCAAAATTGGTGAGGTTGCAAGGTCTGCCTCTGAACGGTCAACCACACAAGGAAAGACTCAGCAGAACCACTCCGAAGAGAATCGATCCGTGACACAACGTGCACCTCCCGAGAAGGCCAAAAGGGTTATCTCCGCTGACGATAGTGACTCGTCATCTGATGAAAAGCCTTCTCACACCGCCCCAAAGACAGCCCGTGTCAACCGGATGATCATGAGCGACGATGATGAACCTGTGTTTGTGACACCACAGCCGGTGCAGAAGCGAAGCGGGTCAAAAGAATCGAAAGGAAAGACACAGAGAGCTGCGAACAGCACATCGCAGGTAGATGCATCCCAGACAAAGAAGCACCTCAAATCTCCATCCGACAAAACAGATCTGTCGAACTGCCATGTCATCCCCACTCCCACTGCCCCACATCCCACTCCCCCTGTCGGTGATGTAAGTCCCCAAGACACCCAACAAGACTATGTTGAGTCACCGATCAGTTCGGCCCAGCCTCGACAATCAGCAGAAGCCAAACGTGCGTTGGGTGTTCGAAGCATCCGTGTTTCATCACTCACGTCCCCATCAAGCAGGGCGTCGACTCAGATCATGTCGCCACAAACAAATCAAATTCGTGCGAATCCACTTTCGGCGAAAGGTTCTGATGGACAGAAGGTTCCACGACGAACCGGTCTCTCGAAAAAGGCTGGCTGAAACTTCTTTATTGATCAGAGTCTTCTTCATTCTGTCTACCTCGCATCCACTTCAGTTTACCTTATTTTTCATGAATGGAGTAAAAAACGTGGTAGTCTTTTGTTGATGATAGCCTCATCACCAAATTAAGGATGGACACTAATGATGCAGGCTACACTGATCGAAAGATGATAGAGTGAAATGTTCAAACAGTCTGGATCAAAGTGCGTTTCTTTCAAAAATATCATGGGACTGATCAAACCATTTTGGTCACGAATGATTTTTTTGAAACATTTATATATTCAAATTGTTTTTATCACATATATATTGCTTTTTCGCTACTTTTGAGAGCTTTAGCATCTTTCTTCTCCTGATACTCATGGAATTTGGAGGCAAATTTTTGAAAACTTGGAAGAGCAAGCCGATGTACCATGATTTTTCAAATTTTTGCCAGATCAAATATGTGTAGTTAATGAACATGATGACACTCTTCGACGGTTCGAACTTTGCAGCGGTTTGAATGATCTATCAATTGATTTATTGTACAGGAGATAAAACAATAATGTAAATACGTGACATGTGACACTGTTCAGAGAGCTTTTTCAAAATTTGAAGGATCAACTTTTTTGTGTGGGTCGATCAGTCGAATGGAAAGAGATTCTGATTCATTCGCGTCCAGATTGCGAAATCAGAAACGAAGGACTGCAGAAATGCTGTGTGAAGACGCGTTAAATATAGAACCATACGATACAGAAGGGCTCCTGAGACTCCTTCTCACACGAACTAAACTTTGTCCCAGTGTGATAAAAACCGAGCTCCAGTTGAGGGATGGTGTGATCCTCTCAAAATTTAAGCTTTACCACTTTCTCATTGTCAGATCTTGAAAAAAGTCTCATCTGAATGGCCGAAGAGATCTACAGCAAAGGTGAGTCAAATAGAATCGACATACTTGGATTGATGTCAACTCACTTCAAGCAAAAATATCTGGACGAGTGAGGATTTTTGGTCACCGAATCGGTGTATCCTTCCTCGCGTGAACATGTGATGAAATGAGGGCACAAAAGACCATCACTGAGGCATCCACCACCATGCAAGTGCACGCTTAATGATGAAGAAGAGGAATGTTTTAAGATTTTCATCCTAGAGTCATCACAAGAGAGATGTAAAAGTCAGCACATCGATCCATCAGGTCCGGATGGATGGCTTAAAGGACGCTATTTGATCGACAGAAAGAAGAATAGCTGGAAAAATCAAGAAGGCACAGCGAAGAACCGACTTCTGTCGGGAGTGAGCCCGCCTTTGGTTTCTGAAGAGAGAGGAAACAAGAGTCAAAAGTGAAGGGAAAGATCTGGAAGTTGAATTGAGAACAGAAATCGAAACTTTAGAAAGACATTTTCAACAAGCATAGGATCATAGAGGTAAAATCAACAAAATTATCAAACGCGGAAAGATCACTTCGCCAAGCAGTTTAAAACAGAACTTGGGGTGGTCATCTTCACAAATCAACAAGGGAGAAAACTGAAAACCATCGCTCAATACATGTCGGAAGTGCTCATAGTGGTGTCACCAAACCGTCCGGCGTCACCAATCCGGCCTTTTTTCTGTGAGGGACTATTTTGGTCAAACTAAGAACAAAATAAAATTTTAGCATTATACTCCCACCCGATCCCGAGAAAACCTCAAAATACGTTTTACGTTACGAATGCACACATTTTTTTCAACTTTTTGCGGTCATTTCTCCACAACCAGCCATCCGTTTTAAATCAAATAAAAGGCATAATAGTCGGATAGATCTCGACAAAAGATGAACAAAAAATAAAAGGATTTTTTTCCTAAGAATATTTTGTCGAGAAAAATATGGGTTTTTTCCGATCTTCCCAAATACGCAGAATTTTTTCTCCAAATTTTTGCAAAAATGTTCGTTTCACCAAAAAAACGTTTGTGTGAAAAATTTCATCGAAATCGATTCACTGGTTGTTGAGATATTGTCAAAACGATGTTTTTCATCGGGCAAAAGGGGGTATTTTGAGGATTTCTCGGGATCGCGTGGGAGTATAATTCTTAAATTTCAGATTTTTCTTAGTTTGACCGATATTGATTTTTCCAGAAAAAAGGCCGGATTGGTGACATGGGACATATTGGTGACACAACTATCAACCACAACGCGGCATTCGTGATAGAAACGTTGAAATTTATTTTTTCGAAAAAGAGACTTGATCTGACCCACAAACTGCCATTTACAACAGACTGCGGACCTCATTTCCGCAACAAAGCTCTTTTCTCATTCTTATTTCAGGGCGTCCAATCACTGTATGCTGACCTTATTATCGAAATGATGCTCTACGCTGAGCATCATGGAAAAAATGAATGTGATGCAGAGTTTGGTGTCTTAGCGAACCTGATCAAAATAACCTCGCATCTGTGCTTCTCGAGTTTAAATGATGGACTATTTGCATCTGTGTCCGGGGACATTCCTCATGATCAATGGAAACAGTTGAAAACAAACAAAGAAGGGGTTACCGCTCCAACCTAAACTCTATCAATCTCATTTCCCACATTATTTTGGAAATATTGATCCATCTGTGTCAATGAAATCAAAAAAAGTTGAGAAAAATGTCACAGAAGAGTAGGGGTACGCTCCCACGTTTTCACAAATTTTCTTCCATTTGGTGAAGGAATAGAACAGACTTTACAACCTCCAGCAATTGGCAAAACGGATCAAAAATGGGATAATAAAAGTGGTGTTACCAACCCGATTATTTTATTTGAGTTGTTTCCAAACAAACCGAACTTTTCATTAATTGTGGCAGTTTTTTGACATCATTCAAAAGTTCGATGGTCACAAACAACAAACGAAATTGACCTCTCAAGCCACGGCTTGATCAATGATCTCGAAAACACAGTTCAATCATATCATACACCCATTCGAGAGAAAAGTCGATTCATTTCTCAATCCTTGGAGGAGATTGGTTTTGAATGTTGGTCTTCGGACACTTGAATCATGTCAAAAATGTGATCCAATTGGTGCTTGTTTCTGGAAATGTCACTTTTGGTCAAACTAAGAACAAAATACAATTGTAGAATTTTCATCCCCCACTTTCCCGAGAAATACTCAAAATACGTTAATAGTGGCGTCACCAATCGGTGTCCTGTCACCAATCGGTGCTTTTTTCAGCAAATGTCACAATTGGTCAAACTAAGAAAAAAATAAATTTTTAGAATTATACTCCCACACGATCCCGAGAAAACCTCAAAATACTTTCTACAGTAGGCTACCGTACATTTTTTTCACTTTTTCAATTTTAGTTTTTCATTTCTCCACAACCAGACGTCCGTTTCACACCGAAGAAAAAGCATTTTTTTCGTAAAGATATCGATAAAAGACGATCAAAAAAATAAAATTTTTTTTCCTAAAAAAATTTTTGGGCGAGAAAATGGCCTTTTTTCACATCTTCCCAAATACCCAAAATTCTTTTCTGTTTTTTTTCAAAAAAATTCTTTGCACCAAAAAAACATTTCTGTGGAAAATTTCATCAAAATCTGTTCACAGGTTGTGAAGATATGACGAGAACACATGAAAAAAGCAGTCAAAAAGAGGTCTTTTGAGGTTTTCTCGGGATCGTGTGGGAGTATAATTCTAAAAATTTATTTTTTTCTTAGTTTGACCAATTGTGACATTTGCTGAAAAAAGCACCGATTGGTGACAGGACACCGATTGGTGACGCCACTATAAACAGCGATACTCCACACATTCTATAAACTTGTGACGATCAAATTTTCCAAAACCAGACATCCGTTTGATAGTCCTCCTACCAAACCGGACATGTCTATCAGCCCGAACGAGTCATCTGGTCCATCTGGAAAGCATTCCTTCACGGTTCAGGTGAATCGTTCCATCTCATCTCCCCTTATTCGACGAGAGGCATTTGAACAAACCATCTTTATGTTGGTTTGTTCAATGAACGCTCAATTTATCAAGAAAGAAGATTTTTTTTTCTATCAATGAGTTGTAAAGAGAAATTTTTGGTCAGATATCCTTGTTGGGGTTGTGTGAGAGCATGAAGTATTGGCCATGCCGATTTGATTTTGTGAAGAAAAAATTGAGAACTCGTTGAGAATTATTTGATTGTGAATGTGTCCCATATTCCTTTGACTTCAATCAATTGAACAAAACAATGAAAACAAATCCAAGAAAAGAATGAAAAAATCCAGACTGTCTAAAATTTGCTTCGTTCGGGCTGATAGACATGTTCGGGTTGATCGGGGGACAATGAACCGAAGAAAGAGTATTCTAGATATGTCATTAACCCGGTCCATGTCACCAACTCGGAACCTGGGGTCCAAATAAACTATACTGGTCCAACTACTAAATGAATAAAATGTGAGAAATTTCCTATTTGGGGAATTCGAGAAATCCTTTAAATACCTCATTGTGGCCACTTTTCAAAATGTGTGGAGTTTCCACCAATCCGGAAAGGCGTGAACATCTGGAATGCAATCTCGACCCTGGGAGTTATTCGTCCATTTTTTTGAAGGCATGACGACTAGTGAACGATTTCAGCAGATGCTATCAACACACTTCTTTCCAGCTCGTTTGTTGAAGGATCCCGAAGGAAACACATGGCTAATGCGAGATGCCCCGATCTAACGCCCTGCGACTTTTGGTTGTATTTCGGGATCGCTCATGTCCTAGGTCTATCTGAGACAACCCAGGACTACGAGTGGGTGTTCCACCAACTCAAACTTCGAACTGACGGACTTCTTAACACAGCAGCCTTTGTGACTGATGATGATGCTGCGATCGCTGCGGCATTAAAATCGACATACCCAGAGATCAATGACATACGAGTTCATGCAAGCCTGGATGAATCTGGTCGACCATGAGGATGTATCTACGTATCCAGCCGCGAAATCAGCATTCATCGCGAAGTTGGACTCTGTGAAAATCGATTGGAATCCAATAAAGGCTTATCTTCAGGACCAGTGGTTTACGAAAGAAGAACATTTTGTTTCTTGTTTCGTGAAGTCGTGCCCACATCTGGGCATTTTGGTGTCATCTCCTGTGGAAGGTTTGCACAGCGCCCTCAATAGCACGCTCAGCAGCATATATGTCAGACAATCTGAAACGATGAAGAGACTTGTGCGATTTGATATGTCCCAGAAGGAAATCCTTCAATGTCAAATCGCCCTCCAGCAAACACAGAGACAAAGCAACCTCAAAATGTCTGTTGCTCTTGCTCATCTTTGGAAAACTGTCTCTTTCGCTGGAATTCAATACATATTTGAACTTCTGTCTGCTGATCGACGTGGTGCACCATGTCGCAATATCACCACTGCAACCATGCTGATGCCTTGTGCACATGTTCTTGCTGAATTTGCTACCAGTCAACAACCTATCCCGCTCTCCTTGATTCATCCTGTTTGGAGATTATATGGTGATGAAGATAAACACACACCTTTTGACCCAAGCGGATGGGACAGGCGCATCGGTGTTGGAACGAGAATGGTACTACTGAGAGGAGCAAAGTTTCCAGCTGATCGTGCAAAAGTGAAGGCAAAACGGAGTGCACGTGACACACTCGGAGCTTGAACACCCTGGGCCGAGCAAGTTATCAAAAAAATGTTTTTCCCATGAAAAAAGTGGTTGAAAAGAGGTATTTGGCAGATTGTTTAAGACAAGTCGCACCTTGGGTCTGATCGTCATGATTTCTGAATATTGTGTCCCAAAGAAAACGAGAGAATGGAGGGCGAGGCAAATCATCAAGAGGGGAAAAGAGCTGGATCCTGACAACTATGAATCTCTCCTTCAATAGGAATGGACTGCAACAAAATTATCGAAGGCAGTCTTAGTTTTTTGTACTAGAAAATGGGACGGCTGAGACGACGCACTGATTGTTGCAATCGACGTGCAAGACTTGATGAAGTAAACAGGCAGATCAACATCATACAGGGAGAGGGAAAAGAACCTGAAAAAGCATTGATCGAAGAGAGAATCACGGAAATCAATCATAAACGTCATGCACAAATAACTTGTGATGCATGCCATCATCAGATTTCCATCCTGAACAACTCAGAAGCCGTCTTAGTGTTCGATTTTAAGGAAAACTGGAGGTTATGCATTGCGGATCAACACATTTTAGTTTCACCCTAATCATCAAAAATCAAAGAGGAGCGCCGACCCACCAATGTTTACATTTCTTTTCGAAGTTCCTAAATCATGATGGACTGTTTGTGATACACCGTTTTCGAGAGCAATTACTGATACTTGAATTCAAGCGATTGACAAGGCTCCAAGTATGGTCTGATTCCGGACCGTAATTTCGATGTGGGACATTCCTAACTTTTGTCTTGCTCGGAATCAAAGCTTCGCTACCTATTTGCACTGTTTCAATGTCTTTCATTGTAGAAGGACATGGAAAAAATGAATGTGTTGGATTTTTTGGAAGACTATCAAGAAGTGAACCTGAACGACTCAGATATCTTCAACAATCATTCAAACGAAGGACAAACACAGGCAGTAACGCTTTCTGGGGCGCTATATGATGCCGTTCGTTTGATTTACACACTCTGTTGACAGGCCTCAACTGCTTCGTTTTGGGCTGGTTTCATGCCGTTGGGGGGAGAGGGAAGGATTGTTGAGGTTGATGAAACCTGTTTTGGGAGGAAGAAGGATGGAATAGGGAGAGACAGAACTCAACATTGGGTGGTTGGCCTGGAGGAGCGACCGATTGCGGGATCACCTCGTGGAATCTTTATTCCTGTTCAGAACCGGTTCTGTTAGGAATAATCGAAGCAGTGGTGGAGGAGGGGACGACGGGATACACGGATGGATGAGCTGCTGATCAGAACTTGCACAATCAGCTCCATCTTCCACATGGAACGTTAAATCACACACTATGGTTCAAAGACCCCATCACCGGGGTCCACATCAACCGAATTGAAGGGACATAGGCACACCTCCGTCGATTTATGCCTGACTGAGGCACACCAAGTGTCAACTTGCTTGACTACTGCTTGCTATTCACCAAGCTTTAAAGTGAGAGAATTTCCTTCATCTCGATGATCGAAATGGTTTTCGACTTCTCTGTCCATCTCTAAAACCAGGGGATTCAGGACAATGTCAATCAGGTTACTCCTCAAGGTCAACCGCAAAACCCTTGTTCCAGGTTAATGATTAATTTGGGTTTTGGAAACAATCGTAAAAGTTGTGTGATATACCCGGGTTTGTCTAGACGCAGATCGGATTGTGGATATGGGCAGATCTGTTCATCTGTACATGGGCGGATCGAAAAGTATCCAGGTAGATCTCATTCGCGGAGCAGCTATCCGGTTTCTTAGTCACTGATTTGTTCTGAAAATGATTAAGTACGATTGTGGTATTGAGAAAAAAGCCAGAAAGATTAAAAACGCAAGGAATGGTGTGGAAAGGGATTCAGATCGATTTTCTGGATGAGCCTATGCAAAGTCATCCACTCTCGCGTGTTTTGGGAATGACGTTTTGATGAAGATATTCTCCGATCAAAAATGTGGAGCTATAGACACATAATTGGGCCCTGTTGCTTCATTCATTAAAACGCGCAAATAAACCTTGACTTTTTCGACGTTACATCTCCACAACCAATCATCACTTTTCAACCACATATATGTCATTCGATTTGAAACGACCTCAAAAAAAGGTTTTTTACGGCTTTTTTCCAGTTACCCACAACTTTTAAAAGACATTTTTCTATAATGTTCGGATCATCACCAAAAGTTTCTGGTTAGAATTAGATGAGAATTGATTCACTGTCTGTTGGTATCAGGCCTAAATTAACTGAGAAAATGGCACAATTCAAGTACTAGGCATTTTTATCAGTTGGTAGTTGGAGTTTTTTGTCAAAATCATAGTTTTTTCATGGTTTGAGCATCCTCATCAGATCCTCGGACAATCTTGACAATTGGCTGTTCCATGTTTTTTGGCGCTATTGTTACGGGATGGGGTTCAGAGAAAATCTCAAATACTTCTTTTGGCCATTCTTTTCATTCGTTCTTGTCAAATCATCACACCCTGTGAACGAATTTTGATGAAAGTTGCCATTAAAACGTTTTTTGGTGAAAAGTCATTTTTGCACAAATAATCAAAATGTCCACATGATGGGACTGAATACATGTCCAGGTAGTGGACGAGCGGAGTCGGTTCAAACTCCACATGTCAAGTCTGGACAAGAGGAGCTCCTCCTGGATCGCCAGGGAACGGTGACCCAAATCAAAAACTACCGTGGAGCGCAGCAAGGATGTCTACTCAGCCCCTCGCTTTTTGCATTTTACTTCAATGATGCAATGCTGGAAGCAGAGAAGACAGGTGTCCAGGTATGGGGATATCTTGACGACTTTGTAATCATCGCAGAGACCGAAAGCAAACTTGAAGACAGAGAAGGTAAACAGACCCGGATCTGAGATCACTCCGAAAACGGAAGTAAAGCTTTTGGGATCCCTGATCACGAACCGACAGGACAGCCGCGATCACTTCTTCATGGAGAGAATGGAGAAAATCCGCACAGTACTGCCAACATTCACCGAATCAGAAATGGAAGACGATCCTCACGTCGAGTCGAACAAACAAACTAAACAACACCACAATTCGCATCTCCCTCGACAATCTCTTCATTCAGCCTCCCATCTCTTTCAGGAAAGTGGTGCATGAACACAAACGCCGGACACTAAACTCAAACCCTAACATCATTCTCTGTCCACTCTGCCGATGTCAGATGAGAGAAGAGCACGCACAATGCTGCTCACGGACGCACCCAATCATGGTCAAACGTCACCACGCGATAAAATATTTGATCGGACACGTTTGCCGAGGAATCCCCACTGTCTCAGTGGAAATGGAAGTCTCCATGATGAGAGACCCAGGAGAAAGCGGAGGAATCAACGTGACACCACCGACATCGAATCGTTCATGGCCAGACCTCTCTATCCCTCCACCAACTACACCACAACACCTTTCATTTCTATACTCACAACCAAACTCACTCCCTCCCCACGAATCAAATCACCCCCTCTTGTGAAAATGTCGCGTCTCTTTCTTCCACCAACAATCCACCTATTTCTCTCCAACTTTCCAACCTCTCCAGATGAGGGCTATCGTTTTCTTTGCTTTTATCGTTTTCGGAGTAGACATCGGGCGTGGAGTCCCTGTTCTCCCCAGGTAAATTTGTGGGAATCCAGATGATTGTTGAGATATTGCCAAAACGATATTTGTAAGTTTGATAATAGTAGTGTTTTCAATCCGTACATATTCAAAAATCCGGAACATGGGGATTAAAAAATAAGGATATGTCAAACCAAGAAAAATATAATTTGGTTCCGCGCCGAAACGTCTGTGTCGGGAGAAAACCTCAAAATACTCTGAAAGCCAGAAATGCACACATTTTTCTCAACTTTTTCCCCTTTTTTCTCCACAACCAGCCATCCGTTTTGAATGAAATAAAAGGCATTGTGATTGTAAACATCTCGACAAAAGCTGCTCAAAAAAGAAACCGTTTTTTTCCAAGAATTATTTTGTCGAGAAAAATATGGGTTTTTTTCCATTTGTCCAAATATCCAGAATTTTTTCTCCTATTTTTTTGCAAAATGTTCGTTTCACCGAAAAAACGTGTTTAAAAAAAATGACATCAAAATCGATTGACTGGTTGTTGAGATATGGCCAAAACGATTTTTTTTTCTCGGGCAAAAGGGGGTATTTTGAGGTTTTCTCCTGACACAGGCGCTTCGGCGCGGAACGAATTTTTTTTGTTCTTAGTTTGACCAATAGATATATTTCAAGCCCCATGTGACGGATTAATGAAAAGTTCGGTTTAATGAAACATCAATTAGCAAACCAAATTCTGCTCAGATGGAATCAGAACCTGCTTGTACTCATCTACGAGCTAACATTTCTCTTCTTTCCTTGAGTCAATCAACTGTTCTTTCGGGTTCATTTTGAACACACTGGAACCGTTCAAATAATGTTTGAAACACCAGAAAATGAACCAAAAAAGGGAGAATAAGCAGTTCTCTCGAATTGGATCATGACATGATTGAACTGTATGAACGTGATGATTGATCGAGCTGTGGAAAGAGGGGTTAATTTCGTGTTTTGTTTCAGACCGTCGAACTTTTGAATGATGTCAAAAATTCTGACCCAAATCTTCCCGAATACCCACAATTTCATTGTTCCCTTTTTTTATTGAAATGTTGGTTTCATCACAAAAACGTTTCATTGGCAAATTTCATTAAAATCGGTTCACTGGTTGTAGGGAGGAGCAATTGTCCGGACAAGGTGAGGCGCTGTCCGTCCTCGGACAGCGCCTAATTAGGATGTCATTGCTCGTAACTTTTCAAAAAGGGTTTGATCAACTTTTTCTGAAATTTATTGACTAACTTGGAGAATTGAATCATTTTTAAGAAATAGGAGAGGAGGAAAAGATGAAGAGAGATGTGATGGAGAACAGAGAAGATGAAGAGAAAGAGTTGGATGGAGAAGAGAAAGAGGATGGATAGAAATAGGTGTGGAAGGGAAGGACGAGAACGAATGATCGAGTCGGTATGGCCTTTATGTGGTTTTTGATGGACTGATTGTGAGGAAGTTCCTTTCGGAGTGTCTCCTCTCATCATTTCGTTTCTCTCCCTTCGTCTCGGATCAACTTCGTTGTTCCTCATTCTCCGATTCATCTCCTCTTCTCTCCTCTTCATTTTCGCTGCTTCCTGTCTTGTCATTCTTGTCAGATCTGCCACACACGCCCGCTGGCTGGTCCGACATTCATCGATGAAAATGGAAAGGGGTCAGTGGAGTCTCGGGATGGTTCAGTATCATCTTGTGAGGGTGTGGGTGTTTCCCAGGAGGTTTAGTTCACATTGTCGAAGTGCCGCTTTCCTTCTTCCTCCTTCCTTCGTTGTTCCTCTTCCTCTTTCTTCTTTCGTTCGTCTTCTTCTCGTTTCTGAGAGAAGCTGCCGCGTGAACTCGCACCAGTTGAAGTTGACGGGCCAACTGGGCGAGCTGGAGAACTGGACGTGTCGATCATCTTCCCAATGCCCCAGCGAGCAAATGCACTGGACACACTCGATCCGGTCTCGATCGTCGCTGAGTCTTTCTGAGCTGCTCGTTGCCTCTCTCGCTCCAAATCCTCTCTGATCTTTCGCTGCTTCTCTTCCGCTGCTTCTCTCTCAGCATTTTGCTTCCTCTCCCACTCTGACTTTTTCTGACTTTCAGCTTGACGTTTTCGTTCGGCCTCCCTTTCTCTCTCCTCCTCCTTTTGTTGTTCCTCTTTCTTCCTTCGTTCTTCCGCTTCCTTCTCCTTCCGAAGCGTCTCCTGAACTTCTCGTTTGATTCTCTCCTTTTTCTCTCTCTCCTCATCTTCCCTCCTCTTCTCCTCTTTCCTCCTTTCCTCTTCCATCCTCTCATTCCGCTCTCTCTCCTCCCGTCTTTCCTGTTCTCGCCGATTCTCATCCTCTTTCCGTCTCAAACGCTCCTTCTCTTCGCGGTCTTGATCGTCCTTCTCCTGTGGGATTCTTCTTTCCTCTTCAGCCTCTCTTTCCCGATTGAGCATGTCGGCTCGCATGCGCTCCTCATCGATCTCTTTTTGTCTCCGGTCTGCTTCCTCTTTTTGACGTTTTGCTTCTTCCTTCTTTCTTTGTTCTTCTTCTTCCTTTTTCTTTCGTTCGTCTTCTTCTCGTTTCTGAGAGAAGTTGCCTCGAGATGACGATGATGTCAGTTGGGGACCGACTGGACGAGATCCAACTCCAGTGTCGATCATCTTCCCAATGCCCCAGCGAGCAAACGCACTTGACACACTCGATCCTGTCTCGATCGTCGCTGAGTCTTTCTGAGCTGCTCGTTGTCTCTCTCGCTCCAAATCCTCTCTGATCTTTCGTTGTTTCTCTCCCGCTGCTTCTCGTTCAGCTTCTTGCTTCCTTTCCCATTCTGACTTCTTTGGGGGAATATTCGCTTTCTTCTCTTCCTCCCTTCGCCTCTCCTCTTCCTTTCTTCTCTTCTGCGATTTCACGCCTCACTCGTTCCTGAATTCGCTTTTTCTCTTCTTCCTCCTTCCTTCTCGCTTCTTCTTCCTTCCTTTTTGCTTCTTCCTTCATCTTCCGTTCTTCTTCCTTTCGAAGTTCCTCCTTTCTCTCCTCTTCTCATTGCTTCTCTTCAGTGAGTTCTTTCCGCACTCTTTCTTCAATTTTCTTTCGCTCTTCCTCTTCCCATCGTTTCGCATCTTCTTTGCTTCGTCTTTCTTCATCTTCCCATCTTCGCTTCGCTTCTCGTTCAATTCTTTCCTCTTCTTCTCTCCTCTTCCTATCTTCTTCTCGCCTCGCTTTTTCCTCATCTTCCTTTCTTCGTTCTTCCTCCAATTCCTTCATCACCCTTTCTTCAATCTGCTTTCTCTCATCTTCTCTCCGCTTCTCTTCCTCTTTCTCTCGCTCTTCTCTCTCAGTCACCTGTTTCCTTTCCCATTCTGTCATTCGATCTCATGAGGGTGGAGGAGGAGATGAATAGATGTGAGTGGCTGTGAGAAGGAAGGGATGGACTGAAAAAACCTCATTCACTTTACGAATGATTACATACGTTCTGCATCTTTCTGAGATGTCTGTCTCATGTTTTATCGATTAACTGTTCCACTTTAAATTTCTGTATAGTCAGGACACTTATTGTCATAAAAATGAAGAAATATCTGTAAGTCAGAGTAGGGAGAAGCATACTTTTCAAATTGGTTTCGTTTGATGTTTCCGTTTCGTTCTTTTTCTCCAACTCCATTGTTCACGAGCTCGGACCCTCGATTATGAAGATCGTCCTCTCCTCTCACTCTGTTTTGTCTCTTCGTCCCAACTCCCAGTTCATTGTTTACGAATCAGCTCGGTTTGTCCTCCTTTGGCCTCATCTATTCCGTCTTCACAGGATCGACAGGTCAATCTGCCTTCTGGAGGGAAGATCAACAATAATAAATGTGAAAAAAGCGATCAATAATATGAATATGAATCATTTTGATTCGGAAAAAGTGTAATACAGACTATTTCGAGGTAGAAAACGATCCGTTCATTTAGGGCGACAAATGAGAGTGTAACGACCATCTCATTTGGATAAGGGCGAGAAAGCATCGTATCTGGATTCAAAATGAGAAATTTCTTTATAAGAAAACATCTTGAACCAAAAGGAACGAGATACCAGTCAAGATCATCAACAAACCAACAAAGTGTGCAACAGAGCGGCGAATTTTGAAGGCAAATTGATTCGATCATGTTTGAAATAAGATACTACTATCATTGACTGAATTCTGACGTGTAACATCATTGAAAGAGAAATAATGTGTCAAATCGGAAATGAACTGAATTCCCGGAATGAGTTTATAAAAGTATCGCAGAATGAGTGGTTGCTAGAAAATGATGTGAAGAATGGAATTTCGAAGTGAAAACCGATTTAAGTGACCCTGAAAGAAATGGGACGACGAAATTAACTTGAGATGGGGAGGACGATCCGGACATGTCC
Organism: Blattamonas nauphoetae; assembly: GCA_033064195.1. NCBI lineage: Eukaryota > Preaxostyla > Oxymonadida > Blattamonas > Blattamonas nauphoetae. The sequence continues at coordinate 129,685 of JARBJD010000102.1, read as the reverse complement.
AGGACAGGACAGTTTTGTCCATTTTGATCTGATCACAATTGGATTGTGAAGAAATTCAGATGATTCGTTTTTTCAACAATTGAGTGAATGTCCAAGATCGGACAAGCTCGGACATTTCTGCAATTAATGGGTCTTTTTGTCCAAATTCTCTAGTACTCGTTTATCATTTTGATGAAAGACAAAATCTGAATTTAATCACCACTATTCACTTATTTATTAACGAATTGAGTGTCAATCACATTGATTTAGGCCACATGAAGCACTTCTTTTTCACTTGGACCTGTCCGCTGTCCGTTGTCCGAGTTGAACGTCTTTTTGTCCGTCCGTTGCTCATCCTTAACTGGTTGTGGAAATATGACAAGCACACATTTTGAAAAAGGGTTAGAACAATGAATTATGAGGATGTATCCAATTCCTCAAATAGAAAATTTCTCAAATCGTAATTTGCGCTTAGTTGGACCAATACGGTTTGTTTGGACCCGAGGTTCAGTGTTGGTGTGGAATTCGGGGATCGATTTGTAGTTCACGCACACATGGGAAAGAGATTCGTTTAAAGGTGTGAGAACATGTTGTAAAAACTTTCTCCTGAACAGCTGTTTGTTCTTCGTAACTTTTCATTTCGAGCATTGCGAGACCATCCGGTGATGTGAGTTAGAGAGAGGATGCGATGATTGACAAGATTCCACTGTGGATACCATCTCTTTGGTCAAAGGAAAGAGACACTCGATTGAGAATGACGATGAGCTCAGGGATACTTTCAGCTCGCACAAGAGTAAGTCTGGTTTTAGCAGAAGATTTGAGGATCGCACTTTGGAGTATTCTCATGGCTGCATTGGAGATGACATCATCGGCAGAAGAAATGAGCATCCGAATGGTCTGAATGAAGCTTGTTGAAGAATCAATAGTGTATGTTTCTAAGTTGCTGAGAAAGTTATCTATGATATTTTCATTCGGGAGGATTAGAGTGGTCAGAAAATGCACAGCTTGTTTTTTCAGAGAGTCATCAACCACAGCCTGAAGTTTGATAGTGGCTGCAAGAGATTGAAAGATAATAGCTTTTTCGTCTTCAGATTCTTTTGGATTGTTTGTCCAATTTTGAAAAGGAGATCAATCTTTATCTATCTCATGCTCTTCTCTTTCATTCTTGAGCTCTGCTTCCATCTGTCTCATTCTATCCCCATCTCGATTTCCGACGGCGACTGAATTCCTTCCAACACCGATCTCTCCATCAGAACGATCACACTCGACAGAAAACTGAAAGAACGCGATGATAAAAAATGTTCTGAAAGACTTTTGGTACAGAATGAAGAGTAAATCCGGCAAGCTCAATCCATATTACAATTCAATCTCATGTCTACGAAAACAATCCAAATAGGAGTTTTATTCACCCCGATCCTCGTATTTACTGTCACAAAATGCAACAACCGATTCCAAAGGTACAATGAACTGCGAAAAATAAGAATTGGTTCCGCGCCGTACCGCCTGTATCAAGAGAATACCTCAAAAGACCATGAAAGTCAGAAATGCACACCTTTTTTTCAACTTTATCCGCTGGTTTCTCCATAACCAGCCATCAGTTTTGAATCAAAAACAGATGCATTTGATACCGGACCACAATTTCGAAACAAGACAGTCTTACGTTTCCTTCATCTTTGCTTGTCAGAGACTCATCGAAACCTCACAACACCAGTCGTCTTCAACCATGAAGGGCATGGACAACCGCGAGTCGACTGGTCTTTTGGCTATCAAACGAATACAGTCTGAATAATTCAAAGTCGAAAAACAGATTTTTTTCCTTTAGCTTCCGAAATCACCACACAATTCACTCTATTTTTCCTGTGACCTTTTTGTACCAATGTGCTTATTAGGGTGAACACGTTTTTCAGGATTGAAAAATATGCATTCGGGCTTTCTGAAGTGATTGTGAGCTTTTTCGATGAAAACAAACTTTTCATTGATCAGAGAAAAAACAGCCTGTGACACACTAAAGACAGTATGATTGAACTGACGTTTGAGGCGGGAAGGAGAAATCGGTGTGACTAGTTATGGAAACTTTTGACCTTGATCAACTTGTGCTGGATCTGATTTGTTGGTTTTTCTGGGCTTAGACGAAGTAGTACTGTGAAATGAGCTCAAAAATGTGAACTATAGCCGAGAAAGTGTTGAATGGTGTCGGATAATACGTGACAAGCCAGCATCATGATCATTGATTCTGTTTTAGTGAGCATGATAGAGTGGGGTGTGAGGTTCACTAGAACAAGTTGGTCCAAAAATTTGGTCCTTCGACTTTGAATTCTTTCACTTCGACTTTGGCTTCTTTATTTCGACTTTGAACTCTTTATTTCGACTTTGAATTGTTTCTGTTCGACTTCGAACTATTCAGACTGTAAAGTGAAAGATCATATCTTCACAACCTGTGTGCCAATTGTGATAGAATTTTCCGTAGAAATGTTTGTTTGGTGAAATGACTTCAATGAAACAATTTTCAAATAAAAGTGGGTATGTAGGAGGCGATAAGGGTGCAAACCAAGTTCATGGACTAGTAAATGGACATACGTTTGTGAAGTGTGCAGTTCATGCGCGGAATGTCGGATGGACTCAGTTGGATACTCCTGAAAATCATTCAAGAAAAGATCTGACCTGAAAGAACGACCGCTCGAATTGAGACAAAATGACACTCGGCCCAACATTTTCATTGTTGTGAAGTGTTTTTCCAAAAATTCACAATTGTGAAATATTTACACTCATATTTCAGTGAATTCTGAGCGTTTTTGAGATGTTTTCATGGATCAAGTTCGTTCAACCCATTATACTTTTAGATTCTTGTCCATTTTCATATGGAATACTTTAGAATCCCACATTCTTCGAAATCTCTCTCCTCAATTGCTCTTGGTACCTCTCGGTTTAAATTTGCCATTAAGGATACATGCTTTGCTCTCCTGGACGAGTATGTCGCTCAGGGAGGAACAATCATTGATACTGGACGAATGTATGGTTGTTTTGAAGCGGAGACTGTTATTGGAGAATGGTTTAAGCTGCACCCTGAAAAACGAGAGACCATATTTCTTCAAACAAAAGGATGCCACTATAAAGTTGACCCAAACACCAATGAAAGTGTCCCAAGTGTACAACGTGTTTCTGCTCGCCATCTTCGAAAGGACGTTGAGGCATCCTTAGCAGCATTTGATCTTCCTTATATCGACTCCTTCTTGATTCATAGAGACAACCTCGAGGTCCCTATCTCAGAATTATTTGATACTCTTCATGAAATTCGACTGGAAGGCAAAATACATGTGTATGGAATCAGCAATTGGACCCTTCCGAGGATTGAGGAAGCTAAGAACTATTGTCAACTGAAGGGGTACCAACCCATCTCAATCAACTCTCCAGCATTTTCTGTCGCTGAAGTAACAGTCCCACAATATCCACTATGTGTATATGCAACTCCAGACTATGTGCGATGGTGTGTTGATCAAGGCATTTTGTTGATGTGCTGGGCCCCGAACGGGACCGGATTTTTCTCAGGAAAGATCCATCGCACACCGGAAGGAGAAATCCAGGCTACAATGCCCCTATCACCACAATTTCAGGAATCTTATTTCACAGAGAAAAATTGGAAACGCCTATCTGCCGTTGAAGCACTTGCTGAAGAAAAGAAAGTATCAGTGTCGACAATCTCGCTCCAATATGTAATGTCTTTTAGTAAAAATGTTCCGGTGATTCCAATTGTTGGATCTCACAGATTGGAAACACTTAACGACAGTTTGAGAGCTTGTGAAGGGCACATTTCGCAAGAAGAACAGACTCGTCTCCTCGCGGAATAGACGAAAGCGATATTTGCGTATTGATCAACACTCTTCATTCTTTTTGTTGTATCACATGTTTGTAGAAGATGGCGTGGACATCCATCAATTCACACACAGCACAAAGCATTAAGTTTCACATCGAGATCTGTTCATTTTAAAGTCCGTTGATGAAATCCCAAATTTTAAGACACCGTGGTGTAGTTGGTTATCACGATTGCCTAACACGCAGTAGGTCCCCGGTTCAATCCCGGGCGGTGTCAACCTTTTTCACTTTTTTTATACCTCACACAGCGAGAAACGCTGTTTTTGACGTTTTGAAGAGATTTCCATCAGATCCGAGTGAAATCAACACCCATCATCTTGTTCGCTCCTTTTCTCATGAGTCACCTCGCAAAACATCAGCAACACACACTCTTGAGCTGCGATACTATGCATACAATGATCATCTTTCATTTTCATTTGACAATCTGTCCTTCACTATCCATTCGGGCCAACCTTTGTCAGAAGCCCATTCACCTTCAATCCATCCCTCATACCCTTCCCCATTCCAACTATCACACTCCCCCTACTCCTCTAATTTGGTAGAAAATCAATCTTACTCTAACTCCCCCCATCTCCCATCCTCCAACCACTTCCACTTAAGATCCTCCGATTCACCTCTACCTCGACAGGGAAACCTCAAGACAAGAACTTCAAACACCTCAAATGGTTCAAGGAAGCCCAGAAACGTACCTGCGAAGTCCCCATCGTTGCCTGTTCCAATAAAAGAAACCCTTTGAAACACGGCTCCACACAGCCCCAAACACCCCACACTTCTTCCAAAATGCAATCTAAAAAAAGGGAAAAGTCGTTATGGTTGGCTTTACATTGAAAACATTCAACGAAAACATGAAATCACACCAATCACGCCGCCAACATCTGAAAACTGACTTAGTCCATCCCCATGGGGGGATCAAGACATTTCCCGCTTTCAGATGCCCAATCACCCGCCACAGAGAATAGTATCACTCACTCCTTCCAATTCTCGAAGGTTGAACTCGTCATCAAAACGTTCTCTTCCCAACCACGCCACAACACCCTTCATTTGCACCCTGTCAACCGCACAGTTTCTCATTTCTCTCATACACACCACAAAAACCTTCTTTTCTACACTCACTGATCACCACCTCACACAACAGAAATACAATACAACCAAAAACAACAACAAAACCAAACATCATCATCATCCGACACCTCTTCTTTTTCACACCATTTGACCAAACCTCCTCATCAGCAACCAAGAGAGCAGGAAACATGACAGACCTCTTGAAGGACAAGGAGCAATTTCAACAAACACACTCCAGCCCAGCGAGACAGGTCAACCTGGTTCACAACAGACACAACACTCTCTCCACAGAATCCCATCTACCACTCATCCTCCCACCAACCATCACCAACTCACCGAGCGAACAGAGCCACCCGTAAAGGAATGCTGAAGACACGAAGACCCGAAGGTAAACGGAAAGGAGACAGAACCCGACGACGAAAGAAGGAAAGCATCCGAAAGACACGAACCGTGAAGAAGGCTAGGTTATTCAACCCCACAGAATACTTCTTCATGTTAGTCTTTCCATGATTCGTTTAGACACTTCACTTGTTCAGACCACTTCAGATGTACCCCTTATCCCAGACAATATCAACTTTTTCCCCATTTTGGATGGGCACCTTATGTGTTGGCTAATGTCCGGACTGGATATTTCTTTGCGTGTACATTTTCAAAGAAGCAGGCAAGTAAAACAATATCTCAAGGTGAAGTGGTGGAAGTATCACACTGAAAAGTGACAAGAAAATGCCAATCATGATACGACAGAATAGAGAGAAAACCAGAGTGACAAAAGATTCGGGACTTACGGTGGTTGTAAGTCTCCTTTGCGGCCTTTCTGACACAAGTCGCACTCTGAGACGACGCGGCCGTTCGACGTGAAGTCAACAGTTTTGCTTCCATTCGCAAAGCGGCAGTTTGTGTTCGATACAACGAAGTTGAGTTTTTCGTTAGTTCTGATTGTGAGATCGGACGCACAATAGAAGACTGCATATGTGCACCTTGCTGAGCCAGGTTCTGATGGGAATGTGATATTGAAACTGGTGTCGACCGTGAACGACTTGTTTCCGGTGGCTACGACGACACATGGACCACTCTCCACCTTCACATGCACATTGTTGAAGGTGAGTGAGTAAGGACCGTCTTTGTGGAGAAACACAACGTGGTACCCAATCGATTTTGGGGCGAGTGAGGAGCTATACACCACCGTCAGATTCTTCAGAGTGATGGTCGATGGGATAGTCACCATCCCAGCAAGTTTCAACGTCAGGGTGGTCGAACTTTCACCCGTCAGTGTCCCATTTGTGCTGGAAAGGGTCACGTCACCTGTGCTGACAAGTGTTCCATCGAGTGTGATCCCGTCGAAGATCATGAGGTCGACCCTGTTCAGATTCGGTTGGTTCGAAAGGCGGAGAACGTTTGTGCTCCGAGACCATGCTGTTTGGATGAGGACTGGTGTGGTGGTACCCTCGTATTCGAGTCGAGTTGTGTCTGAGTGGAGATACGCCTGGGCAGAGGAAGTCACGTTCAGAGCAGTGATGATCAACCTGCCTTCCGGATGAACATGAAATAGACAGTCATCCGTCCCGGCAATGCTGAAAGTGATGCTTGTCGCTCGGAAGGTGCCGTTCACGATGATTGGGATGTTTGTGATCGCACTTTCAGCATTGACAGTCCACATTCTGATGGAGAGCTGGCCATTGAGATGGAGTGCGAGTGCATTGCCAGTCACGGTGATCGCGTCATCGGATGGGAGTGTGATGTTCCCAGAGATGATGACGGGTGTGGGAGTGAACTGCAAGAAGTCCGATGTTGGCAACGAGGCATCAAAGAGGTATTCAACAGGCGCGTCAAAAGACACGACGTTTTTGTTGGGAAGGCTGAGAAGCGTGTACATTTTGATTGTCTTTCCCGTCCCGGTTGTTGTCCGAACAAGCGTACTCACACGAGTCAGGCTGCTAAAAAGGGATACCGCTCCTCTGAAGGTGAGTTGTGCTTCGGCTGAAATCGTGCAGAATGCAAAAGATGAACTGCTCATTGCGAGAACATAGATGCTGACTCCAACAACAGTGAGGTCGTTTTCAATCTTGATGATCGTTAAATCAGTCGTACAGTGTGTGAGGTTCAGTGTGAGATTTCGAACGATTGTGTTCGCTTGGATACGGAGAAGTGTTTTCGAGTCTGGGAGGACGAGAGTCTCAGGCTTTCCAGAGATGATGGAGTTTGATTGGGCTGTGATGAAGAGAGGAATCGTGGTTGTGGTCATTGCCAACAAGCGAAAGTGTGTCAGAGTGGTGGTTTTGGGGAGTGTGATTTCTGACCCCGATGTCGTGTAGATTAGATATCTGATGTTTGTTTGGGGAATGTCTTCGGGAATGATGACTTGCGTCGGAGCTGGAAGGGTCATGAGGACCGTTGGGAAATCCATGTTTAGAGTGAGAATTGAGGTTGTCGAAGAAATTGTGACTGAATCTTGTGTGCTGAGGGAGAAGATGATCGGAACAGATGCGATTCTGATCTGACAATCCTCGATGATCGCCGTGCCTGGTGATTTGACTTCGAGACACACGCCGAGTGCAATATTTTTAGAGAGGTCGAGCTCAATGAACTTGGCTTCAAAACTTCCCTTGATATCAAATGCAGCCACCGTGTCTGCCAGGATAGTGATTGTTGGTTTGATGATGGTTGACGACCCCTGCATCACAAGTAGCTCACCATTTGCAACTTTGACTTGGCCTGTTAATTGGAAATTGGATGTATACACAAAGTCATCGATGCCGCTGATGAGAGTGAGGAAGTCTTGGGTTGGGAATAGATTGGTGAGGAGAGTGAACTTCTTGACAAGGACAGCGCTCGGATTTGTTGAGGTGAGGACAGGGATGTCTGAGAGGACGATCCCAGTCAAACTGGACTTGGAGGTCTCATCTGGTTCCTCCGAAGTGTCCTCAAGACAGACTGTGGTGATGTTTGTGGCAAACTCAACTTGTGTGACAACAACTGTCCCACCATTCGAAACAACGAGAGACGAAAACGAGGACGAATCTGATGTCTTGAACTGCATGTCAATCAGATGAAGAGTGGTTGAAGCCTCGACAGCGAAACACGAGCTGGCGGTTCCCTGAAACTCAAGAAAGACGCTATCAAAGAGAAGGCTTGACTGGACAGTGATCATCGGAGAGTTGACAGTCGACGACACAGAAGTGGCGGAGAGCGATATGACGAGCCCGTCAGTTGCTGGGTTCATCCCAACAAAAGTAAGTGATTTGTTCGCAGCTGCAAAAGACGATGGGGATTCTGGAATAGACCCGTCCACGTGGATTGTCGGAGGGTGGATGATCGTCGTCTGCTCAAAAATTCTCGAGATCTTTGCGCAGGGTGTCGCCGACGAGAGGCAATCACCACTTCCGCCTGTCTTCAGGAAATATTCGATCGGAAAGTTCAGACTCGGCGAGAAATGGACAATGTTTGCTTGGCTTGTAAAGATTGTCCTTCCGTTGAGCTGAATCGATGACGATTCGTTTCTGTGGGAAATGATGATGTCCGACGGTGCATTTGACACAAATTGACAAACACCTCTTGTCCAAAGTCGGGAGACACTTCCCAAACTGACAAAAACACCCCCGTTCAGGCCAGTGTAGACAAGAGTTGCGGTGTCCAGTTGAATTGACCCCGTTCCACTGACTTGGAGAGATGGAAGGGCAAGCGTATGCCTGGCAGAAAACGAGAGAGAGCAGAAAGATACGACAAGCGTGCTGGTGATGTCGAAAGCAGGTGATTCTCGAGCAAAGAGGAAGTTGGTGAGTGCCGGGCTACGACCTCGAAAAGTGAAAGACGTAGCTTGTTGGATTGAATCGACATTGGTCGATTGCGACGAAATGTTTTTGCTGAGATCAAAAATGACTGACGGGCAATGGACGACGGGGGAAGGGGATGTAAAGAGTGATTGAATGGAATGAATATCTGATAGGACCACAGAGACAGGAGAATCCGGTGGTACATTTGAAGTAATGAATAGATGATGTGGATCGTTTGAGGAGAAACTGACTTTGGAGAGAAAGATCGTTCCTGAATTGATGGTGATGATTGGCGATCCAGAGGAGGAATACTGATGGATAAATGAAGAAGACTGAATGAAAAGTTGTGGGGGAGATGAATGTATGGAGAAAGGAAGAGTGATAAATGAGGGAGTGTTAGATTTTTGGCTAACATATTCTATGCCCTCAAAAACACTGCTTGTTGATACCACGTAGGATATATCAGTGTGAAAGAACGTATAGTTGAACGTGTGAAAATCAAAAATTGAAATATTTGGGAGAGATTCTCCAGAATATGAGTTTGATTGGCTTGTTGAAACTGAGGATAGAGAGAGAGTGTTGTGAGAATATTCAACTGTGACGCACGAATCACGAGAATTTCGGGAGAAAAAACTATAGGTAACGAAAGAAGAAGGTGTGTTGAGCGCTGCTAGAGGAAAAGATGGATGATTTGGAAAAGTGAATTTTGTTCGTTCACTGAAGGAAAATGTTGGAATCTGAGAGGCAGATATATGTTGAAATACTCCAGAAATCGATATATTCCCTTTTGTTGCATCAATTATTGGAAAAAGCCGAGTTTGAGAGGATTTGATGATTAGATCTTCTATGAATATCTGCCCACGATCTGATAGGACAAATAACGAGCAACCAGGTTGAGAAGAAAGCACTCTATGCTCAATTGTGAACAATGACAAATGTATATCATTCATTACAGTGATCGGCTGTGGGAATGAGTACTGGAGGTGTGTTTTGTTTGACATATCTCCTCTAAGGTAGAGAGAGCAATTCAAAAGCGATAAATGCGAAGTTTGCAGATGATTTCCCTGCTCAAGAAGGAGGTGGTAGGAATAATGAGGAGGAGATAGCCTGGACAGATGGAGTGACAGAGAATCCGTGTGTGTAACAAGGATAGGGCAGTTTGAGGAGGATCCGAGGCGAAGAGGAAAGCCCTGACATCGTGAAATGAATAAGGGGAATAGATATGCAAAAAGAAATAGCGACATGTGTGAAGAAACAAAATGAGGGCCTGATCGAAATTAATGGGTCCACCTGGTGTCCATTTTCTGTATTCACTTCAGTGAGAAAATGATTCAAAGTTGAAGTGGAGAAAAATTAAAAATATGAAGAATATTCAATCGGATTCAACAAGTGATAGTGTGCCTTCGTCCTCATTGATTTCAAAGATTCCGAGTTGTTTATTCTCCGACAGGAACTTTGTGAATTCTTCAACTGACACACCTCTTCTTGTCAACGTTTCTCTTACTGTAGCAAGACTCAGAACATTTGGATCGAAGTCCGATTCATCTTGGACATCGTCCAGTTCAATCAAATTGGCATCCTCGTCTTCATAGTCACCGCGATTGAACAATCCAGCCATGCCACTTCCAGTGTACTTCTGCTGACGACGGTCGTGAGCTTGCTGTTTTTCTGAGAACATGTTCCGAATGATGTACGGGATGTCATCAGCTGAACGGATGAAGGATCGATCTCCTCCTCGTTCGCCTGTTCCATCGAGAACCACCTGGCTGCTATCAACAAGGGTCTTGGCCTCATCGACGTCTCGAACATCAACGACCGTTCGGAAATCAAGTCGAGCAAACGCGGTCGAAAGACGGACGATGGCGAGAAGTGAACGTGGTGTAGTGTACGATTGGGGGTTTTGGACCATCGATTCTTGTTTTCGTTGGTCGACAAACAGTTGTGTGATTCTGGCTGCTGCTTCGTCAGAGAGAACTGGTCTGATGCGCTTGGCCCTGTTGATGTATTCTCTGAGGACTGGCTGACTGACAAGCTCGCCTGTTTCTCTCTCAGGGGCCTTCAGCGTTCGGTGGACAGTCGTGATATGCAAAGCTGTGTTGCGATCACTGTCATCATCCACTTGATCGATCAGGAGGAACAGGAGGTCGAAACGAGAGAGGAGGGCTGGCGGAAGGTTGATGTTTTCCCACGGAGTTCTGTTTCGGTTGTACCGCCCTGCAGCGGGGTTTGCAGCGGCAAGAATAGCGGTACGAGCATTCAACGTCGTGTTGACACCTCCCTTCGCAATCGAGACAGTCTGCTGCTCCATCACTTCATGAATGGCAGTCTTGTCTGCATCGTCCATTTTGTCGAATTCATCGATGCAACACAGGCCGTTATCGGCCATCACAAGACTCCCACCTTCAAGCATCACCTGGTTTGTCACTGGATCGCGGAGAACAGCAGCAGTCAGACCTGCTCCTGTGCTTCCCTTCCCCGTCGTGTACACTCCACGTGGGGAGAGAGTCGTTGCAACTTTGAGTAATTGTGATTTAGCTACTCCGGGGTCTCCCATAAGACAGAGGTGAATGTCGCCTCTGATTGTCATTCCATCTCCAGTGATTCTGGTTGGAGAGCCCACAAGCTGAAGGAGCATGGCCTTCTTCACGTTGTCATGCCCATAAATCTCTGGCGCGATCGACGCAGTGAGAATACTGAGGAGTCCCTGTCTGCGTTTAAGCTCGTCGATTGCTCGGTCCATCTCTTCAGTGGTCAGCTCCTCCTCAGTGGCGCCATCCTTTCCACTCAATGACCCTCTCTCAACAACGATGTTCTGTCCCAAAATATACGTGTCTGTGAGGAGTCCCATCCTCATCCGTCTGAACCCAGTTGCTGGGAGAGGGAGGAAAGCACCGGTCAAAGTGATGAGATCGCCAGGGAGACATTGGTTGGTGAGTTCCCCGTGGAGGTGGACAGTGAGATGACGGGGGATATGACCAACAGGTACCTCCCCAGTGAGTTCTTGGAGCCGAACTTCTTGGTACTTTACGAACTTGGACTCGCGAGGGAGCAAAGTCAGAGTATTCGACGTTTTATTTGTTTTGCAGACTGGCGATGGGCAATTTGTGAGTGGAATGAATTGTCTGGAATTGATTGCTTGGTAAACAGACGTGTGGCAGGCAGAGCAGGTGTAAGTCACAACTTGAATGAGAGGATGGACAACTGTTGTTCGAAGGACAACACCACGGAGTTTAACAAGATGGCCAATTTGAGCAGCATTCGTTTCTCTCATTTTTATTGAGACCATTTTCTTTCGGGGAGCAAAAACGAGATTAAAACGGCGAGTGAGTTCTGGTGGGATTTGGGATTGCGTATCTGGATTTTCTTGTGTCCTGAGGAGAAGTTCCCGCTTCCTTTTTTCGTTTTCGTCGATTTGCGAATTGAAAATGGTGTTTTGTGTTTGTGTGAGAGAGTTCAACTCAGATTTGACAGATTTCCGATCAACAATGGACGAAAAGAGATCAATATAACGGAGAACATTTTGTTCGATTCTTTGAGGGAGTGTTCGATCTTGTGAATTAACTTTGGTTCCACAGAACTAAATAGAAAATGGAAGAGAGAAAGGTTTGATATCACGAGAATAAAATCATTTTCTCGACATACTGCGACAATATCGTCCAACTCAATCGAAAGAACTTTTTGGTCACCATTTCCAATTTCTCTGATTTGTTGTTCATACTTACTTCCATGCACAGGGTCTGACTCAAAATGACTGATGAACTCTTCGCATAACTCTACCACAATCGAAGAATGAACTTAAAAGAGCAGTGCACACGAGCTTCTGCGATGAAGTCAAGAGTATCGTCCTTTGTTTCCTGTGTGAGATCTTCCATTTAAAAGAAGTATGAAACTGTGGGGCGATCACATGAACTTCATCACAGTGAACATAGACTGAAGACGTATTCGTGGAAATGATAATACAGAAAAAAATAGAAGCTTTTCTCATCAAAAAAGATATAGAATGAAGTAAACTGAAGAAACTGTGAAAAGTGGATATCACCACTTCCTCTTTATATTCGACATCCCAGTCATGTTTTTCCTGCCCTTTGGTTCAACTTTCTTTTTCTCGCCAAGTTTTTCGTCTTTTGACGGTATTTCCATTCCAAGACAGACCCAAACCGAGTTGCATCCGCCAAGTTGAGGGCACACAAACACGCCAAAGCTGTACTTGACCGAAGGGCTTTGTGTCTTGTGGAAATCAAACTTCTGCATCAGGTATTGTCTGATGCGTTTCACATCGCTGAAGCAGAACTGGACTGGCTGGCATCGGAAGAGCTGTCCGGGTTGGATTTGGCGAGCAATATCGGCCTTCCAAGCGTTGATTCCCTTCTCGTTCTTGATTCCTGTCATCTCCTGGAACTCCATGGCAATCAGACCGTTCCTGAGGAGGATGTCCATGTCTGTGTTCCATCCATACAAGAGGTGCTTCGGGTGTCTGTAGTTGATGAATTGTGTTCGAATTTCTGCGTACAGTTTCTGTTCCAACATTTCTGCTCTCGCTCCAGAGATGGCAGGAGCTAAGCGAAGCTTGTCTGCGTTGACTGGATAGAACGGCTTAATGGGGTACGTCGAGTCGCCTTCGAATTGTTCGTTGAGGAATGGCTTCCACTGTTCTTCGTCGTCCAAATCAAACTGGATGAGTGCTGGATCGAGTGTCTGGTTGTTGGCCCAGACGTTCGTGTGGTTTAGAACAACATCGAGTGTGCTGTATGGAAGAATGACAGGCTGCACAATCGGCACAAATGTGGCCACATCTTCCATGTCATCGTCGGGAAAGAGGTTGGCAAACAGAGCAGTCTGTTTCTGGCCATTTTCGATTCCATCGAGAACATCTTTCCCACCCTCCGTCAACGGATTCCCGTCCCTTCCGTACTCCACACCTGACACATCTGCTGCCCCCCTTCCCTGCTCGTCTCTGATGTCAACCACATCCTCGTTCATCATTCCAATGTACGTGTTGTACAGATGCGTCTGCCCAACTCCCAATCCCAACACCTGGTTGAGGTAGTCCGTCCCAGCAGACGCCGAACTCGACGGCGCCCCCACAGTGTGTGTGTTCTCGACCGTCACATCCTCGCGATCAGCCCCCTTCTCGGCATCGGCCGTTGATTTCGAGAAAGCGGCTGTTGGTTGGACGTCGTCGTCATCGTCTCCATTGTCGACGAAATCAATGTTCAGGTTGGCATAATTCATCGATCGCTGGATCCCATCGGCAGAGTCTTCTGATTCTTCCTCTTCCGCATTTTTCGAGTTTTCTTCTTCGTTGCTTTCCTCATCACTGTCCCAATCGTCTCGAGAAGTCGTGGCTCTTTTTGCAACAGGGTTGTCTTCTGTGTTGCTCTCCTCATCTTCATCCCAATCAAGTTGACTGATCTTCCGTGGCGTGTTCTTTGCTTTGGGGAACAGCCGTCTCGATTCTGAATCCTCGCTCTCCATCTCCTCCTCTTTCTTTTTCTGCTTCTTCTCCTTCTTCTTCTTTTCCTTCTTCGGCTTTGGCTCTTCATCGTCCTCATCAGGTCGTTCGTTCCCAGTGATCATCTTCTTGAAGAAGTTTCCCTCATTCTTCGTTTTCCATTCTTTCCACTTTTGGATGAGTGGATGCATCGGTGCTTGGATCCCCAACATTTCGTTCCGATTTAAAACGTAATCAGGAGGACACTCCTTCGAACCTCGCCATCGACCAGGTGCTTCGATGGAGATCCCTGCTGTTGTCTCCCAAAACAGGACCGACCCATTGAACTCCCTTGTCATCACAAATACGTGAGGATTCCCAGCTCGAGAGTGGCCGAGGCAGAGGTACGCGTCCACACCCATCGACAAAAGGAGAGAGACGAGGAGGATAGAGTGGTCTTGATCATCTCCCTTTCTGATCTGCATGATGAATGATGGTGACATGAAGATCCTCTTGTCTGCCATCGAGAATCCACTGAATGAGTCGGAGTCTGCAGCCCAGAGCATCACATGTACAAGACGCATCAAGAGACGAGGATGTCGCATCTGTCTTGGGATCGGAATCTGGTTGGTTAAGAAGCACGGAAGAAACCAGTCCTCGTTCTGGTCATTCGTGGCCGAGATTTCATATTCAGACTGTCCCCCCAAACTGAACGAGAGAGACTCCTTCCACTGTTTGTGATGCTCCGCAAACGACGGTGGAATTGTGATGTTCTTCTTCTCTTCCGGCGGCGGGACTTTGAGTTGCTGGGGGAAATCAGGGTGGAAGAAGGCAGAGAAGAAGATCTGCGAATTCTTGGCTGTCCTCTCTCCGCCAGAAGTGAGAAACTCGCCATCGGTGTTGCAATAGACCCGAGTGGGCTCGTCTTCAGCAATGGGATCGAGTTTGAGTGGAGCGTCCGTGATTTTGTTGATGTGAAGGGTGACCGATCCAAGAAATGCTTGTCCAACTTCACTGGAGTGGTAGACAGACAACACAAGCGGCCCCTTCTTCACAAAGACCTCTGGTTTGATTCGGCTTTTTGCGATTCGCACAGGGATGAAGAGGAGCTCCTGGAAGACGGGGTTGAGGTCATCTCTCACAACACGAGTTTGTTGTTTTGCGCCGTCCCATTCAGCCACTACATATGCAGAAGAGTATCCTGTTGTATCAACTGCAACTAAATCTTTGCAGGAATTGACATCGATGCACAAATAACTAAAGAAAGATGACGTTCAAATGTAGAGCAGACGTGTAGTATGGTTTCAACTCGATCTTATCCTGTGTTTGGTGATATGTTGGAAAAGCATCAATGCTGATATATCCGCTGATTTTCCCACCATAATCATTCTTGTACTCGAGCTGAGTGTCGAAGAATCCGAGATCGAGTAGCCCTCGAAGCGGGAGTCGTGTCTCCCCCATTTTCTCATCAAAAATAAGATCATGATCATAGACAACAATTTTGAGGTCATCATTTTCGAGTTCACTTCGTATACCTGGGAATTGGAGTGTGCCGATGTCTTCCCACTCGGGGAATAGAGTCTGGTCAATAACCTCAGATTTGATTGATTTGACGGATTTAACTTTGATTGTACCGCCGCTCATGAACGACACAACACAATAAGGATCACTAGTTCCTCCAAAATCTTTTGCTATCAGTTCTTCACCATTCCAATCATGACAATGGAGATTGTACATGCGAATTTCTTGAAAATACGCATCAAAGTCAAGAAATGCCGTGGTTTCATGACGCTTCCTGCGTGCATGCATCTGAATTTCGACTTTGTCGTGTGGGACTGATCCAGTTGCTAGATCGTAGAGATTGATGGAAGCACTACCCATGTAATCGTTCTTACTGATACAATCCCAATCAAAGCACTATAATAACATGGTAAAGAGACAGAAGGAGAACAAACTTCGATGAGGAGTTTCTGCTCTTTTAGCTCAGAAAATGTCCCTTTCCAGTATGTAACCCATGTTTCAGGATATTTAACTGAGAAATATGGAATTGAATAAGACATATATGATAAAATAATCTGACAAACTTCGATCTTCTCGCATCACCTTTTTCACGGTCATCGTTCGAAAACGAGGGCCTTTTTGCCCAGAAACCTTGAGACCCATTCCTCTATAGAAAGAATACACCATAATAACAGAGAATTAATTGAATATACCTGTGGCGGAGATCCTCAACTTTGTAGTTGCCTCCAAGAGTGAACATGAGGAATGGATCACTCGACTTTGCATCGAATGGTTTTACATTGTATATGCAAATGTTTTTGAGGATAAATTTGAATTGGTGTACTTCCTCTTCAGGTGGAGGTGGTGCGTCGTCAACTTCTTCCTCATTCGTGGGCTTATCCTTAGTTTCACCCTTGTCTTCGGGTTCTGCGTTGGGAATTGCATCCCTGGGGGCTTCATCAATCGTTGTCCCCTTTGCTTTCGGGAGTGACATCAGTCTGACCCACAGAAAAAGAAAAAACATCGGTGGAAATGAAACTTCTAGAAAATATCTGAAATGACCACTAAAATCAAGAATCATGCTATCTCCTTACTCTCCATCATCAACAAATCCACCGTCGTCATCATCTACGTATTCTTCTTCACCCTCGCCGTATTCTTCCTCAGGCTCGTCTTCTAAATCTTCTATTCCCAAACTTTCCGGTGTAACATGATTGGCAGTGCAAATATCCTCCACCACTTCCCTTTCAATATACGGTCCAACTTGGATGTCGAGTTCGATCATTTTCTTGAGACAATTGAATGCCTTCTCCATGTTCCGAACAGAATGGAAGTGTTGGATCAACTGGCTGTAAATGTCTCCCATCCGCACAGCATGGTCAATGTCTGGCTCGTTCAGAAGACTCTGCAAGATCGACACCATCTCAACTGGATTGGTCTCTTCGAGGTCCTTCGCCTCGATGAACTTTTCAATCAGTTTGATCCTTCTCGAGATGTCTTCTGTCTTCTGCTGTGCAAACTGTGACATACTTTGTTTCTGATACCGCAGAGCCTCACGTAGTGCCATCATTGCCTTTTCATATTCAAGATATTCGTCAATTTCGACCTGCGCACAACTTTCGTAGAACTGCACAAGTTCATCGTACGCCTTGGCCTTCTGATACATCGTGATGATGTGTTTCAGATATTCTGGGTCAGACCGCCAATCCAGACGTTGAAGATAGTTTGCCACTGTGACGTACACTCGATTGTCACGGCAGAGATTGGCGAAGGAGATGACTCGCTCAACGTCTTTGCTGCTGATGAGACAGTTCACAGCTTCGACGAACATGCCGATGTCGGCGTACTTCTTGGCTGCAAGTTGGTCGTTGCCTTGGTTGTGGAGATACCTGGCGAGGAGGGAGATGACCTCCTTTCGCTTTTCTTCTGTAGCACCATCCACCAACTCCAATTGTGGAACAAGCGAGACCAGCCTCTCATTTGTATCCAGTTGGAGTGCTTTCTTCTTTCGGACCTTTCGTGGCTGGAGAGATTCTTCAACTTTCTGGACAACCCGCTCTGTGATGGTGATTCTGTGTGTCTCGCACATTGCAAAGGCTTGGTCGTATTCGCCAGCAGCAATAAGCATGTTGAATGCTTTGTCGAATTCCCCTATCGAGCTGAAGAATGTTGCGCATTGTTGGAGGAGAGTTGGGTCGGCGTCCGACGAGATGTCGTCCGCGATCTGATGAAGCTGGTTTTGGAGGTTCCCTTTGAAGCAGACATCGATGGCGCGGTTGAGAGACCCTGCTGTTCGGTACAGTGTGAAGGCCTTCTCAAAGAGGGCTTTTTTCTCAAAGTACCATCCTGCCTTGATCATTGCGTCGGATGTGGAGTGGAGAGCAATGGTCATCAGGTCTGTGTCCATCTCGTTGTCGATGGCGAGTCTGATGGCGTTGTCGTACCGCCTCGCTTGGGAGAAATATTTGATGGCTTGTTCGATGTTTCCTCGCTTCTCATTTTCTCTCGCAAGTCGTTCTGCGCCGAGAGGATCCTGTGTCTGTGCGACAACCTCCTCGGCCTTTGCGTAGTCTCCCAACGTGCAGTGGATCCGCACCTGCGAGAGATGATCGCCAATTGCACTGTACATTTCAAGAGCTTCCTTGAAGTTGTTCTGACTTTCGAGCATCTGTGCATACTTCCTTTTGATTTCAATCGACACGGACGTTTCACTGAACCGTTTGAAATCTCTTGACCGGTCTCCAAAGACAAGCAGACGAGGGATTTCGAACTCGGCACATCCAGCCTCTTCGTAGTATTGCACAGCGAGTGCCATCTCTCCATCAGCCTCCATGTGTTCGGCATATGCATAGAGTGTTGATGGAAGATGGATCTGATCCTTCTCCTTTGCGACCTGGACTGCCGACTTCCATTTTCCGGCCGAGCGGTAGAAGTCGTTGAGAAGGTCGTACCGATTGCATTGTTTGAGGAGTTCCTCAGCCTCGTCGTACATCTCCAGTTGGATCGCAACGATGGCCAACTGGGCTTCTGTTTCTGGTTCCTGCTTGGCCTGTCGAAGGGCGATCATTGCTCGAAGATTGCCCATGTTTCGGAGGCAGATCTCCATCACATCCATTCTCCGAGTTTTCACACACAATTTGGCCATCGTGTCCCAAACCATCGACCCTTTCAGCTGTCGTACGTTTCTGTAGGCCTCGTCGATGTTACCAACAGTGAGATTGAAGATGAAGTTCTTCATTGCATCAAGAGTGGCAGGATCATCTGATTGAAGACCCCTGTATTCTCGCATCAACACATTGTCAATTTTTGGCTCGTTTTCGGCAACTGCAGCAGGCCTCACAGAAAAGAAGAGGAATGGAATCTCGCACCCGATGAGTTGTTGGTGCTTCTCGTTCATTGTGAATGAATCCGTGGCCAGGATGCCTTTGTCCCGAGAGAAGAAGTGACTGGCAATTTCGATGTGTCGGTCTCTCGAATCATGCCACTTTCCATCGAGTGGATCGCGGATGAGCTTCTTCAAGGAGACACAGAAGAATCGAGGGTCCTTGCTGTCCCAACACTCATTCACAGGATAATGTTGTGTTGTTCCAAAGTCCGAGCTAAACAGCGTCCCTCTCTCGACAGAGTAAACATGGATGCGAGTGTCGGGGATGGTAGCACGGGCGATCTGATCAGGAGTGGCATTGTTGAGTTCGGTTGGGAAGACAAGACACCTGATCATCACTGCAGACCCATCAGAGTTCACACTGAGGGACACAGGAAGACCCTTTGTGAACCTCCACGGGCTTGCCTTCAAAACAGCCTCTGGTCCGCGGATGTCGAGAACCTTGATGGTTCCCAGTTTTGTGGCGATGGCGAGGAATCCAGAGGGACTGATGCTGAGCAGGCACGGATTGCCTTCCTCGGGTGAGAATGGGAGGGCCTGCTTGATTGTTCCTTTGAGATTTGTGACGTAAACAAAGTTCTCGCAGCAGATGTAGACTGATTCCTTGTGGACAGCCATGCAGCTCGACGCAAAGTCAAAGCGGAGTTCGAGACGAGGCTCTTTGTGCTTTCTGGCGATTGTGTAAACTTCGACACATCGGCCATTCCACGCAATGAGCCAGTCCTCGTCAATCGACATGTCCACAATCTTTACACCTGTCTTGATGAGAACACTGTCCATTTCCATCCGCTCCAGCGCAATCTCTCTCGGCCCAAGATGGATGGCAGCCACACCATTCACGATGAGCGAGTGTGGTTCCAACATTCGTGTCGTCTGTACAATGTGGCCGTTGTCAACTGTGAAAACTTTGGCCTGTGGTCCTGGCCCCCAATGCGCATTGGTCACATCCTGATCAAGTGCTTGGAAGAATGCGAACTCCCACTGCTTTTCTCGTCGTGCATAGCGTGTTTTTGTGTGAAGATCGTCAATTTTGTACGTGACACGATCGGTATTGGCATCCTTATTTGCTGTTTCCTCTTCGTCTGGATAGAAACGCCAAACACACGTTTTTCCGCTAGGAGTTGCAGCAAGGAGGGAGCGTGTGTGCTCCTCATAACAGCATGTGATGAATTTATCTTCGGGCGAGACTCGATCACTGGGAGGCTCGAGGATATACAGTTCCTCAGTATCGATGTTGAAAATACGGACGAGATGGTCATCCACAAGGAGGGCAAGAATGCCCTTATCGGGATTTATCCAGCAGGCTTGGTGAAGAACTGCGTTTTGATGTGGAGCAGCCATTTTCAACTGTTCGACGAAAGAAAGTAATGAAGGAGGAGCAAATCACAGACTTTTACAGGGGCATCAACATCAACGGAAGTAAGATCAATTTTAAAGACGTTCAGGTTTTTCATCAGAACGATCAACCAATTTTTCGTCGGATAGAAAAGGAGATGCCTCACTCCCCCTTCAAGAGATCTAAAATAAACATTTAATGAAATATAGTTGATTTTGAACAAACGCTGCGACTTGCACGTACTCATCCGCATTCTCATCCACGGTGAAAATGTTTCCTTCTTCATCTACAACTCCAAACTGTTCTGAGGGGACTTCTAAGGGATCAGCTGGGGATCTGAAAGGAATTTAGGGAAATGAGAGGGATACGGTGGGAGGCGAAAGACACAATCAACGAGATGGTGATGGAAGTCGTATTTCAAGATTGGCGAAATTTCACGGTTTCCACTTTGGTTAGCGGCAATGCTCCAGAGACATAGAGTCCCACCCTATCAAATCGAAAACCAGATATATGGAAGAAAAGGTATGAGACAACAATGAATGGATAAACAGCGTCGCCAGTGATAATTCGTTGACCGGATGCATCAAATTGGATAATTGTGATCTTTTTCTTATGATAATCGTTATACACTTTGAGTTTTTTATGATGAAAGACATAGATGGCTCCATCTTCGCATCCAGACACAAGAACTGTGTGATTTGGATCCCTAAAGTAAATAGAAGAAATATGAAGTTTGAAAATAGTGAAAAACGAGTGATATAGAATGATTAAAACTTCAGAATGAAGATAAAGTGTGAAGAAAGTGGTACAAATGTCCAAGAAAGAGATGAGTGTAGAATAACCATCAATGGGAGGAAAATTCTGGACAAACCATGCCATGCATGTTGCATTTGTACTGCATTCGAATTGAAAGATCGATTGCCCCTGAAAACACCAAGGTATAGAGAATGAGAATGGGAGGTTGAACCGGACTGGAAAAAACACACTTCATCACTGCAAATCACACAAACGCCTTCATTTCCGATTCCCAGAGCAAAAATTTGGGCAAGTTGATGAAAAGCAGAACAATTAACTTGCCTCCAGTCAACTTTGAAGTTCTTTGACATTGATCAAAGGGCCTCAGAAACAAGACTTCAAGTGAAATGCAAAAAAACCTAAAAAACAATGCACAGAGAACCTTGTTTTCGATTAATGCGGTTGGGGAGGTTCAGAAGGCTTTGGCTTCGTTTCCTTAATCTTTTCCTTTTCTCTTTCCCTTTCCTTTTCGCGTTCCTTCTCCCTCTTTCTCTCCTTCTCAATAGTATAATCACGGCTGAGTGGTTGATATCGAGACGGCAATTCGATGTTCGGAGAAACCTGTTTGAGTTTCTCCCGGAGCAGCCTGTTCTCTTTGTACAGTTCGATGATGTCCTGGTTCATCTGGTCGAACGAGAACTGGATCATGTTCATCATCGAACGAGGGTCCCCCGGCGGCTGCCTGGACGAGGCCCGCGTGTCAAGAGTGGATTGGCGGGATTGTTGGTGAGCATTTGGGGGCCCAATTGCCATTTGCTGGTGAGATGCAAAAGCAATCTGTTGTGTGTTTCCAGGTGTCCCCATAGAGCTCATGTTTGCTGGAGTTGACTGTGACGAATGAACGTGGGAGATTTCAAAGCGACCATGCTGTTCCTGTTTGACTGTCACGCTTCCTTGTTGTGGAGTGGATTGTACGTGAGAGGCGGCAGGATGTGCTGCTGCAGATAGCGTGACAGTGTGAGTTCCTGGCGTCTCCGGCTGTTTTTGCTGGTTCTCCTTTTTCTCTTCAGCGCCAGTTCCGAGCGGTTGGAGCAGGACCTGGCTGCTCTGTTGGGACGAGCACGGCGTGTTCGAACCCGGAGGAGCTGTCTTCTCAGTTCCATCAATCGACATGAATTGAAACCGTCCGACTCGCATTGGTTGATTTGCGGATGGAGTGGCCCCGTTGGGAGTGGGCTGAGTCTCAATCATATCCGGCTTCGCGTTTGATGTTCCTCGAGGTCTGGATATGTCACGTATGGCCGGACTTTTCTTTGGAGCACTGAGCTCAATGCCTGAATCGCGATCAGGTTTGTCGTCAAGACGCTGAGAGGCTGATCCATGAACAGAACTAAAAGGGTTCTGTTGCGTGCGATTTGTGGTTGGTTTTAGGTCTTTCGTTTCATCAGGATCATTGATAGTTCGAAGTACTTCTTTTCCAACATCGCTATCACGCGGGATTGATTCAAATCCCTCAAAATCCCATCCACCACTTTTTCCTTTCTCTGGTTGTGTTCCAGCAGCTTTAGGATCTTTTGAAGAGGGTTGAACTCCAAATAACGCTTCGTTGATAGCATTATCACGAGGATTCCCAGGTTTAAGTTCGACGCCATCGAGAATTCCTTTTGCTTGATTCAGTCTCGCTCGATCCTCAATTGATGGTAGATTCACCATCAGTGTTGCTTTGATATGTGCAGGTCCCTTTGCATACCGTTTGATGAATTTATATTCGAGTAGCTCCTTTGCACTTGGTCTCTTCGTGGGATCTCGATTGAGACACGCTTGAACGAATTGGCGAATTTCTCGGGAATGATGACGGGGTTTTTGGGTACCAGCTGAATCTGAGTCACTGGAACTACCGCTGTCGCTATCCTCTTCGGGCAAACTCGGTGGCGGGCCTTCAAGAACTTTGACAAGGACTCTCATTGGATCCAGGTTGGAATACGGGGCTTGGCCTCGGGCCAATTCGATAGCCATGATACCAACTGACCAGATGTCGGCCTTGTAGTCATATCCACTTTTCTGTCCGATTACTTCTGGTGCCATCCAACAAGGTGTTCCAACAAATGTTGATCTATGATCCCGACGCTCTCCATTTTCAATCATATATGCGCTAACACCAAAATCACCAACATAAACATGTCCTTCTCGATCTAGAAGAATATTTCCAGCCTTGATGTCCCTGTGAATTAAGCCTTGTTCGTGGATATACTGTAATGCATCCAACGTTCCTTTAAGAATTGTTGCGACTGATTGCTCATCGAGACCATGTTGAAACTTGAGTTTCATCACGTCAAGAACAGATACTGACGAGAATGAGTGATAAGAGAGGACGATGAGATGTAGAGAATTGAGATTTTTTGAGTGAAGAAAACAAACTATCCAGGAGAGACTGAACAATCCAGAGAGTGCTCTTGTTGATAAATGAAGCATAAAGTTTGACAATATTTGGGTGATTGGACATTGTCATCATTTTGATCTCTTTCTGAACGATTCGAGAGAATGATTTCAAAATATTAGAAAAGGGACCACAGATAATGTGCTGAATAAGGAAAAAATGCAGACCAAGAGTTCATCTAAAGAGCCTTTGATTTTTTCTAGGTCGATGATCTTGATGGCAACAGCCTGACCTGTGCTTTTCACGAAACCTTTTGAGACAACAGCAGACGATCCCTTTCCGATCTGGACCGTGAGCTCGTATCCGTTCGCATTTGAAGGATACTCCTGGGTCGGCTGAGCTGTCATTAAGATCACAACCCATTTTGAGCACAATGAAACAGAGAAAACGACATGTCGACACTCATTTTCAGCATAATATCAATTGTGAGAGATAGGTGAGATGAAATCAATTCTGTCCATGTCGCGATCTCCGCCTACTCTGCCTTGCCCTTCGAACGGCAGCTTCCAGTTCGACTTTCTCTGTGTATTCCTCTTCTGTCTGAATCACCACATCACCATCGTCACCTGATTGCAAGGTAAGATTGCGTTCATTGGCCAGGTGAAGAAGACAGATAAAGGCCAGGTGAACGGAAGTATCCCGCAGCTGTGCAGGAGGGAGGTTCCCGTCCAGAGAATCAAGCGACTGACGGAATGAATGGGTCGGGGGCAAGATCAGAACCGATGTCTCTTGACTTGGCTGTGTGAGGCTGAATTGAGTTGTGTCGTCTTCTTCGGCTTTGACTGTCAGCGCCAATTCTTTGTTTTCTTGGTTGCGTGTGATTTGTTGCTGCCGTTCAGCATTCTTCACTTGAACATCTGAATCCAGTGCAGACCAAATAACCTTCTTCAGTCGATGCATATCGACACGTTTTGGAACTGCTTCAAACTTGATTTGGAGTGTTTGGAGTTGCGACGGTTGCGGTATGAGCTGCCTTTCCAATCCCCACGCTTGCTGCATTCCTTCGAGAGACAGTTTTGAGATGGCACTCTGATCAGCGACATTGAACATTCGGAAATCAGATTTGAGTGATTTGGTGAATCGGGTGATCTCGCTCTCGATTTGTTTGATCTCGTCTGTGTCCCTTTCGTTCTTGAGAGCCGTTTCGGGGACAAACATCGGCAACGAGGGAACAGTGACAGTGGCCTCTGTCTGAGCAGGTAGCTCATAATTCAAGTTGTAGTGTATGGCGGGAAGGGAATCCATATCATCGTCGTCTGCCCCGCCAAAATCGCCGCCAAACCCGTCGTCATCACTCTCCCCCGACGGAGGCACGTTGGCCTCCCCATCATTCTCCGCCTGATGATGGCTGTCCTGCAGCCTGTGTGCCTGCTGACCCATCAACTCTCCCGAAAGGATGTTGTTCATGCTCTCAACGAGACCCTCAACAGCGCCTTCCTGTTCAACAAGTTTGTCTTCTTCGTTGACAAACCCATCTTCATTGTTCTCTCGGCTGTCTCTGTCCATTGAGACGTCATCCTTGAGTCGTGGTTGCCTCTGAATCAGTGCTGGTGAAGGGAAGAGTGCGGAAGTGATGTGTGTGTCTGTGTTGTGTGATTGTGCAAACGCAATGGCTTCAGCAATTCTGACTGCTGAGCTCATGTCTGTGCTGGGAATGAAATCACCCAACTCAGACTTTTGAGCTCCGGCCGGAAACACAATTGTGGGTGGATGGGGGAAGAGAGAGAGTGTCGTGAAGGTCTCTGGTGTGATGCTGAGATTCTGCTTCTGTGTCAGTCCCTTTCTGCGCGTCATAAAACGAGTGAGGTTGAATGTTGAGGTATTTCCACCAAAGACGTTCCGTTGTGGTTTTAGGAACGCAAACGGACAAGTGATTCGATCCGTTCCCTTGTTCTGTTTCTCCATCTGTTTGATTTGGTCTTGCTTTGCTGCAGCTGCGACTGGAATGAAGACTGGATTCTCAAAGTCGAGTTGGCGTGACGTTCGTTTTTTGACAATCCCATCGTCTTTCGATCCTTTCTTCGCCTTTTTGTTCTTCTTTCCTTTTCCTCCTGCTTTTCCATCCTCGGCAGTGGCTTTAGCTGCGACTCGAACAGGTTTCTTGGTTTTGCCCTTCCAGTGCGTTGGCTCGAGGAGAGAATGTGCAGACGAGAGAACGTTGTTTTGGAGTGCGATGAGATCGTTCAGTGCTCTCTTCTTTTCCATCTCTTGTTGTCTCGCAACATTCGACGGGGAATTGACGCCATCGCTGTTGCTGTCTTGGTCGCTGTTCTCGTCCTTCAGCATCCCTTCCTCCACCGCGTCCTTCTCGTCCTCAAAGTACCCCGTCTGGTTTGCTGTCTTGACAAGGCTTAGTGCCGACAGGAGGTCATTCTCCGCGTCTGTGCGACTGAGTGCAAAACGCATGACGCTGTCGATGTCCACACTCTGCCTCCGTGCTCGCGGGGTTTGTAGGAGGTATTGTGGATTGTCTTCTTTGTTTTCATCTGCGTGTTCAGATTGATCCCAAAAGGCAAGTGCTTCCGCCAATTCGATTGTTGAGCGACGGAAGAGGGGATTTCCATCCGGTCCCTTTTCATTCTGTGAGTTGGGAGTCGACTGATTGTCAAAAGATTGGTTATCATTGTCTGTGTCCGCAAAGTCCTGTCCGTATTGGATAACATCATCTTCATCATCAGAAAGGTCCACCGCCATCCCTTCATCAATAGTTTCAAGATCTGAAACAGCCGGGACAGGATGGACAGTTTCAGTGATGCTCGTTGATTTGGCGCTGACTGTACTCAACGATGGCTTTGGTTGTGGAGGTGGAGTTGGCTGTACGGAACTAAAAACAGACAAATCTGTATGATACAATATAATACTCGAGGAGAACAAACCTACACTTGGAACTGCGAGGACAAAGGTTTGCTCATCGACTTTGGAATCACCCCTCATGAGCGCATGAACTGAATCAAGAAAGAGCCTCTCTCGACGAAAGTCATTTTCAGCAATTGCATCAGAGTCGTACATTAGTGTGGTTTCAATCCCATTTTCCAGATTGACAATGAGAGAGGTTGCGAGGGTGCCCTCTTCACCATTACCCATGGTTCTACGAATAACAGGATCTGGATACAAGACATCGTCAAAAGCAGAAATGGTCGTTTGTTCTAGACGAGGTTCGAGCGTTGATTCGATTGAGGCGAGTTGTTTGTTTCCCTGAGGAGAATTTCTAAGAAAATTTGGAAAAAACAAACATGGCGTCCACCAGATCCCTTGGTTCCTTGACCTTCAAATAGATCACCTGTCAAATATGGGTTGAAATTCGAGATGAATTATTGATGTTCAAATAGAATATACTAGGTTTGATAGAATCGGCTGACACAAGACCACCAAGAATTTTGTATGCATCTGAGTGGACCGAATCAACACGAGTCCCGTAAATTTGGACAGAGGCATTCAGAGTGGATGATGCGAGTTGAAAGTTAGTTCTTCCTCCTTCTTCCTGTGTTTGGAGAATATCATCAAGCAAATCAATGAGACGGAGTGACCACGTGTTTTTCGTATTAATTTTCTGTGATAGGAGTCATTAATATTGAATTATACAGAGAGAGATAACAGTGGCCAAAGAATGAATATTTGATAAAAAAATTCAAACATTCTCCGCACTCATGCGAATCATCGCCTGATATTCCTGTAAGACATTCGAATCTTTCGATGCTGCCATGTTGGAGGATTTGTTCGTGTATGTATGGGACGATCATCAATTCAAATTTGTCTCAAAATTAAACTTGAAATGGAGATGTGAAAACAAATAGAACAGAATAATACAAAAGCTCGCTGTTATTTCAACTTTTTCTAGAAGAGATATAGACGAAAAACAACAGACCATGAGTTCCTGATAACTCTGCAAAGTGAAACGACGCGGACAAATGCAAGCTTTCAGGGCAATTGCGATTGCTAAAACAAAGCAAAGGCATCCCACAGCCGCAAACAGGATACCCATCATCATGTTCTTCCCCCCAAACCAGGAGTGTTGGGAAAAAACGACGCTTTTTGATCCTTTAGTGAATATATAGTCTTAAATTGTGGAGAATGATGATTGAACAAGGGAGTTCAGCAGACTGTGGTCGATTTCGACAGAGTAATTCCCAGCAGGCAATCCATTTGGAAGCCGAGCATAGAGTTTCCTAAAGTTTGGTAATGCTGCAGTTTTCATCCAGACGATGAAGTCTTCATCTGAGACATCGAAGCGAGCATTGGGGTCGGTTTTGTAGAGAGTCTTTGAGAATAGATTTAATTGAGACAGGACAGACTTTATCCGATTTCCAAACGAGATTTGTCCTATCCAATGTCACCGGTTCAATTGTACTATCATCATTTATTCGATTCAATAAATAAGTATCTGTGAATCTCATAGATGCTGCAATTCCACAAGGGTTTTGTACAGCTGGACGTTGCTCGACAGGCCGAGGGTCACATTCTGTACAGAGATGAAAACTTTGACGCGGTAACAAACCTTCAAGATCATATGCCGAGATCTCCCGTCCACGAAGTTGGTCGAAACTTCGAGAATTCACAAAACGACGATGGTTCTGATAAAAGTTTTCAAGTTGGTACATAACATAAATAGGTCCAGGGATAGCTGTTGAAATCCTGAAAGTCTTCGAAACAGGACCAACTGCTTCTTTGTGATAAGGAATGACATTTTCGTAGAGCTGAGGAGTTTAATTCACATCAAAAGAATACTGAATTTGACACAAGGATAATTGGGACACCGATCCCACAGAAAATTAGGAAAACAATCAAGAGGAAGGCGATCAGTTTGAGTGGAGAAAGTCGGACGTTCAGTCCAGGCATTTGCTGTTGGGTGAACATATCTCCTGCCAGAAAATAGGAAGAATAATAGAAATACGCTTCCGCATGGGCTTCCCATCATCTATGAGCTCCTGGAATTCAGACGTCATGATCTGCCCTTCATTCAAATTGTTGAGATTGAAATGTCAAATTATGGAAAATAGTTCCTAATGACCCTTCGACTGTATCCTGTGTTTTTTGATATTTTCAAATCCCGATCGATGATGACATTCTCAGCACTGTTCTGATGAGAGGATATTCGATGAGATTCACGTGTTCAGGGCTTTTCATGCACAGGGTAAACTAGATCCAGAGTAAAGAGGTGTTAATAAAATGACTTGGAACCTTCGTGAGCCAAAAAAACGATAGTCATTCGAAATGATGAATGTTTATTGAAGAATGGGTACTTCGATCTTTCGTTCATTTATTTGATTCACCCAGGCAACATCTATAGGGTACACCACCTCGCGATAGTTGCCACTTCACTTTATGTCAATCACCTCACACAAAGTTATCTCAAGATGCGATCATCAAAACACTGCATCATCTTCTCCAGCAGCAGCCATTCCTAAACACCATCCCTTCAGAGGTCTCACCTCCCGTGACATCCTCAGCACAGTGAAAATTTATATCATGGAACTTGTTCATGCAAACGACACTACATATCAAAATCTGGACACATTTCATACTGCTGAGGTCTTCTCACGACCGTACAACTATCCTAAGCTACCTGATTTCCTCGATATGTGTGCAATAATCCTTTGTTCATGCACTCCCTATTTCCCGTTTCGATTACTCTTACCTTCACGCCAGAATCATGTACGGAATGAATTGTTCCCCTTTTTGCTTTGTCTACGCGTTGATATACATCGAGAAACTTCAAAAATCTGGGGCATTATTCCTCACGTCACAATGTGCTCATTCACTCATACTTACGGCGTATGCAATCCGCATTACTTCGAAATGAAAATGACAAGATTCTCGTTTCAAACATTTTCTTGAACTATTTGATTATTGAAGTGATTTGGACATCTCCACACTTTTCAATCTCATTTTCTATTTCTTCTTCAACAATTTTCATTCATTCTCACGTTTTCTCACTAACAATCAGCGCCGTCATCTCCGCCAAATATCTCGATGATCACTATTACTTTAACTCACATTACTCCTACCTAGCGTGCATTCCGTATCAGGACCTCAACAAAATGGAATTACAATTTCTTTTTCTACTCCACTACAATCTTTACATGTCCAATACCTCCTGCGAACGTTTCTTTGTCACCATCCGAGAAAGGGTCAATCCACTAAGCCCTGAAAGTAACATCCAAGTTACCGAAAATAAGAACGATCCTGACCGCAAGGACGACCGAAACATCAAAGCTCTGAACGACGCAGACAAGGAAATTGGTGTGCTCCATCATTAATTTATCATACCCTTGTATTTGTCAAATTTCGGTCTTTTTGTCTTGCTATCATTTTCTACAGTCACGATTTCTTATTCAGACAACGATGGCGATGTGTTGTTCTTCAACAAAAACCGTTCTCGCAAACAACCATCTGCCCAACTAAACGTCCATTCGAAGGCGTTCATCCCAACAGATCGTCGGAAGAAAGAAGAGGAGAAAGCCCAGAGGGAGCGGGAAGCACGCGAACTGAATATCATGCGATGCGAGGATCATGACATCTATCATTACATTCCCGCACCGACACACAGGCGACCTCTTCTCCAACTCCAACCAATTCCCCTCCAATACGATCAACCTGTTTTATTCGATCCAGGATTGTATGGCACGTCGTTCATGTCATACAATCCAAACTGTGGGTACCCTCTCTCACCTGTCCACCAGTACAATCCAACATCTTCACAGTCCCCCAAGCAACCCCTTTTTATTCCAGCCAAACCATCCACCATTCGAGTTGCCCAGAATCCCACATTTTCTGGTTCATTTCAGTCTTATCAACAATCTTCTTTAAAAGACAATCACGTTCCCTCCCAATCGCCCCCACTTGTTCTTTCTTCGACCCCCTTTTCACATAATCCGTCTCCTACTCCAACACAAACCTCCCAACCGTCGATCACAATCATTCCACCATCCCAACCTCGCTCTGATTCCACAGGACGACATGAACCGCAATCAATCAAAGTCCCCCCAACGATCACATTCCGACCTTCCACTCAAGCCGATGTTGTTGTCCTGCAGACGAATGAAAATGGAATCGAAACAAAGAAAGTGGTCCTCAAGGAGAACAAATCACTTCCTCAGATAGAACCCCCAAAGAATATGCTCAAATTGGACTGGAAAGTTGCCTTGCAGCCAATGCATTCAGTTCCTCTGAAGGAACCCGAACCACAACCTCGCTCAATTGAACTAAAGACGACAATCTCAACAAAAGGCACTCTTCCTCCACTACTCTCCACTCCACCATCCTTTGGCAAGATCCCCATCAGTCAGGAACGAGCAATGAACGAACGGAACAGTCTGTTCTATCCTGTTGGAGTCGAACCACAAGACATGCAAAATATGATGAAAGACGATGACCCAATGTCTGATGATGAAAGCGAAGGTGGGCTGGTCATCAGTGATACCGATTGGAGTGATTCAGGTGAAGATAAGGCACACTTCGGTGATCAGTTCAACACATACTCAGATCCCATGTCATCACACTCCCAGCCACTCTTCATCCCATCTCAACCACAAACACTTGTGTTTCGTCCAACTGCTGTCCAACCAGTTACTGTTACCACTGTAGACACATCTGTTACGCTCAGAATCATGGAGGAAGAACCAACAGAACGAAAAGAGAAGAAACGAAGCGTTTTCGATGACGATGAAAACGACTTCCCATCTTTGCCCACTCCTGTTCAGATTATTGTCTGTCCTGTTATCCCACGCAAAGAGAAAGAGCATCCAGAGCCCAACCCATCGCTTCACGAGATCCGGCCACCGCAGATTGAACAAAACAGGAATGACAGTGAAAACCCACCGACCAAGCTTCCGTCCTGGCCAGAGAAGGAACAAACGTCCACCTCACCCCTCTTGTCTCCTTCTCAAGCCAAACTACGATATCACTCACCGTCTCCCTGTCTGTCCAATCCCCCACCTGTGTCAACAGCATCATCTCACCTTTCCGTCCACCACACACCACTCCTTCCGGCCCCTCCCTCCACACGACCACTTCAAGGCATCGTCCGAACAGGGTCTGCGGCGAACGGGCTGCTCAATCCAATTGGTCATTTTTGACACACTCAAACATCAGTTTTAATTCTAATTTTATGTTCATTGAAATTGTTATTTTTACTATTTCTTTGTCCAAACATCAGCAAAATATGAGATCGTGGTTTCGATCAAACACAACGCTCACAATTTGTTGATCCAGTGAAGATGGGGTGTCTCAAATCGCGCCTCAAGGAAGCATCTCTCGAAGAGAAGCTTGTTTTGAGCCCTTGGCAGAAATGGAAACGGTACAAACTCTTCCCAATGAAATTTGTATTAAATATTGTCATCACGGCCCTTGTTTGCGCTGAAATCATACTTCCAACACTTTACATCAATCCTCGCATCCGAGCCAATATCGACAGTTTTGATGAAGCATTCCTCCCAAAGTATCACCTCCCACTTTTTCACTTTTCCATTAGAGAGAAAGATGAAGATGATATAGCCAGAAAACGAAGATATTTTGTCAACCAACATGAGTTTTTGGACAGCCTTTCGCAAATGGCAGACGCATTTGCGACATGGGACGAGTTTATTTCCTTTCTCCTCTCACCAGTTCAGGGATTCTCTAACACGGAGCAAATCAGTTGAAAAAGGACTTTCTGATTACACCTATTATCGCCATTATGATGGTAAACAGGGATCACAGATTCAAAATCGAGCAACTCTTACGACACGATACAACATTACAGCTGAAGAACCATATGGCCCATTCGCCATTAAGGATGCCTTTGAACGAGCAATAATCATACGAAAAATGAAAACTTACACCGTCACTTTTGGGTTTATGTCATACTCTGTAACGTCACGAGGAAAAATCGACAATGACGCATGGATCCTCTCCTTTACATATTCCTTCACATCAAGAGGATATATTATGCTTACCAGAGAATACACTCGTCGACCTATGTCAGTTAGTATGCCTTTTTGACCTTCAAGTTTCCAGCTGACTACAATTGGGTAATTGTCATTATCTGCATTGTTCAAATCGTCCTCTGTGTCTGGGAGAGCATCCTATTCCTTCGCTCCATATTTACTGCGATTGACATCATGCGGGAAACACGACGCTCTTACAACGAACTACTTGAGAATGGAGTCGTCAATGTCCCTTGGAAAGCTCTTCCATTCAAGTCACGTTTCAAGTTCTTTGATGCGTGGTATGTAGCACATATTGTGTCTTCAGCGTTGGTTATCATTGGATGTGTTTTCGATATTTTGACACAATTCAACATTGTTGCTCCATCGACATTAGTCAAATTGATCATATCCATTGGTGCACTCACACAAGTCACTTGCCTCATCCATTGGTTCAAGTGGTCAGAGAAGTACTACATGTTAATTTATTCTCTCATGGTTGGTTCACCAATCATCATCAGATTCTTCATCGGCTGCGTTCCTCTCTATCTCGGCTATTCTCTCCTCGTCTTTTCTTTGTACGGCGAACATACGGAACGTTTTGAAAGTTTAAGTCATACAATGATCAATCTTTACGCAATGATGCACGGTGATGAATTGATGGATGCCAATAGAAATATGTACGGCTACAATGATGAAATCACCTCTGTGCTCGTGACATTCTTCAGCTTCTTCTTCAATCTCATCTGCCTCAATATTTTTGTTTCGATCATTGAAGAATCCTACCACATGTCGAAACGACGAGTCTCTCAGAACAGAGCAATGCAGCAACAAATACTTGATCCTCAGAAAAATCAAGACAATGATGTGGACAATGTCCTTCCCTCACCGTCTCCTACGTTGACACCTATATCTTCACAGAATCTCCCATCAAGTCCATCTCCTCTTCCTTCATTACAATCCACTCCACAAGCATCATTTTCTTGGGGGCAAATGGAACCGAAAGATTTGGCATTGATTATCCACGACTTAACAGTTTCAGAAGACGAGCAAGAAGTGAAATCCACACTCAAAAAGAACGTGGAAAAAGTCGTGAAAGAACAGACAGAACAAGAGAAACAGGAATGGGTTAGTCCATATAAACAAGAGATTGAAGAAGAAAAAGTCGCGATGATTCGGATGGTTCAAGATTATCTCCAGAAATGGGAAGATGAATTGAAAGAGACTGTGCGCAGCCATGGGAAGCCCCACAAATCAAAACCCAAAAAATGACTTATTTTGTATTCTTTTGGCGATCTTTCTTTCATCTCATCGTTTTAATTAGAGAGAAATGTTGACATTTCTCTGAGTTTTGAATACACCTGTCATTCCTTTTTGAATCTATGATATTGTCTTCCAAAGGTTCTTCTTCGAGCGAAAAAGATTGTTTTATGTAGAATATTTGAGTGAGGCTGGAAAAGCCGGCATGATCACTCTTTGCTCGATCCATCCATGACTTTTTTATGTCCAACGCTGTAGGTCATGAATCGTCCTATTACAAGATTAAATTGATTGGAGAAGGTTCTTTCGGCCGCGTGTTCAAAGTTTGCATCTGTCTTCTCTGATATTTCCGTCATTTTGTGATCATCAACTATCTCTGTCATTATTCGTTTTCTATCATCAATTTTTGCAGGGACGGAAAAAAGGCACTGGTCATCTCCTTGCCTTGAAGTATATCGGGAAACAGAAGCGAACACAACGAGAAACACAAGCCCTCCTTGGTGAAGTCGAAGTGATGCGAAAATTACAACATGAAAATGTCATCCAATTTGTGGATTGCTTTGATACGGAAGATGAATTTGTTGTTGTGACAGTTTTTGCACAAAGTGATTTATCAAAGTTGCTTGCTGACGACAAACATTTCTCTGAAGGTGAAATTCAATGGATCATCCGCCAACTCGCCTCTGCCCTAAAATATCTCCATGAAATGAATATTATTCACCGAGACCTGAAGCCACAGAATATCCTCATCGATTCCACAGGCTCCATCAAACTTTGTGATTTTGGTTTTGCTCGAATTCTTGATGAGAAGACAACAAAAATGGGATCGATTAAAGGTACTCCTCTGTATATGGCTCCAGAAATTGCCTTAGAAAGAAAATATGACTGGAGATCAGATCTATGGTCCTTGGGAGTCCTTCTCTATGAGCTCCACTGCGGTCATGTCCCGTTCGAAGCCGAAAATTACATTGAACTTCTTCATAAACTTCAAAATGACGAAGTGAATTATCTTCCACAAATGAGTGATCTGTTTGTAGATTTTTTGAAGGGTCTTCTTCAAAAAGATCCTAATCGTCGATTCACTTGGCCAAATCTCCTCAATCATCCCTTTCTGACAGAGGCATCATCAGAACAACACAATTTTGTCCGATTCAATGCAGGAACTAAACCAATATTCACGTATCACAATCTTGATGACTATATCCCTCTAAGCGTCCTTGATCTACAAATGAAAGATCCAACACTCGTCGGTCAACAAGATAGAATATTGAAAAATCGCAGATTGGAACTAGAACAATTTATCGATCAAAAGAAAAGTGGAAAGGACAGTACCAGACCAGATCCAAATGCACTCTTCAACGAAAACAATGCACAAGATGTTGGAGGTGGGCAAGCTGGTTTCCTTCCAGACTTATTTCGACCCACAGATGATCCAACATCGGTCTTCTCGGAGTCTTCAGAAGAAACTGAAGAAAGTGAAGAAAGTGATCAAAATAAAGATAAACTTGATGATCTCAATGGAAATTCCAGGGAAGAGATAAATATTGAACCTGTTCCAGATGAATCTATCCCCATTCCATCAGAAACTTATCAAAAAACCACCGACGAATTAGAACCGCTTCAAAAACAGGATTCAAGGGAACCCGAACCAAAAATTCCCACTGAAGAAAAGGATGACATCAGCGGACCTGGTACAAAGGTCAAAGGAAAGAAGAAGAAAGGAAAACGGAGGGAGAGCGACACTGTGAAACCGAAAGTAGAGAGGCGTCTGTCTCAACCGAGAAAGACTGAAAAAACCTTAGCATCGACAGCTAAAGCGAAGCCAAAAGCTAAGAAGACAATTACAGGAACAACTACCAAACCTTTGACCAAGCCAAAAATTGTGAAGAAAAAGAAAAGCGAACCTGGCGATCTCGTCAAAGCAAAACCTGTCAAAAAGAAGAAAAAGGGAGCCAAAAGGCTTCCCAAACCGCTTCCCGAGGAGATAATCACGTCTCCCGCGAGCATAGCTGTGGTTGCAACGCCACGTGCAGATCTCCCAAGTCTGACTGAATCAGCTCATGATAGTCACCACGTCATCTCAAATCGGAAATTGGCATCTCTTCACTCGTCGTTCACTCAATTGCAGCTGAAGGACGATATATTTGAGTTGTTTGATGAGGAAATTCCATTGGACTTCTTCGAAGAGATCGACCAAGCTGAGAAGGACCTCGATGCTGAGATGCAACACGAAGACACAGAACAGTCAACGTCGAAAGAGGAGGACAGTGAAGGCGGACAAGCCGAGGCCGAACTGTGGTTGACTTTAGATCAATCAAATATCCTCCAAGCAGATTCTCTCATATCACATCTGAGTCCAGCGGTCGCCACCATTGATCCCCAAGGCAGCCTCCCTCTGTTGTTGCCGATCGCCACCGATCCTCCCACTTCCCCTCTCGAAAAGAGAGCAGATAACACCCAAATGTCAGATTCTGGGGAATCGTACGGTCTGCTGGAATTGTTTGAAATTCCTGAGGATGTCGTCAAAATGCCTGAACAGAAAATCTATTCATCACTCACTGAAATGTCTGGATCTGGAACGACTGATTTAACCGGCGAGACATCATCCACACACGTCCCAACACCAACCGAACAAAGCAAAGATGACGATAATCAATCGTCTCTCATCATGTCGACATCCACCGAGCCAACAGAACTGGTTGAATCATCAGATTCGGACAGTCTTGGTGGTGGGAAGAAGCCCAAAAAGAAGGCGAAGACTGACAATAGCGAAACGGATTGGTCGTCATCTGGAGAAACAGAGCCCACGGTGAAAGTCGAGGCGGAGGGAGCAGAAGAGAAAGCAAAGGATGAGGCAAGCGATTCAGAAGACGGAAGCGACGAAACAGAACCGACAGTCAGGATCGATGAAGAAGAAAGCAAAGATGGTGAAAAGAAAGCAGAAGATGAGAAAGAGAGAAGTGATAAACCAGCTCCAATCACCGAAAAAGAAGACGATGAAGAGGAAGAGGAATGGGAATCCGACGCTCCTCTCTTTGGCAAGAAAATATCCCACAAACATCCACTCCCTCCACTCCCCACACTGCGCAACACATCAAACTCGTTCACGTTCTCTGACGAATATATCCAGGAGGGAACAAAGAAGTCAAAAGCGAAGAAAGGTGTCCGGAGTGTAAATGCTGTAAGTATTCTTCAAGCGGAGATTCTCGATGATGAAGAAGAAGAGGAGGATGAAGAAGAGAGAAGCGAGACAGTGAAGAGTAAAAAACACTCAGAAAATCAAATTCCAGAAGCAACGAAAAAGAAGGAAGAACAGGAAGAAAGCGAAAAACACGAAAAAGACCAATCTGAACAAGATATCTCAGAAAAGGAAGAGACAATTGAAAGTGCACGCAGTTCTAAACATGATCAATCTGAGAAAAAAGATGAATTAGTAGTTGAGCTCTCAATACCGCCAGTTGAAGCAACATCTGAGAGCGCCAGCCACAAATCCACTCCCAAGACTCCCCCCGTTGCAACACCTGTCGAATCATCGTCATATGAAACTGCAACCGAACACTCATCGAAACAGATCTCTCGATGCCATTCACACACATTATTACCAGTCCTCAGAAAGAAGCGTCTGTCACTCCACCCCAACTCTGGAAGCAAGATCACTCTTGAGACCCTCAAATCCAAGCCTCGATTCATTGAACCTCTCAACATTACTCAGATTCGACTCCAGCAAGGCAGTTCAAATCATCCGGAATATGTTGTGAGTGCTCGCGGTCGGTTGTATCACAATAAGAAGGTAGAGAAGGCATTGTGGGAAGATTGGGACAGCACAAGCGACCAAGCTCAACCAGATCCTAAAAAGCCAGCATCAACCCATTCCAGACAACACAGTGAAAAGGCGGAAGAAGAACAATACGGTGAAGATGATTGGGAATGGGAGGAGGAAGAGAGTCAGGAGGCCGGCGAAACTTCAGAAAAAAGCATCAACAAAACACCAAATGGTGACGAAACGCCTGATGTGGACACGGAAAGGAGAAACAATGCAGATACGTCGGATTCAGGTGCTGATGATCACAAAAATGCGATTTCAAATGATGGACAAGCTTGGGACGATGACGCAACAACCGCCAGTTTCTCATCTGGAATGGACAACGATCTCTCGACTCATTCAGAATCGGAATTGTCACATCTTTCCGATGATTTGGAAGGAGTTGAGGAACAGGAACAACAATCAACCCAAAACGAAGAAAGGCCACTCCTTATCAAGATTTGTGAGCCAATTCTTCACAAACCGATTGTGAAGGAGAGAGTCGACACTCCCGAAGCTCAACACCCAAGTCTGACCCGCAGCCATGAAACTCTCGATGGACGAGACACTTTGAAAAGTGATGATAGCTCGAAGCTCGAAACAGAAGAAATGGCGGAGATCATCCGAATGCGCTCTCCTAACCTTCCTTCAAGACAAGACCCAGCTGGGTCAACAATGTCTCAATGCACAGCCATGCGTGCCCTCCACTCAAGAAGAGCCACAGAGAGTTACATTCCATACACACCTCGCGCCCTTCTCCCCACCAAACTCCCGAAGGAACTCCTTGTTCTGTCCCACCGAATCCTCTGGGAAGTGAAGTCCAAGTATTCACTCGGACAACATCTCGACGATGAAGGATCAGGATCTCCACGGTCGTCCATGCCGCTTTTTTCAGCTCTCCTCCCGTCCATGAAAGAAGTCGATACCATTATCACCGAAACATTCCATGTTGCTCTTCCTCTTGGAGACTCTGCTCGCGATGTGGTGACCAAACTGGTTGGGGCGTTCAACACAATTCTCAAAAGTGATATGATCACCGAACTCGATGCATTTCTGTGCGTTTTCATCGTTTTCTGTCTTCTGATGAGAAATGGAGTCGTCGCACTCCCGCCCATTTTCTTCTCTCGAACAAGACCCGATCCGCTTCTCCCAACACCCCCAAATCTCATTCCTCTGCTTCTCTACGACGGGCGAGAAACTCCAAACTCACCAACATCCCTTTCCAGTGAAGGAAGCAACGCTGACGATGATTCACAGGAAACTGCTTCCGAAGACGGCGAACGTCTGAAGTTTCCCAACTTGAACCGTCGATTGATGAGCATGCCCATCCCAGCGTGCTATCCTCTTTTTGGAACTCTCGAAGCCGCTTTAAGTTTTGCCGGAATGCCATTTGAAACAAGGTGGTCGGATACTCCTTTCTTCCTCAATACCCTCCCCCCGTTTGTATCAATCATTCGTCCAACCTTGAACTCTCTCAATCCTGTCGCCCCAAATGTCCAACGTCTTTCCTTCCCAATGTATCAGTCACATACTGTGTCTTTTGAACCAAGTTCTCAGGTTCCACCAAAGAATCCAGTCACATTAACATTTAACACCATTTCACCATCACCGGTCTCTCCAACTCCACCGATTCCGACGTGGCTGTCTTCTCGGTGGGGAGTCTACCGTTGGTTACCGATTCCCGAAGCTGTTCCCCTCTTTGTAGACCTTGTCGGACTGTGTTCAATGCGTGGTTGCACAATCTCTGTCCCTCATCTGGACGACAGTGTGGTCATGTTCTCGTACACAGTTGATGAAATGTTTGAAAGTCTCATTTCTGCGAGAAACAAGACCATTTCGCGAGATTCGAGAGGAACTTCAGTCAATATGCTCCAGTTTCAAGATCATTCTGAGACCGAATCATTCACCCATACTGCTCACTCTGGACTAGCTTCAATCCGTTCAAATGACGTCCACGTCCTCCCCACCTTTGAACGACTCTCGACCATTGACTGGTTCTCCTCCGCAAATGTCTTCATCACAGCTGTCCATGGCGTCACAAACACTGTTCGAACGATTGGTGCCGCCGCTCGTGGCATCTACTCGTCGATAATCGGCTCATTCTGGAATGGAACTTTCAAACCAGGTTGGATCTACAACACGGATGAGCGACTCGAGAGAGGAGAAAACGTTTATGAGGAAGACGGATGGCTTATGTCTCTTCTCTACGCTGCCGAAGTCTTTTTCCACAATTTTTTCACATGCTCATGTGGTACCACGAAAAAGCATCAAGGACAGGCATCATTCAACCCTCGCAACGATCAATCGAGTACCACATTCCTCCGATGGCATCACATCCTCTCATTTGCTTTCCCAACACTCTCCTTCTGTCCGAACTGTGCAGTCCTTCCTCGCGCCGTCCCAACCCACATCTTATTCGCCTCACGAATGACCCATCATTCACTCAGCCATCAATTTAAGTCAAACCCAGAAGGCTTTGTTTCACCAATTCGAGAGACCAGAGTAGGTGGTGTTGCTGCTCCCAGTTCACTCCCTTCTGAAGAAACTGTGCTCAGACAATACACAGCATTGGTTGGTGATCTACAACGAGCATCACTTGATTTTATCTGTGCTCTGGTTGATTGCCTGGAATCACTCAGCCTGAGCTCTTCCATCTCGTCTCAAGCTCAAGATCTCTTTGTTAGTCGAACGCTCGCATTCACTCCACTCAGCCACCAGTGCACTTCACTCATGGGAAAACCGTTCACAGATGCACATGTGTCCCTCCAACAGATTCCTGCCAATCTCATTCAACATCTCACCAGAGAAACCATCCCTCTCGTTGGCACACTTCTCTTTGGAGGAAGCCAACGTTGGAACCTTCCACACTCCTCGACACAACTGTTTTGTGTGCTTCATGGTGTTGGTACGTGTAATTGTGTCCGAGAATGGAAGTCAACTCTGAAAAGGAGAATGTTTAATGATGATTATCGTTCTGTTTACAGGTATCAAGGTGGTAAAAACGTGAAGACTTCAGAAGCGGACACAGAAGCGAGGCAGGACCAACTGACTGTTCTCATCCCAACGTACGAATCTTCTCAGTCAGGACGTGGGAATTCTGCCTTCCCGATGGGAGATGTCAGTAACTCTTTTCAAGACGTCGTAGCCGCACATATCACAGAGGTGCAAGATTCGCACCACACCAACATTCTGGCTCGAACGTACCAAAACATGAAGAACCACCAAACACTCATTCAAAGCACAACACCAATTCCACTTCTCCCATCAAACAGAACCTTGGACGGCGTGACGAAAGTCTGTGCCTCATTGCACACTCTCTTCGCATCATCGATTTTCCCAGCATTCTCACCTCTTGCTGAGGATCCAGACATCATTTTTGGAGGAGAGGTCCGAGGTGTCTGGGAGAAAGAACAACAGACAATGCGTAAAAGTGAGGAACGACGGAAAAAACAGGATGAACGTCCGGGCTCAAACATTGACCAAAATCTTCCAGCGTTTTCAGATAACCCTCCCGTCCCTCATTCATATTCCTCGTCGAGACAAGGATGCAAGACAAATCTCCCCGTAGTTGATGCGTACATCAAGTCAATTTGTGAGGATACTTCAAAGAGAACTCGATCAAAACAGAAGACATCAGAATCACAAGCCTTCACAAGACTCGCATCCATGTTGAATAGCGAATTGTTCCTCCCATGCACTGCTCCACATGAAAAGGAAGTTGATCAGGACAATATTGTGACGAAGTCAAAAATGCAGATCCAAAATAATACAATTGACCCATCACTCATCGTAACCCCGGATGACACTGATTATCCTCTCCTTCCACCCATCATCTCATTCACAGTCGAGTCATTTGTGTACTTCTTGCACACCACGAACACGATGAATCAGTCATCACCAGGCTTTGGATTTGCACATGCTGTTCTACTACAGATAATCCGACAGTTGCTGTGGATCTTAAAGCATGCTGTCTCCTTCGCCGTTTTATCAATTCCCTATCCAGGATACCCTTCGTTGCCATCAATCACGTCTCTTACTGAGATCCTTGGGGCAATCATGATCGTACCCATCTCATTTATCAAAGGAAGAGCTCTCCATCACAACGGCGCCATCTCCATCCAAGTTCTTCTTCATTATCTGGAAGATTCGTGTGCAATCGACACAATTATCAAACAAATCCAGATTCCAACAAACCCATCAACGGATTCGAAGCGACAAAATTTGAGCGGGATTGGGAAATTTTCAACCAATGTGGCTGACCCTCAAGCAGAATCACTCCTCAATTCACAGCAAGCAAACACTCCGCGAGCACTCGATCTTGACGATCCAACCATGACATCAGACACTGCACACTCGCCTTTTTTGGTGCTAGTTGCTTCACTGGTGGATCAAGAATTAGAAAGTCTGACGGTTTTCACATCACTAAACGAACGAACCAACCAAGATGGCGATCTCCCTGTTCCGAATCCTGATCCAGAATCTGATCTCGCTTCACGGCACTCGTTCCTCCGCCAATCAAGACAAAAACGCGGAACAGATCCCAAAGTGTCTGGATTCCACATCACAGAACATCACATCCAACTTGTGATCGCATTGTACGGAGTCCTTCATGTTGTCTCGACAGGAGGCGATTATCTTCCTCATCTCATGCGAGATGCTTCTGCTGATGCAAGAGCGCTTAACAAAGGATCTCCGAATACTATCTCAGAATCCCGCGAAACATTTGCGCCGCAAGGAACGAAACGTTCACTTGGAATGATAAAAATATCAACTGCTCAGTCAATGAACAATGCGAGAAAACCCGTCTCACCTATTCTGACGCGTCTCCGTTTTGTGATGGCTCGTCTCTCGCTCAACTGTCTCTTAGACATGCCTTTCATCAGTTTCTCTCCAGATTCATCAGGAGATCAACTCCTACTGCAACCAGAAATGTCAGACGAACCTCACATTGACATTCTCGAGGACGAGCCATTGGAGGCTGCTGTACCAATTCCTCCACTCAAAATCATTCAGGTTTCTCAGCCCACAGGTGGAAGACCAAGTGGACTCTCTCGGGCAACTGGGCCAGTGTCCGCTAAGTTGGAGAACGGCTCAATCATCAGTTCATTCGAAACCACGAACAAGTCAACACGACTTTCCATCTTTTGCCTCCCTGCCCATATGCTCCGACTAACTTCTGTTCTTTCATTGGTCATCCCACACATCTGTCCCCTCTCTCCATGCAGCTCAGCTCTTCAATATCGACAAAGAGCTGGACAGATTCAACACAGCCCAATTCCATTCATTACTGGACTCACGAAACAACTGCCGATTTGGAACCCTCGCCAGTCACTCGCTGTGTTCGCTGAAGACTTTCGGCGACAAGTCACAGATATCCAACAACTTGAGTCTTATTCCTCATTCCGAGTGGGCCAATTTGCCGAAGACTATTTGGAATACTCCCTCCTCCTTCCGTTTGGAGAACTTGATCCTCAAGCACCTGATCGCGTCAGGAATTCTTTCGGAGAAGAAAAGACCAGAACATCTTCCACACATCTCCAATTCCTTGGCGGGCCTGTTCGGAGTCATACAGAACATATTTTCCGTTTTGGACTCCCATTCCATCCCACTCTCGCCAAATTGAAGGATGCAACAGCCATCACTGCCAAAGATGAGGATGGGGAATATGACGGCGAAGAAGACAATGATGCTTCTGAGGTCACAATTGAACCAGTGTCTGTCATCGTCTCGACGTGGGAGCATTTGGTTGCTTATCTGTCAGGAGTTCTATTCAGCCACTACCAAATGAGTCTCTCTGCACTAATCTGTGGTTTCTTCGCGTTCTCAGAAGCAATGTGCTTCTCCTCGGCAGAAGTTACTGGCGATCTCAGTACTTCCCTTCCATCGGCTGATCAAAATTCAATAGTGTCTTCATCAGCTAAGGAACAAAAGAAAATCCCGGACAGTTGGGGTGAATCAAAGAATCCCCGAATTCTGATCGAACGTCGAGATTCAACGACGTTGTATCCTCAGCAACTTCTATCACGAGGAATGGCTGGCGGCTACGAAAACATTTACCGCATCCGAGCAAACTGGTGGATTCAACGAGTTCCAAACATTTATTCTTCGAGTCTTCAACAACGGCCAGATCCACGACTCTCAGCCACTCATTTTTCGAAGTCAAAAACTCGTGTCAGCACAGATATTGAATCTGTCGTCATTACCCAACCAAACACTCATGATGTCTCACGTGCCATGCAACGGTGGGCGTGGTCTGGTTCACTTTCACAAATGCCGATCTTACCAATTTGGGGAGCGGCAACGAATATGTTCCCTCTTCCAAATAAACCGACGGATCAGGAACTCTGTACGTACACATCTCCACAAATTGTTTCTGATTCTCACCGCAAAATCAAGGACAAGCCTCAGATTGTAATGGAACGGTGTATTCATGCTTTACAAGTTGGCCAGGCTGATCTCTTGTCACTCTATCGTTTCCTCGCCCAGTCACCAACCCTCTGTCGCCAAATCCAGGCCGAATTGGACGATATCCACAACCTTGTTGCGACCACTGGCACAGTGAATCTCAACATGTGTCCACGACTTGTCTCATTGCCATTCATTCAACTATCATCCTTTCTCGAACAATCATCCAACCAAGGCGGAACGAATGCTCAACATTCATCAGCAAGACAGTATTATCCCCAAAATCTGCCTCGCCCGGATCTCTACCTCCGATCCGATCAGAAACTCAGCAAAGTTTCTGCTCTTCTGAACGAAAAGGGTCCGATGCACAAAGAAATCTATCCTCACCATATCTCTGTTCCTCCCAACATCGCCCCAGTTGACATGGTTCTACAGGCCACCCAGACATCTCCATTGATCTTAAAAGGGGGAAACTTCGCCCAAAATGCATCATCACTCGAGATTGGTC
This sequence comes from Blattamonas nauphoetae, assembly GCA_033064195.1. Lineage (NCBI taxonomy): Eukaryota > Preaxostyla > Oxymonadida > Blattamonas > Blattamonas nauphoetae. The sequence goes on along the minus strand of JARBJD010000102.1, from coordinate 85,302 downwards.
CAGATCGGTATCTTTTCCAAGAGATTCCACTTGAAGGAGGTGCTGTTCCCCTCTCGCTCTCCTTACAGAGGACTGGACTCATCGTTCAGACTTCTCCTGATTCATTCAAGAATTCTGTCTTTCCAACTCATCTCAGTGATACTGCCTCGCCAGTTTGGATGGTTGATCTTCTTGTTTGGGCAGCTCATGCAATCGCATCTCCTCCGGAACTCTCATACGGTTTCGGAAATGGTGTTTCTCCTCTAAACCTTCCCTCAGCAGTCTCTGAAGGAATTGGAGAATCTCCTTTGGTGTATGCTCTCTCATTTCTCTCTCGGATTTCGAGAGAAGTCTTCATCCACGTCCTTGATGGCGCAGCTGCCCTCGAACCAACCACATCTAACCCAACAAAAGATCCGTCACCAACTAACAATAAATCACAGCCACTTTCCCGGAGGGGTTATCACCAATCAACCCCGTCAGATTCTCACAAACAATTCCAAAAACCGATCGATGGATCGATTCAACTCTCCCAACAAGACGACACTGATCAAATCTTCTACTTACTAAATGTCAGGCCTTGTATTCCACGTCCACCAAACACAATCGCCCTCAACAACACTACACGCCTTCTCGTAGATGTCCTCGGATCTCATTTTCCTTATGTGGGATCTAATCAGACTGGACTGAAGCTGGATACTCCTTTCACACCGACTGAATCATCTTTCTACCAACAGAAATTGTGTCTCACTTCAAATTCCGTAAAACCACAAGTTGATTTGATGAACCAGAATCCATTTTCCTTCTCAGTTGCACTTCTGACACATCTAATCCATCATCTGCACCTCCTCGATTCAATTCTCAGCTTGATCGATCCTGTCCAATTTGTCCTTCCTCCATCCCCCCTCACATACACAGTCGCTCTCCCCCACTGTGCGATGAATACATCTGCCTATCAAACACACAAATCGGGAGACGGAAAAGCTTCAAAGGGCAATCAAGGATTTGAATCAACGAAGTCAGTCTCGTCGTCATCTGGAACTCCAATCTTTACCTTCCAATCAGCAAATCGTCGAACTCGCTTTGAGATTTTAACAATCAAGAGTTTGTTCTGCATCATCCAAACGTTGACATCGATCTTTAATTCGTCATCTGTCCTTGCTCGCCCATCGATAAAATACCTCACAGAAATCACCCAACCAATCAACATGGAAAACAACCGCTATAACAGTCTGAAGAAAGGCAGTTCTTCGCTCTCCGGAAGTTATCAGAGTAATGCTCGTGACGCCGCCATTCAATCAACTCTCTTCTTCGATCTCATCGAACCGTACTGGCCATCAGCACTCAAACCTCTCCTTGATCACAACTTCCGTGCTTTTGATGTCATGTCCACGCTCGCCGCACCAGATTTGGGAGGATCACTCAAGCAAAGTGATTCCGCATCCACCGCTATTCCGCACCGCTCATTCTCAAGAAAGAATAGGGAGGATATGGCTTTGTTGTGGCCATCTCTGATATCTCAAGTGGGAGCGATGTTGTTTGCACCCCTCGATCTCCAGAACTTCTCTGTTCTCATTGACCAAATCAGTACTTTTGATTTTGAGCACACTGCGAACCCACAAGTTCTATCGCCTCGCCAGCCACACATGAGCCCGACATCCACCCCTCTCTTTGGATCAGCGGACAAGCCGCGACATAAGACAAAACCCACCCAACTTTCGCCCCTCCTTCAGAGTGATGATCTTTTGGACGGAACAGATTCTCGCACAAATCAATCACAAATGAGGAAATATAAACACTCCATCACTTCTGTGTCACGAGCAGTCACTCAGCACTTTTCACAAGCTGTTGCTCGTTCGCATATCCTCCAGGCAGACACACTTGCAACCAAGTTGGCTGACTTCTCATTCGCCAAGGCTCTCGAGGTGAGTGGCAGTTCATTCGCATACACATTCGATACCACTCTCAGTTCTCCTTTTGAAATGACCTCACTCAGAACTATCCCCTTTGCCACCTCCACACGAAAGAGCGAGTCATCGCTCCTTCCGTATGCAATCCAATTGAAAGGGACACTCTTCTTAACTGGTGTTCTTTCTCTCACTCAATTCGAGATCCTCGACACGCTGACTTGGGTGATGATGCCCCTTTTGGGACAGTCACCCACTCTTCTTTCCATCTTCGCACCGATGAAGAACGCTCTCTTTGATACGTGCATGTTTCTCGCCAGTTTGTACCTCGATCAAATTGAAGAGACAATCTTCCATGTTCCTCCCATCGATCTCATCCTGCCTGCTTCTCGGAACCCTTTTTCTGTCTCTGTTCTTCAACAGGACAAACAACCTTTCTTCCCTCCCACTCCAACAGAAAGCTCGAAACACCCATCTCACCCTCATTTCTCATATGTTCTTTCTGTACCACGTGCACAGACCCAATCAAATTCGTCTCCACTATTTGCTGTTCCCACTCCACCATTCTCCGGAGCAGCTTCACCTCTGATGATGCACCCACCATCCTTCCAAATCCAGTATCGACTAGCCAACTTACTCGCTCGCCTCTTTGGACTTCTCGAAGGCTTAGCACGAAGTGATCGATCCATTCTGGAAGAGTTCGCAGGCATCCAATCAATCGCCCAGCTCTTGATTCTTCTCTCATCTGTACAGAACTACACACCTTCCATGTGTATCTTCAACACTATCCTCCCATTCTGTGCTGTCACTCTCCGATCAGCCGCGTTGTCTTTCCTCGTGACTCTCTCCGAAGAAAACAGTACAATGCGAGAATATCTCCAAAACTTGGTTCAAATACAATAGTACCAAATCTTATTTCTCTCTGTATGTCAATGTTCTGTTTCGCCTTAATTTCCAGAACGGGGCTCTTTCTTGATCTTTTTTCATTTCAAAGTGTGAATGTTGACTGAATATGTCGAAATCTTTAAACAAAGGAATCCAGAGAACACTCATCCTACATAAAATGAGAGTGGGTTATCAAGTCAACGAGATAGAATCCTCCACAGTGGCGAGTGAGCATTCCAATTCATCATAAAACACATTTCATATCATCGTTATGGTGAAATGATTCATTATTTTCGTGAAGCTTTTTCATTCTTCACTTTCCTCCTCTGCACATTCTTTGCGTGCTCATTCAAACTAAACTGTCGAACTCTTCGTTTTGCGATGTCAGTTGCACTCTTCACTTCACTTCGTGGCCTCCTCTGTTGGGACTGCTTCTGAATATTCCGGACTTTATTTTGATGATTCTTCTCCTTTCCTTGTCCCTTTGTTTTCAACTTCTTTTTGGGTCGATGGTTGGGATTTGAACGTGGTTTTTGTGCTTTCTCGGCAACCATCTGCAATTCTCGGTCAACATGCCTTTCATACACATCCTTTCCTTCGCTTTCCCCTGTCAAAGGGATATGGCGTTTGGTTTTCCTCATCCACTCTTCGTACATTGACCGGCTGTAAGCCTTCTGTCCTTTCTTGATTCCATCGCGGTTACCAAACCCCATCATGGCTTTCTCTTCTTTGCGAAGGATCTTCTTGCGTTCCTTATCCATCTGCTTCTTTGTCATGCCCTTATGCTGCCCCTTCAGAATCAGTTCTCGTCGCTTATTTTGGACGTTCTCGTTTCCGAGGACTTGACGTCTCGCTTCTTCGACGAGTTGATTCTTTCCTGGGCCATCATCATTCACATATTTCATCTTCTTTCTGTCCCATTTCTTTTGACCGGCTCGGAAGAATGCTTTTCCGTCCTGTTTCTGGCGATCAGCCTTATTTCTTTCGTCAGCGTTAATCTCGAGGAGTTCTTCATTGAGTTTCCAGCTAAAGCCAGAATAATCCTCATTTGTTGAGGAAAAGTTGGATTTTCTCTCTTCCCGAGAGGTGGGGACAAAAAATGTTGAATCCCGGAAGTCGGTCCGGACTGACTTGACATTCGATGGAAGCTTGGTTCTTTCGTCATCACTTTCTTCATCACGAAGCATATCCGATCCCTTTGACAGTTGTAATTGCTCCCTTTCCAATCTCTCTTCCTCCATCTCCTTCTTCATCCTGTCCAGTTTGATCTTCTTCTGCTTCCGAATATCCTCAACGTGCCGGGTTAACTTCTTATCTGCTTCTAACAGTTGGACACTTCGACGAACGAGCTTCTCAGAATCGCTCAATTTTTGTGTGATCCCACCTGCTCGGCTTTCTGTCTTGATTGGTACGAATTTTGTGCCCAACTTCGTTTCCTTCTTCAAAGCAGTGGCTGAAGATACCGAGAGGGCCGATTGGGATGGTCGGAAGTGATGGATTGACGAAAGAATAGCTTCTTTTTCAAGTTCAGCTTTTATCATCGAGTATCCATCGGTACCCTCGGCCTGAAGGGCAAATGTGGGATGAAGTCCAGCAGAGGTGATCCCCCACTGCTCATCAAGTGCCTCTGAAGTCTCATCCACTCTCCACATCTCCAAATCATCAACCTCATCCTTGATCATCCCCTCACTATCAGACTGGCCGTCCTCCTGACCCATGCGCTCATTCTCACTATCACTATCCTCATCAATCACAGGTTTTTCTGATTTCTTGAGTAATGCTCTGTCTCCTGCGAGTGAAATTTCGGTCATCAATCGCTTTGTCTCCTTCACAGAAGAATGTGGCGCATATGGTCGTTGTTTGCGATACATCTGAAATCCATTCGCAACAGACCGCTGTAAGGACTGCATATCGACACTCCCTTTGAGGTAATGACGATACGAATCACACGTCAACGACAGGGCTGTTGCTGGGAGCATTCCAAGAACATAAGCCGAAGCAGCCGCTGAAAAAGAGAGAGGTGACTTTTGGGGAATCGGTTCGTTGGGATTTTTTGAATGTTCTTCAAGAAGGCGAAGGATCGAAGGTGACGAAGCGAATTGTGGTTTAACACCAACATTCCGGCAAAGATCAACATAATATGGGATTTCTTCACGAACAAGGATGGAGTATGCACAACCGCTACGACCAGCTCGAGCAACACGACCAGATCGATGGATGAAAACTTTTGGGCGTGCTGGAAAGTCAAAGTGGATAACATTGTCCAAAAGAGGAATGTCCAACCCACGAGCAGCGATATCTGTGACGACAAGCACTGACACTTTCTTTTGTTGGAAATCTGAGATGTTTTGTTTTTGTGCAACGAGATCGAGTGAACCATAGACGGACCGGCAATTGATGTTGCAGGCTTCGAGCAAGAGAGTAAGAAACTCAACATGATATCTGAGAAAAATCTGATACGAGGAGAAAACCAGACCGAGTACACGCAAAAATGATGGTCTGTTGATTTTGTGGGATAACCGCTTGAATGAGATACAGTAATGCTCCATATTTCTCCTCTGTATGACAGACAAAAAAGTAGGTCGTTAAATTTGGCGATAACGTCTGGTCCACATCCAATCTGACCATTTCAACGTTGTCCCTGCTGACAACTCCATCTTTTGAGAGAAATTCTTGCACAGAGGATGAGAGAGTGGCTGAACATAACACTGTCTGAGCCTTCTGTTGATTTCCAGAGGGGAGTCGGGCTATGATTGCGTCAAGTTGGGCGGCGAAGCCAAGATCGAAAAGTCTGTGGTGTGGTATAGAATGAGAATATCAACAAACTGATCAGCCTCATCAAATACAATCATTTCAACACGTTTTAGCTGCATTTTTGTTTCGACAAGATGATGCAAGAGACGACCTGGTGTCGCAATCAGTCTGAATGTGTTTGGGTGGATACGATAAAACCAACAAAAATACAAACATATCTGGATTCTTTGAAAGTGCGTCAAATTGTTCGTTCATGTTTTCACCTCCTACAATTGCAGCTATTGTGAGTGTTGTGTACTTGGCGAGTTGTTTAGTGAATTTGAAGGTTTGAAGGGCAAGATCACGAGTAGGTGAAATGACAATTCCTCGAACTCCCACTGTGTTTGAGTGGCTTTCCAATTTTTCTATTAATGGAATCAAAAAGGCAGCTGTTTTGCCTGATCCGGTTCTGGCCATCGCGATCACATCTCGACCACTGTGAATGATCGGTATTGCCTTTCTCTGAATGGGAGTGGGTAGCTTGTATCCCAATTTTCCAATGGCTTGAAGGACATTCTCTTGAATACCTGCAATGAGGATAGAAATAGGTGGATGACGATAATCGATGAAAGAGCGGAGATCATCAAATATTAACGGAAAAAATCACACCTAATGCCTTGAAAGCACCTGGTAACGTCTTTTTATGTTTCTTCTCGTCTTTCTCCATCAGGAAGATCGTCCTCGACCATCATAAACGTAATTTCTGAAAACCAAAACATCTGAGTGAAGTGTTCGGAATGAAGAGACAAAATTGGACGAAAATAATGGAATAGAATCATCAGAAAGCTCAAGTGCAATCAGCACTGATGATATTTTCTTGTGGGTACTCAGATGATGAGTAGATGATTCGCGATGAAATTCGCGAACCAGATAAAGATACTCAACACCACACTTCAACATCCATCACATCATCTACTTCACTCTCCCTTGCCGGTCCCATCCAAACTTGGTTTCACCATTCCATTTCTCTCTTAATTGTCGCTTTTCTTTTGTATTTAGGCTCTCAAAGGATGTTCCTACCTTTTCTGCAGTTTGATCACGATTTTTTTCCTCATTTTTCTTTGTGTTTACTGAATTATTTAGCATCAATCTCGGAAGCAGAAACTGTCCTCCTCTAACGTATTGTTTAGCCAGTTGTTATTTCGATTGAAAGAATCTGCTCCTGGATCTCGATTTATTCGAATATTGCCAATGGAACAGTCATTAGTAACATCCTCAGCATCCCTGAACGCGAAACAGATCGCATCCATCGTAACTCACATTGGAAACTTTGTCCAGCAATGCTCACAGTTTCTGAATCCATTGGATACATACCAAACCCAAATATCCCGAGAATTGACTCATTTTCCCTCTCAGTCTCTCGCGTTCACCCAGAACACGAGCCAACATCCATCTCTTGCCCAGTCTCTTTCCGATTACATCAACACTTCCATAATCAATGAAAAAATTTCGTTAGTTAACACATCCTCTCGTGTTCGAACTCTCATTTTGCTCACGTTCTCGCATCGATTCTTCAGCAAATCGCAACCTTTCCTCTCAACGTTGGTTAATTTCATGTCGAAAGAAACAAGGAATAACCAAAACCAATATCCGCCCTACTTTGTGTCAAATCTTAGTAACTTACTACAGACTGTCAATGTTCTCATTCATCGCCTCGACACAACACGCACTCTTTTTCTCCATGATACAGCACGCTATTTGTCTACACTCCTCAACCAATATCGCGACACACCTATTTTCGGATTTCTCCCAATTTCAAGCAACAAAACATTGAAACCATCTCCTTCACTCCTCCCCTCTTTCTATGAGGATTGCCTCCTGAAAAACCCCTCAACACTCCTCCGTAGAAATTATTCTGATGTGACCATTCTTGTTGACAATGAATTCTTTCTTTTTCACAACGAATTAATCAGTCTTCATCGGCAGGCATACCTCAACACAATTATCAAGTTTGCTCACTTCCCTTCAAACATTCTCCAACAGTCGATCCTCTTTAACGAAGATATCTACCTTCAGTACACACATTTAAAACACAGAAAAGCAATTATCGACAATATTCATCCAAAAGCTATCTCACTTCTCTTCCCTCACCTGAAGGTCATGCTGTCGATTCACCAAAACTCACTCGCGAATTTCACATGGAACACACAGTTCAATAAGCAATCATCAAGTATCCATAACTATTTTGTAGAGCAATTTAATTCCCTTGTCAATTCCGTGAATGAGACCTTACTCTCAATTGATCAACAAATTCTGGAACTCTGTCGACTTCAAGTTTTCCAATTCCCGCGAACCCGCAATCCACTTCCGCTATCTGAAATGGAGTCATTTGTTAAGCAGAGTGTCCTGGACCATATCGACCAAATTCAAACCATCTCGACATCAATCGAGCATCAACTCCGCAACATGTTGTCGATCGTCATCGCTGACTATTCACGAAGCACTCACACATTTCGACATGAAATCGATCCATTTGGAAATCCTCTTCGCAAAACCGATGGGACTGAATCCGATTCTCTGCTTTTCTCGATGAAAGATGATCGGAATCTCTCGCAGGAAGGCTTGGACTCAATTCGGCATGCAGCATCATCACTCCTCCATGACTATGAATCTGTCCTGACGGGAGCACTTCATCATCTTGCGCTTCAATCAGTTATTTATATCAAAGAAACATCACTCACAGACCATACTTATGTGATCAAGAGAGATTCCCGCTACATCATAGCTCAACCTGATGAGAGTGAAGACGAACAATTCGGCATCACACCAATTCATGTCTCTGTCGTTCTGACGAAAGGAAAACTCGCACTCAGCCCGTCACTACGAGAGATTCAGGATGCTCTGACAAGAGTCATCCGTCTCTTCTTCACTTCTCTTCAAAGTGTCAAGGAACTCTCTGTCAACCTCGTCGATTCCAGCGGACATTTCTCAGAGACAGTCTCACTCGCCGACATTCTCAATGAAGAGGACGTTATCAAAACCCACATGAAGGATTTCACCGAACTGCTTGATCTGGAGGTCTTCAAACAAAGTCTCATCAGCCAAGCAGAAGGATTTCTTGAGGATGATATTCAGATGGTTCGGAAGGAGTCACTAGCCACTTTCCACCACACCGAAGGGTTCTCCCTCCATCAAGAACGAGACAGGTCAGTCTGGGAAGAGCTGAATCGATCTGGAGTACTGCTTCGAGAAGCCCTAATTTCATGCACAGCCTTTCTCACAATTGGTGATATCAACATCCCTCTACGGAATCGACTCTTTTTCCTCAATTTTCTCCTCTTTCCTCAGGAGAAGTACATCGAGGATCTCCGACAATCATCGTGGCTCCCTGCCTTCCCACGTGATTTCCCCACGTTTTATATTCCTTCCTCTTTTTCTCCGGCCTCAGATGCACTCGATAACACTTTCGTTCAGGTCCTGACAGACACACTCCGCTCTCCTCATAACATCAACATGTACTCTTCACATGTACTCGACATGTTCCTCCGCAAAGATATTCGTTTGCTTCTTGAAGAGACTGAAGAGGGTGTTGAGGACGAGGAGACATCATTCGCGGAGACTGAGCGAAACACGAGTAGGAAAGCTTCGGAGATTCAGTCGATGTCATCATTTACGTCAATCCTCACACACTTGACGAAGGGTCAACAATCGTCTCATTCGCCCAGCAGCTTTACCGCACACAACAGAAAAAGAAAGAAGATTCTTTCTGTTCGAAGCAAGCTTGGGGTTCGAAAGAACATGCTGAACAGAGCTCATATTGTTCATCTAGTTGGATTCCCTCACTATACGAACGTGATCGTGGAACCAGTCCTCCTTCCTCAACCAACTTCCCCTGCAGCCACTTTTTTCCCTGACCCAATTCCATTTCAGTGCGAAATATGTAACGAATCATTTGTTTCTCTTGTCACAGCTACTAATCACATCAACTCTGTCCACAAAACACTTCATGAGAAAGCTTTCATCCGCCTCACAACGTCACTCCGCATGACTTATCTTGCACGCTCAATCGATCGAATTCATCGGTGGATCATTGCACTTGACTCTGCCTACAACCAACTTCAGAAAGAATGGGGATCAGGAGAATCTTCTGATCCATCTTTTTTGACCTCCAAGGAACTCGTTGTTTCAGCAGCCCCTCCCGAACAGCTCATTACTCTTCTTGTTGAAGCACTTGTTCCTCTTCAAATGACTCAATCACTTCGACTCTCTTTCACGGATAGAATTATTCCCTTACTTCTCTCGCTTCTTCAATCTTTCAAAGAACAGCAATTCATCGGTCTCGAACAGGATATCCTCCATCTCCTCTCGATTGTCAATTCTTCGCTGATGTCCACCCAATCTGAGTTGATGATGCATCTTCGAACACGTGGAGGACACGATGAAACAGAAATTATCAGTGGCGAGCATATAGGTTCTCGAGTGGCAGAAGAGGTCATGAACCAAGTTTCAAATGTGAATTCTATTGATCGCTTCCACCAAATCAATCTCATCTTTCAGCATTTTCAGGATCACGTCAATCATGACGCATACTTCGCAGCCATCCGGTCAGGGTTGGATGTTTTTCATCACTTCGGGATTCATCCGAAAGAAAACATCGAACCCAAACTCAGACAGGGAGTGAAGATATTCCAGACATTGAACAGTTTTAGAAAATCGTTCGCAAACTGGTCGACCGATAAGCAACACACTCTCTCTTCGCAACTTCAGAGACGAAACATCAGTCTCCATTTTGAAATTCAGCTTTACATTGCCAATCTTGAAGAGTTGAAGCTTGAAGAAGATATCGACACTTCTCTTCCGATGCTGTCAATCAATCAGAAAACAGCAGCTGTCGATACGGTTCATCTCCATCTTTCTGAAAAGCAACAAAGGCTCGCCGAGCTCAATCAGGAAGAAATCCTCTTTAAGCAACCCCCAACAAAAATTCAAGAACTGAAGCCGATGGCAAACAGAATTGGCTATCTGTCTCGATTGTTCAGGTTGTACCAGGACTACTTGGAATGGGTCGACGAACTTCGCGCCTCTCGTCTTCTCACGGCTCAACTTGATCATATTTCCATGATTCGACTCAAATTTGTTCAAAGACTCCAAGAAGTTCGAGAACTTGCTGAAAAGACTCCAATCACATCGACGGAATCGCATCCGATCGAAAAGAGAATGGAAAACGACCTCGACGCGATTAAAAAGCCTCTCTTTATCTGTGACATCGATCCTCGACACATGAAGCGACGTCATTGGGAAGAACTGGCAACAAAAACAGGAAAAGCCCTCCTGAAACAATGCCTCGTCGATTGTCCAAACGACCCAACTGCCTCTCCAACTTTTGGCGAACTTTTTGACTCAGAAATAGAACTCTTCGAACCAGAATGTCGAAAGTTATCAATCTCGGCATTCAATGAAAGCAAGATAGAAGCCGAACTCAATCAATTGAAAGAGCAATGGACCACCAAAATTAAACTGGACTTTGAAGGCCACCAATCAAACGACAGCGACCAGTTAGCCGCTCTCCTCAACCAATCTACTTTCGATGGGACAAAACTCGTTTCTCAGATGTCTGGCGATTCGCTTCTTATTTCAGAGAACTCCATCAAGAGAATTATCACAACTGCGAACAATTCTCTCACGGAACTTGAGTCACTCTCGTACAACCACGACATCGGGCCATTTCTCGAATCATTCAACGTTTTCAGACAAAACCTCACTGACCTCCCACAAAACCTCCTCCTCTTTCAGGAGGCTCAATCTGTTTGGGTGACACTCCGAAATCTTTTTGGATCTCATTCTGTTGCTGCTGACCTTCCAGATGAACACAGAATGTTTATTCATGTGACAGGTGATTGGGCACGTGTCATCGTCACAATACGTGATGACCCCAGACCATACAATACCTTTCGAGCAGGCGAATTCATATCCCATGTCCTGGGCAGGCTCTCTACTCAGCTGAAGCAGTGCAAGGAAAGAACATGGACATACCTTCACAGAAAAGCAGACACATTCCCACTTTTATATCTTCTCCCAATCGACGAAATTTCAGCCGCTCTTTCCCTCGCAAACACAACCCATGATCTCCTGCCAATCCTCCATAAGCTCTATCCTTCGTTTCGCGACTTTCTAACCGAAGATGATCAGAGTGGTCCATCTGTTTACACAACAGCTGAATCGTCTGGTCAATCTCAAGCCGAATCTATCCCCTCATCGTTGTCTAGCGATAGCGACAACGTCCTTCCTTTCCGATTCACTTCTCAGGCAGAGACAACTCATTCGGAATTCTCAGGCTCAAGTCTGACAGTCTCAAGTTCAATGAGTCATAACTCAAGACGACGGAAGCATCGCCGATTTTCATTGTCCGGATGGCTTGGACCAGTTGATCGTGAAGCTGCACCAGACATTCCAACACCACCGATCAAACAAGAATCACATGACTCCGTGAAACATCGCAACGTCGAGGCAGGTCCTGTCATTAGACCTGTCGTTCGACGACGAATGTCTGTGTCCTCCCGACTCACAAACACTCGCCTACGTCCGCGCTCATCCTCACCAAAGAGGGACTCCCCATCTCCGCGGGAATATGTTCGACCACCAAAGAGCTCCGTCGTTGCGGAGACTCCCAGGTCCAACTTTCGAATTGTCAAAATATTTGGGATTATCGGAAAACTCCACGAAAAAGTCACGTTTCTGAAGCCCATCGTGTTCGTGCCTGGAAGCGACCACGTCGTTTTTTTGACTCAATTTGAGAAGGCCATCAAGCATGCCGTGATGCATGGGATGATTGAAGCTAATATCCGCAGCTTTCACTTTTTTTCCAGCGCAGTGAATACTAAACGCACGTTTGATGGAATGAATGAAAACGATTCGGAAGATGGGTCTCCGATGCAATTCTTCGATCAAGACTTGGATTCTGACAGCACCGACACAAAGTCAATCTCATCCAACACCTCTGACGTCACCAGTCCTCGCCCAACCAGAAATACGCAATTGAATTCAAAACTTTTTTCAATTCTTCGAAATGCAAGGACTGAATCATCAGCACGACTTGGTTTATCGACACAGACACATTCAGAAGATGATGTGCTTACGTCACGTACAATCAAAATGCTTCATCAGTCTCAGGGAGGTATCTCACCGGACTCATCACAATCTCTTCTCCGACGTCCAGAGCACGAAGTTCATCGCACACTCCAGGGCTATGTGGAATCTCTCCTCTATTCATCCAGGTTTAAGATTTTCTCTGTTCCCACAATTCGAGATCACATTGTCTTCATCGATGAATCTCTCGACCAAGCAATCTACTTGGCATGTACGACACATCTCAACTATTTCATACAGCAGTTAAATCCAGATTCTGAGCATTATTTTGGTGCTCGTGGAACGAAACCGAAGATGGAAAGAAATAATCGAGCATATCTTCTCCAAACTGCACTTCGTTTGCAGAATGCCGTCACCATGCTCTTGACACATCATCAGGAATATCTTTCTCAATCTCCATCACTTCTGAGAAGAATGAAAATTGAGACAACACTCCTTGCCCATCTGAATGCCTTATCATTCATCAACACTTATATCTCAATTCTGAGGCAGCGGAATACGACCGTCTTAGCCAACCTCATGGGAACGGCGACAGAACTCCCACGAGCATTTATCCCAAATAATGCAGTGAATCGACGAATCACCGATTCATTTTTATCACGCATCCTTCCACATAATTCACAGTTTTCCATCCGCGCTGCATCTTCTCATGCGTCTGAATCAGAACTTAGCGAATCTCGTATTGATCACACACTTGAAACGTCCATGACTTCGTTCACATTCGAACAATTTCCGGCACATCTCCTTCCCAAAATTGCCGTTCAATTTGGAGACAGCTTCATCCCATATCAAGCGGAGTACATTCCGTTCATGGGACAAACCCTCCAATCCTGGGGAGCAATCGATCAAATCAGGGTTGGATCTCAATCAGCAGGCTTGGTTTCACGTGTTGAGAGAATCAGTAAATTTTGGTCTCAAATTGCCCGTAATCTTTCTTCGACTCTCCCTCCCTCTTTTGACTCCTGGACAACACAGCTCGTAAATCCCCAACCGGTTCAAGAGGGAGACTTTATCCAGGCAGTGGGAATGACATTTCTTGAAAGCGAATCCCTTCACACGGTTCGGGACCGAATTGTCGAACTTGGGTATCTTTGCGGGCATACTATTGCGGTTCTAACTGCCAATGAATCAATAGATATGGCTCATACCATCATTCCCTTCCTTCATGGTGTGATCGGTCATGGTATTTGGGGCGTCATCGAGAATGTGAACATTCTTGACGAGAACATCAACATGTCCATTCGAACAATCATCGGTGCAGTTGCCGAAGGATGTCAAAATGCTCAAACACATATCCATCTAGTCAACGGAGTTACAACCATTATTTCACCTGGGTTTCACCTCTTTTGCACGCTTCAGTTGAACGTACACAAACCGAGCATTGCGGACACAATTCGCCAGCAATATCGCCCGATTGTTCTCTACAAGTCTGATGACGAGACAATATTGTTCTCTCATCTCGTCCTGAGTGGATACAAGTACTCGTCTCTCCTTTCCAACAGAATTATTACATTTTTTACGATGTATCAAAACGTCACAAAGCAGAATTACTCCAACGTCTCGGGACTGATCTACACAATGAGTATCTACTCGTCTGCTTACTCCCTCCTTGCTCTCGATCGGTACCTTCGACCTCTTCTCCAGACTGCTTTCAAAACGAACGGCGTGTATTCAAGTCCTCTCCTTCATTGGCTTTCAGCCGAAGATGATGTGATGACTTCTCTGAAAAAGTCGTTAACCTTCACAATTGATGATGACGGCATCCCTCCAATCGAAGTCAATTCTGTCGATGTCCGAGTCTTTGATCACGCTCACAAGAAAGAGAAACTACTCTTCCTGATCGAATGCCTCTCGATGTCATTGTGTCTTGGAGAGTATGTTAGGCACACATTTTTGGCAGGAGATGCTGTTTCAGCTGTTGTCATTTTTCGAAAATTGTTCCCAGAGTTTCCGTGGTCAATTGTCCACTCCATTTTTTCGTTTTCCCCAAATATCTTTCTGACTGGAGTACCCACATCTATGGAAGAAGTGAAAAAGGAGCACAGTAAACACCTGTTCCCTGAAGAATCGGCCTTTCTTAGCTCTCTCCAAAAGATTGTTACGCATATCGCAACCGCCCCCATCACCTTCACACATCAGCTGGCAAGCTCCGTCCATTCGACACAGTCGACTTTGATGCACAACTCACTCCATCGACTCATGAATGCACTGCAAGTGGAATACCCGTCAACTTACTCACGAGATGAACGCTTTTCTCTCGCAATTCGTGTAGCCTTCGAAAACGACTGGGCAGAAAATTCTGTCTCTTCACGGGATTCTGAGTCATCAGACGATACTCCTTCGATCGGATTCCCATCAGAATCTTCCTTTGGCTCTGTTGTTTCATTCAGCAGCAATGCGCACTCAGCTTGGACGAAGGTCCCCCATGTTGGCTCTCTCCGTCCAACACCATCTTTAACGAACTTGTCGAGATTAGTCGCACCAACGGATCAATCTCACTCAGTTTTCAACAATCCACAACCAGGGAGAAATGAGGAAGCAAAATGGGGTCCGAAATCAAACAGATTGGGCATTGGAAACAAACATGACAATGTCAACGATCTTCAACTTCCTTCAGAAACGTCACTCGATAAAACTCAACAGGAACAAGTCACTGGGATTGTCTCGTGTGTTCTCGAACTCCACAAACTTCTCAGAAATCCCCTTTGGACGTCTCCTGTTTCGGACGGTTCTCTTCCTCAGGTCGATCCTGTTGCAGTCCTTGGGCCTCCTGGAAGTGGGAAAACAACAATTATTGACCTTCTCGCAGTCGCTCAGACATGGTCTGGACACCCGACTCGAGTGGTCCGGTTGAATGCTACGTCAATGGAAGGTTCAGAACTCCTTGGCTCTTTTGGAAAGACAGACAAAGTTGCAGAGCTCACCGAGACCACGGAAACAATTGGTCCTCAGATACAAACTTCGACTGATCCACAACACAATGGTCTTCAGTATGTTGATCCTCCGATCTTCTCAATGCCTGTCGCCGCAGATAATACACCAGCTCATTGGCGAGAAGGGGTCCTTCACAAGATCATGAGCGACGCATCAATTTCTCGTGATTCCAAAAAAGAAGAAGTGTTCCTTGTGATTGATTTGGGAGCCTTTACTCGGAAATCCCCAACTGGGTTGTCCGACACCTGTCCGGATGTCACCAGAGGATTCTACGGGAAAAAGACGGTGTCAGAACTCACCCCAGCTGTGAATGATCCTGGAGGGAACTGGGTGACGCAATTCTACTCCTTGTTCCATCATAACAACAGATATCAGACCACTCTCGAGACAGAGTATCTCCGAAGAGTTTCACTTCGAAGCTCCGAAGAACAGGCCCTCCTTGAACGAACTGGAATTGTGTACAATGATCCGTACACATCAACGCTTACAAACCGCGCAGAGGTCGTCGATTTAATTCTGCACGAACCCAATGTCAAGCATCCACCACTTTCGCCATCGATGAAAGTATTCACTAAGACACTCTGGGGTCTCTATCCAACTCGACAACGACTACGCACCATATCAACTGCAAAAATTGAAGAACTGAAAGAAAAAAAGAGGAAAGAAGCCATCATCAAAAAGCCGAAACATTTTCGCCGAAAGAGTACTCATCGAAGTCGAAAGATGTATCCAATGACGCAACGTCTTGAGGCAGAAATCCAACGACGAACGCACAAACTCACCAAACATGGGCAGTTTTCTGCTCATCAAATGAGCATTGTGGATACACTCACAGTCACCCTTCAGAGGAGAAGACAGGCTCTCCGGACTCTCGAACAATCTGTTGCGGATACAGACATCCTGCAAGAGCTGAACGAGTCAATCGCTCAATCACAATCCATGCTCATGCCGAACATGTCTCGTCTTTTCTTCGGGCCACATATCAAAATCATCTTTGAAGCCGTTTCAATCGACAATTTTCCGTCCGATTTCTCTGCAAATCTGTCAGTTGTGTCGATTCCGCCGTCGATATTTGCGTCCCATCACAGAAATATCTTCTTCAAAGAAGTGTCGGTCTTCAGTTCGTCCTCACATGTCATTTTCGAGTATATCTACACCGAACTGGTGACACAGTACATCCTCAACAATCCTTTCTTATCAGAGAATTGGATGAAAGATGAAGTTCACTCAAACATCTACAAGCACATCATGTTCAGCGCAGGCCTCCTGACAACTTGGATGAATGAGGCTGGACACTTTGTGCGCCTGTACTTCAACAACCAATCTAATCATCAGAAACAGAGCAAAAACGATAGCACCCAACCCACGACTACAGATCAGTCCAAACTTTCCAATGCATTTGGACGGACTTCAAGTTTCTTCGAAAACTTGTCCAGATCCTTCGTCAATAACGTTCTCGTCCTTCACAAAGCACATCTTCGCCACCTCCTCCCGATGCTTCTTACTGGAGTCTTACCTCAAACTCATCCTGACCAGAACACCAACCAAAAGCCACGCCCGTTTCCGAAAGAATCTCTCCTCAATGGCAACGCTTCTCGAGTCCGAAACCCTCTCTCGGGTTCGCACCAGTCCTCACTCGATCCAGTCTCTGTCATTCGCAATATTGCAACGTACTCCATATTTTGGGGATTAGGCGGAGCTGCTTTTTCACAGCATTCATTTCTCCTTGAGTTTTCCAAATTCTTCACCAACACTCTTGGAACTGGTCCGAAAACAAGCACCCTTTATCAGGAATCTATTCCGCAAAGCCTCATCGAAAAGGATTTGTCCAAAACACAGCAATTTTTGGGAGAAGAAGCTCGTTCTCACGAAACATTGGCGGATTACATCGTTGATCTGACGACGGGGAGGTGGGAACTCGCTCATTCTTATGGGTCCAATCAAACACCAGAAGTTCATCCAAAGCTTCATCACACTTCGTCCACCCCTTACTTTTCACCAGTCACTCGTTCAGGCGCTACATCCTCCAGATCTCCGAAACATTCACCAAAACAGAGAGACGGGGACAAGGATCCAAATAACCCGCGAAATCTTCACTCCATACCTTTTCAACAAGAATATGCGGTGTTCCACACATCTGCTCTATTCCAACAAGAACGCCACTCAGTTATTTTTGCTCTGAACGACATTTCTCCTCTAAAACGGATTCCCTTCTCACTCCTAAGCACTCCTCTTTCATTGCCCATCCCAAATGATGAAACAGTCACAACACATATTTGTCCTATTTTCCCCAATATCACACCTGCAATTCTCTCCAATGTTATCAACCAAATCACCAAATCCAACAAAACCGCTTCTCAAGATCTTCTCACATCAACCGGACCGAATACATCTGATATGGATTTGGATACAGCCTTCAATAAGTCACGAAAACGTACTTACTCGCAACATGAACCTCATTCGGTCACAACGTCTGTGATCCTCCAATTTTTCCCACCGTTTTCGCTGCAAACATTGAGTTTTGCTCGCTCTCTTGTCCAGGACTCGAATTACAATGATAATACGATCAACAAAACGACCAAAGGAGATGGACTCCGAATCGCAATCACTGCCCCACTCACTGGAGCACTTTGGATTCCTCCGAGAATTCTTCGAAATTTTGCTCTCGTTTCATTTCCTGAACCAACGATGTTTTCTGAACAAGTCATGTTGGACACGATTCTGAATCGTCTTCTCTTTCAAAGGGGTAAGTTGAACATGGAAATTCCTATGCCTCGTCTTTCCACTGTCAATATCCCACACTATCTGTCAACTGTATCAGTTCTTACAAACGTCTTCTCATCACAGGAATTACTTCACATGAAAAATCTCTTGAAACTTGGGAAGAATATCAATGAAAATGGTCACTTTGTCGGAGATGTATATCCACCGGAGAACAAGGCGGCTGTTCGAACTATCCTAACTCGAATTCCCTCAATGACAACGATCATCTACCGTCTTTTCTCCTTCACTGATGTTCCTACAGATGCAAGTACTCTCACAAACAAGGCGAAACTTTCCACTGTGTTCTCAGAGCTCACTCGAATCCCAATTACATTCACACACTGTGTATCTGTGATACAAAAGTTTGCTGCAGAATATCGATCTGACACTTCGTTTGAAGTGATTGCTGTGAAAACTGTAATGCTCTGGATTCTCACGTGCCAGCAAATCTTCTTCGATCGTGTTGGAAGTCGCAACCTATTGTCAATCGGGATTCTTCTCTCGTACTTTGGAAGTTGTCTCCTCAGTGGAAAAGAGGTGGAATTTGCCACCGTTGACAACCTCATCTCGAGTTTCCCGTTGACCCACTCATTTGACCTAGCCGATTCCATAAATTGTGCGATGATTGATGATTACGTTGAAGCTGGAAAGCAACTATCTCCTTCTCAACCGGCTGACACTCCATCAGTCACCACTCGAATGACAGTAAATGATTTTGATCCGTTCAAAGATCTCTCAATAGTGCCACTGGAAATGATGTCAACAGTTATTCAAAAAAAGGATGGATGCATCATCACTCCTCCCCACTTTGATACAACTGAATTTTTAGGTCAACTCTCCGCCATGACTGGATTTACGACACATCATCTACGATTTGGTGAGTCCATGACTGAATTCCGAAAGTTCGTTCAGGAGATGATTGAAAAGGTGATCTTTTCACCAAAGCCGGTTGTTACTCACATCAACCTCTCTGACTTGCTCTCGCTCTCTAAAGTGGACGATGTCTTTCAGGCACGCCAAGCCTTCCACCATTCATCATCTGAATCGACACCTGGCCACGAACATCCACAAACGTATCTATACACACTCATTCATGGATTGAGAAAAGGGTATGAATTGCATACTGACTTCGATCAGCATTTGAATTCTGATAGCCCCGTTCTCCTTGTCAACCCAAGTGGAGAGCAGGTGGACATCCATCGGATCTCATCGGTTCTGTACACCCTCTCAGAATCTACTGTTCCTCTTCATTACTTCTACACTGAGCATGAACTGAAACAGCTTTTGATTGAAGCTACCACATCTGGATTTCGAAGAGCTATTAACGTTGATTGGCTCACGGCGAGATTCAAGAAGCAGAATCGATTCCTCTTCTTCATCGAGCACTATGAAATCTATAAAGTCGTATCACAACGGGTATCTAACATTGAACGCACTCTCATCCAATCGAGAGTTCTTCTTGATCCAGGAGCTGATGAGACGGTATTCACGACTGGAACTCCAACAAAACTCGCAGGGAAGTCAGAAGTTAAAGTTATCTTGCCAGGTCTGAATTCATTTGGATGGATCCTTCCGACATTCGGATTCACTCGGATTGAAACATATTCCTTCTCGGGCTTGAAACGATTGATGCGGAATTCATTTCTGATGGCATCCATCCGCAATCTCCGAGAAATTGAGAATAGTGCCAAAGAACGACTTCTCAAAAACAACATCTTGAATCGAGACAGAACAGTACGCACACAGGAAAATCACACCCTCTTAAAACTGACAAACAACCTCAGTTCAACATTCACAGATACATCGGTCTCGGCAAAATACTTGATCGATGAGAATGTCTTCCCCATGACACACACTCAAAGCACAGACCGGATACGAGTCAAACTACTTCCCAACGTTCCTCCACGTCCAACACCTCCGCCTCTTCCTTTGTCATATTGTGCCAAACGGTTCAAATTCGTTTTCTTTCCTTCAAGTCTGGTGACAAGACGATTTGTGATGGCCATGCGAGGAAGCTCCGTCCCAATGAATCAAGAACTGCCTCGTTTTGGTCATCCAAAAACTCGAGACTTTACCCACAAATCGTGGAAACGGTCAAATTTCAGCACAGCTTTACCAAAACAATTTGAGAGACCAATCATTCGCAGTCCAACGCAATCTTCCACACAGAACACGATATTCCCTTTACCAACTGATAGTTATCACATAGACTCTGTTGCAGTTGCAGATGGTGAAGAACCAACACCAGACATCAACGACAAATCTCTGATGAAACGTGTTCAACCCAAGAAAAAGCCACTTCTGGCACAAGGAATGGCGGTCCGAAGAGTTTCATTCAGTAAACGGTTGTCTAATGATTACAGGAATCTCACAAATAGAGCCCGTTCACCTCTGGTCACGGTCTCATCACCTGCAGAGTCGAAGCCAAAACACACGAATTTGCCGAAAAAAAGTAGAAAACCTTCTCTGATTAGCGAGAGTCAACAGCGAAAATCTATTGTTGGTGAAGAACGTAACCAAATTCGAGACCAACTTGCTCCAGCTGCGAGGTCACAACCCTTAAAGAGTGTGACACTGGAAACTCCGATTATCACCCATCGGCCATCACTGACCTCTTCACAGAAGAAAAGAGCCGGATTCGAAGGACTCGGAGGATCAGGGATAAATGTCCAAAAAGGACCTTTTCTGAGAATTCCAGTGGAGAAAATCCAGCTCCACAGAAAAACACAAACTCTCGAAAAGGTGGTATCAGCGGCTATGACCTCGTTTCTTATGAGCAATGAACGTCATCCATATGCACTACCAATCTTCGAAGAAATTGCCGACTCGGAAGCGAATAGTGCAGTCGCTGGTCTCGTTGGTGTTCTCACGTCGTTCTTGGACACTGTACCAATGGACGAAGATTCATTGTTCCTTTCGTATCTCGCAGCCATGCATCTTGTTGTTGCTCGGAATTATCAGTACTATTCATACCTTAATGCCATGACAAGTTGGGCATTCTTCCGTAATCCAATCGTGTCTCCATCAATCCTCCTCCTCTTCGCTCAGACATTTTCTTCATTGGTACAGGAAAGAATGCGAGCATTGGAGCTACGTCGTTCAATTCTTGTTGGATATTATCGGTCTCTCCTCGACATGATGACAGTCACTTTGCCAGCTCCAGAACTTCTTCGCAGAGTCGCTTCATATCGTTTCAGTAAGAGTGAAACACAGCCCTTTTCCGCCATCATCAAGAATGTTTTCGATATTATGAAAGAGATACGTGAACAACAAGCCCTCCTAAAGTCATTGAAACAGACGATTGCTGATCAAACCAATCATTTTTCGACGCAACGTGATGTCCTCGCCTCAGAACTCCAACAAGAATCAACAGTATCTGTTGCAGAAGCTCAGCAGCATGTTAGTCAACTCAAAGTTCGAGATTTGGCATGGATCAAGAAAAATTCGAATCCACCGTATCCGATAAGGTTCCTCATGGACATGCTCTTGATCATCTTGCAGAAGCCACTGAACAACACTGAGGTCCACTTTGTTGGACGGCAACAATCACAACAGTCAACACAAAAATTGGACCGTTCTCGCCCAACGTCTCCGACTGTCCAAATTCTCGATGAAGAAGAGAAACTAACACGACTCGTTCGTGGAATTCCAGTCTTTGATCCTCCACCAGCTCGGAGAGGGTCTATGAAATCAGGCATGTCAGAAACTGGTGTCGTATTATCGGTTCAAAAGCCAAAAGAACAGCGTGTGAAAGTCATCAAATATTCTGAAACTCACATTCATCGCATGATCTCAAATCAACATTTCATCAACCAGATCGTCACGTATCAACCAAACACGCTCACGGAAGAACAGGTAGAACTCTTGGAGCCGTATCTCGCATCTCCTCTCTGGAACCCCAACTACCAATGTCAAGACTCTCCACGGACAGACTCTCTCTTTGAATTTCTCAGGGGGCTTCTCTGTCATCACAGAATCCGACAAACACTGGTCCCACACAAAGTTGAGCTCGAGAATCAAGTCGAAAATATTCTTGCAAGTGAATTACCTCAACTTCGGGAGACAATCACGAACCTGGACAATCTTCGAATCCGGTTGATCGTTGTTCTGCATCAAATTCAAAATCAATTCCCACTCAATTTTGCTATGTCAAAAGTGCAGAAAACAGTCCTTGGTAGTGATGCTCTGGACCTCTATGATCGGATCATCAGAATCACAGTGAACCAGATCGAAGTTTGTGAACAGAATATCGTGAATTGTCGTGGAGATTGCGCACTAGCAGCGGCCTTCACAGTCTATCATGGGGCGATTCCTCAAAGTGAATGGAGTTCTGTTGTGAGTAAGTGGCAGAGGTTACTCTGGATCAGCAATGTGCAGTTCGCTGGGTTTGCCGAATACTCTGAAACCGTTTCTCGTCGGCCTCCTGTTTCTCCACGAAACCTGCTTGTTCGAGGCAAGAGTTTTCGCACTGGGTCTCCGGATTGCCTCAGTCTGAAATCACAGTCGAGGGAACTTAATTCTGGGAAAATGATTTGTGTTGATATTTCACAGGATGGCATGGTTCACAATGATGATTTCAGTGAGGCCATCGTGAATACTCATCTCGAACAGCCTCTCCGCTCAATCTGGAATGTTCTACATGGACCATCAACATTCTATGAGTCTCAGTCTGCAGGTCTTGGTTTCAACCCAATCCATTTATTCTTCTATCCGTTGATGCAAGTTGCACCAAACAACCAACCAATCGTTTTGATTGATCCCCTTGGATTTGGTGAAGATGCGATCTTGAAGTATCTTCGCCCTCAAACTGTTGTTGTCCTCACGAGTATCCTTGACACGGATTTCTTCCAGCATGCTCTCGAGGCAACAGCCTCGGGTTATCCTCTCCTCGTCGATTACGCCGACGTTGGACGATATACTTCAGAACCACGTTCAAAGAACCTACTCGACTGTCTCGATACACTCTGTGAATGCACACTCTCTGCTCCTATCAACTCGATTGTCTTGTGTGGAAAAGAAATTGCCGTTCAGAGTGGGTTTCGACTGATCTTGATCATAAAACGTGAACTCTCATTATTCCCATCAATCAACCGAAATCTCTGTTCGACGTCCGTTCTGAAACATAGTCATGTGATCAATTTCAATCCTCTCTCGTCCATTCCCACTCTCCACAACATGTTGAAATACTCCTTATATGCTCCTGTCTTGATGCCGCAACAAGTTCTCGCTCGGTCTTCATCATTTGGACGAATGCGTATGCTTATCATGACAACAATGCGCGAAGAACAATCCATGATTACACTCCCTCCGAAACACACATCTCAATCAGTCCATACATTCTTCACGTCACTGATGGGATTAGGATCGAACTCGGTCTCGATGTTAGAAACATTCAAAGAAGAAGCAAACTCTGTCACTCAATCAAACCTAATCATATCACGCTTGGACCATCTGGTTGATCAAATTACAGCTGTTATCATAGCTGTTCAATGTCAGAATAACCAACAAATGATGCATAGCCTCGGATATGGAGATGTTAGGGAAGTTCTTCTCGGACCATTCAAACAGTTCGGACTCCCAAATGCACAACAATTGCAGCAATTTCTCCATGAGTCTCTCCGTCGTTCAATATTTGTTGTTGAACGCACCAAACAGACAGAGATCGCGAAGTCAAACATTCACGTTGCTGGCTCTCACACTTTCAATGACATTCGGATGAGAAAACCCACCAGTCTCAGATTACGAGATACCACTGCAGACAGCTTCATCAGTATAAATAAATCTGCTCATCGATCACAAGCTCAACCATGGAATATGAAACAAGAAGATCGAGAACTAGTAAAACTAAAAGAATTAATTGTCAAGCATTTCATCTATCGGATCGTCTCTCAGATCAACCGAACAAGAGTCCTGGACAATGGACTTCATCAGAACCTCGTCTCGGTTCTCCCATTTCTCCTCGTGGTCGCTTTCCAATTCGGCAACCTCGAAAAGAAAGATTACGACTTACAGAACTCTGATCTGAAAAAGAAGCTGAAGACAATCACCATCAATCCTCCAATGCAAATTAGCACAGCTGCGCCAATCCAAGTTGACATCTACGCCCCCATTTCAGATGATCTCACAAACGCGTTTTATGCAGCGTTTGCACGAGGAAGTCCATTTGTCAACACGGTAGTCATCAAAGAAGGACCTCTGGTGACATCCACAGAAGTTGAGGTATCAGCTCTGAATGTGTTGTCTTCTCCGCCCCAAATTGATCTTGTTGGATTTCGAACAAGTTCAAGAGTTCGGCAACATTTCATCTCGGAATTGAAAAAAATGGACGATCTGTTTCGTGATCGACGGAAAAAACTTGGGGATCAGCCTCTGTCCGTTTCGCTTGTCGAGAACTTCCTTACATACGAATCGGAATGGTCCACGTGGGTTTCTCTTTCAACACCAGAAATGGGACCGTATCCACCGATGTTGTTCATGCACTTGCATGTTCTTGAACAGACGATGTTGATCTCACGATTATTCCCTCATCGAATCCTCAACGCCATTCTTATTCTGATCTCGAAGACCATCAATATAAACTTCCCTATCATCCACAAAGTGGAAGACACCATAGCTCTCGTTTCTGATCTGAGCTACGCAACACAACCTGTTCTGATATATGACTCTCCAAGCTCATTCCATGTTCAACCTTATCTGAAAGATGTTCGGATTGACTATATTCTCCAGTCAAAAAAGTTTACCGAAGAACCTTCTTTCCAAGGAGCCTCTGGTGTTCTATCTACATCTCTCCCGGATGTGTCCATCATTCAGAAGACAAAGCTTGCATCTCTCTTATCCTCTCTCCATCTGAACTACACCAGTTTGTGGGGACCTCATCTCCGGAGTGAATTGACTGTTAGTGCCATTGCAGAGTATCTTGGAATTCCGAAGACCATGTCAGGGATATCAGTTCAACCTACTCTTGCTCCCTCTGGCCCAAGCCTGGAGCTCATTCTATTGAAAAATCTTCCTGACTCCTCGTATCTCTTCAAGGGCCATCTCAGCACGCCAAAATCAATCAATCGACCTCACTGGACACACACTCACTCATACATCAATCTCCAACAGTTTATCAAAGCTGTATTTGATTCATTGTATGCTGTTCAGTTCTCCTCGCTGCCTAATAAGTTCTTCCATCTAACTCCGACATTTACTCAACAACAATTGCGGGAGTCTGTCTTCTATCAGATAGCATCAAAAGTTGAGGATGGTCCTGAACCAGAAATGTCACAATCAAAAAGACGACGGTCAATCTGGATTGGAGGAACATTACCTCCTCTTGGAACTGTAAGTGTCAAGCACGCTGAACGGACCGCACGACCCAAACAACAGCTTATCTCACTGAAAATGACATCATCGATGATGAAGAAATGGTTAGAATTCCTGAATCAAAATCATTCACAGCACTTACCACTGAACATCAGGGCAAGGCGAAATGATATTCCATCAATTGTATCGAGTACAACACGACAAAGTACACGAACCCTCCTTTCCATTATTTCTCCTCATCCGGAAAATGGAATTGCCATCCAAACTGCAGAATTGAAACCCATTCTACCGGTCAGATCAATACGTGACAATCGAATGGTAATTGCCAATGTGGACAGACATATGTATCCCATCCTGATTAATCCTGGCATATCAACATCTCTTATAGTCTACCAACCAGAAATGGATATCTCTTTACCGATCCGGATGAAAAGAATTGTATCTTGGATTCCGCACGATTATGAACGAAGAGCAGTTGGAAACACCCTTTTATCTGTCCTCCTCTTTGTTTATTCGAATCTTTATGCAATTGCTCAACATCGTCTTCATATTCAATTTCTCATCAAGCTTCCTCTCTTCGAAACAGATCATGTTCCGACTAAACTTAATCCAGAAAGTCGAGTTTTGCTCCCACGAACATCTTTCTCACAGCCTCTTTTCCTCCAACTACTTACAAGATCTGTCGAACATACGAAGTCATTTACCCTGCAGAACCCTCTTCTTACTCGTCAGATTTCAGAGTCACATCGAAATGAACAAGAAATGTCCTCACTCATCAATCATCCCTCCAATAAGCCACTTCTAGACATGTTGTTTGCCCAATTGCACTTGGACTTTCTCTCAATGTGTCAGGATGCGCTCAGCATTCCTGAAGCAGAGTTCGTGTTCCTGTATTCGATTGTCCCAGCCATCTTCACTCCATCTGTGCTCCTCCCATCTTACAATTTCTGGTCTATTAGCACAGTGTTCAATTCCTCTTCCGACGGAGAATCTCTCCTTCTCCCCATTAATATTAGACAATCGTTCACACGTCAGGAGACAATGACGTACTTAGATTCGAGATTGATGGTCCGCCCACCGTCAGGAATTATTGATACCACACAATCGCTCGCTGACATTGCTCGGATGGCAGAATCACAACAAATTTGTTCATCACTGGAACATCTTCTCCCCAAGCAGTCTTCACACGAATTTAAAGT
The DNA here is from genome assembly GCA_033064195.1 of Blattamonas nauphoetae. Lineage (NCBI taxonomy): Eukaryota > Preaxostyla > Oxymonadida > Blattamonas > Blattamonas nauphoetae. Next base: position 58,448 of record JARBJD010000102.1, on the reverse strand, counting down.
CTATCCAACACCAGAGACTCTCCAAGACTCTTTCAATCGAACCAATTGGGAACTTGTATGTTCGCTCCCGTCCCCGTTCCCAGAACAAGAACTGGTCGGGCTCAGAAAGTGGGTCCTCCATACTGTTCATCCTCTCATGAACAACGTGTTCGTGGACGAACTCTATTCGTACAATGTCACACTGCATACCCTCATCTCAAGCATTGCCTGTTTCTCTCCGTTGGTCTCGTCTGCTTCACCACTTCATTTCTCTGCATCCAACATCAGCAGTATGTTGTTCTCACCGATGACATTGTGGAGAGTTGAAGATTTGCCCCGGTTTTTTATTGAGAATTGCTCTATTCCGTATCATGTCACTCTCCAATTTGAACATATTTCAAATTGGATGGCCTCCAGAAAACGACTCTTGATATGTCTCACCGTGAAGAATCATCCACAACCAACAGTCTTTCCAATCTCACTCCTGTCATCTCCAGCAGCATTCCTCATCTCGTTTCTGTTCAATATCGAGCAACCTTCACTTGATCCTGAGAATGAACACGGTGTCCCATCATCGACTAGTGGAACATTATCACCTTCACAGGCTTCGCGTGAGCAACAAACAACTGTGGGAGCATTCACACCACGGCGGCAGATCCAGAACAACCTCATTGAATCACCTCAAATCACAACCAACAGATCGGGAATGAGGTTCTGTGAAGAGACAGACCACCTTCAAATTTCTTTTGTGAAACAGAATCCTGCCACATTCACGTCAACCTCTTCTTATCATTCTGAAGATAACGGTGAAAATGTCCTGTACATCGTCGGAATTTCTCTTCATGGGTGTGCTTGGGACTATGAGGAAGGTGAAATCATTGCTGTATCTCCAACGAACCAGATCCCACAACATTCCACTCATTTCCCAATCGTAAAAGTAACTCGGCGTAAAATTGGGAATGACCATGTTCTATCTCAAAGGACTTCAGATGCTGGAACGTTGTCCCAGACTTCTTCCACGCTTTCATCGCCCCAATCTGACGTTTCTCGCGGAACGGTTCTTGACAGACTCGATGAATACACGAACCTCGCAGCATTTAGCCCAAGAATCTCACCGGACAGTGTTTACACTTCGCAATTTTTCCGCCTTTTTCTTATGGATCACATGGAAGGGCTATCTTCGAAGGACGCCACTCATGGATACCCACATCGATCATCAAAAAGAAATATAAGAAATGGGAGACACTCTTCACAGCCTCAATCACACAATCCGCCCCTCTTGCGGCGACAATCAATCATCGGACTTGGGACTCACACTACTACTGGCCATTCTGTCTTCTTATTCGACTCTCCTCAGGCTCCATTCGATTCTCCGTTTGAATCTAAACCGCCTGTCAATCGTCCCCTTCACACAACGACAATCTTCTCGTCTTCAACAAAACGGACGACCGTAATTGATGCTATCATTGAACATGACTCGTTCGCCAGATGGGAAGAATTGGGGTGTTATTTGTTTGTTGATTTTGACCCAGCCATGATTCATTTGATGGGTGAATTGATTCTCCCTTCATCGGCTTGACTGTTTACAGATGGAACGGATAGTCCTCATTTTTTGCGGGTCTCGAGCACATGATGGAGTCTCTCTCGACCATTCCGAGACCATATTTATTGTCTTGTTCCAGGATAACTTGCATAATCATTTTCTTTTTTGTTTCGAGCCCAGAAAAAGTTGACAAAACGGACTTCTTGCATGATTTCTATTTTTTCAACAATAACCCTCAGGCGAGAACAGAAGAAGTGCTCATTACTGGTTTATTGATGTAAATGAAACATGGCGAGTGAATCCCATAAGGCGGAGACCGGGTGTTGCCGGTCTTCCAGCATTCTTTCAGACGCTAATTCCTCACAATTTCGCATCAACATGCAATACTTAGAGTGGGAAAAATATGAAAATCAACCACCAAGACACAGAAAATCCGCTTTTTTTTCAGTTTTTCAACCCATGAATTCGGAAAATCGAGCGATATACTCGTTCATTGTTACACAAATCTCGGTTTTCACCGAGATATACTCCTTCATTTTCCCTAAATCCGTTTTGCATGTCGAGAAAAATTTACGTCGCCTTCTTTCGTACAAAAATACAATTTTCATTGATTGCCCGAAATAACTAAAAAAATAGTGAAAGAATGTAATGCCAACCTCAGAAAGTGAAATGGGTGAAGAAAAGCAAAATTTCAGGTTGATATCGATTGAGCATAGCAATGGTCTAGTTCTCTGTCCTCATCATCTTTTGCACCTATCCTAAGAATAGAACAAACAGAAAGAGAAAGTGAGGGAGTTTCGAAACGGAATAAGAGAAAATGATTCAATGAAACTCAAAATCATGCAATATGATCGGTCTGTTCAGGAGATGATCTCCAGACTCCTTGAAGTGAATAAAATGAGAACCAAGAATCCATTTTGGATTTTTAGAGATAATATAACAGTGAAAAGACGAGAAATACCTGATAATCGACGTTTTAGGGAGAAAAATCGTCATCAAAAATACCACAGTGACGTTGCGAGAGTTCGGTGAGATCATCCTGTGAGTTCATATTTTTCCCAGCACTGTACATGGTAAAAAGATAAAAAGACGCAAACCAGACTTTCCATAGTGTTCTCAATCCGTCTGCAACACTTGGCCTTTTTTGGTCTCAAGCTTATGGGATTCTCTCCGGCAGGAAGAACGACCCATTTCAATTATATCAAACAGCTCTTGTGAAAGGATTGTATGCCCTAACTTCATGGATCCAACCCCTTCGACATCCAATCAATCCACTCCTCTTGAAAATTTTATCAACGAACTTCTCAAAATCGATGATTTTGAAGTCCTTGCCACACTCCTGAATGAAAACATCGACCATGAGTTTTCTATTTTTTATCTTGAATATGGATATTTTGTCATCAGTGAACTTGGTTGCAGTGTTCTCCGAATCATTACCATGCTTCCAGAGCGAATGAAAAGTCCATTTTTTTCTTCAGTTCATTCTTCTTAAAGCCCAAAACCCATCTCTCTCTAAAAACGTGGTATAGTTCACAGTCATCTTCTATTCATCTCAGCCTCTTTTGTCACCAGAATCAATTCTCCCAGCAGCTCTTGCCGATGCCTTATCGATCCCTCCTTTTGCCGAAGATGCTTTTGATGCCATCTACAATCTCCTTTCATATCACCCTCTTGACTCTATCTTGTTCAGAGGTTTGCTTTTTCCTTCATTTTTCACCATCATAGCTCATCAGTCATTCCTATTATCGGCTGGTCTCCTCCCAGTCGCTGTTTCTGTCTTTGATCCTGAATACTTGAGTGAAATCGAGCCTTCATCTTATTCAGATGTGATTGAATCAGGACTGGATGCAATCGAGTTGCTCATTCACAATCATCGTATGTAGATCATCATCACTCATTTTTGTCGTTTTTTCCTGTATTTCACAGCTATTGCTCAACAAGAATTTCATCAATTGCGAATGACTGAATCTTTCATTCACTTTCACCAAATGATTTCTTCGAATCCGTCATGTCTCAGTGATGACGCCGGGGCTCTTCTCACTTCACTTTGTAAGTGATTCTTTTCTGTTACAACACGCAAACTCTTCATTTCTTGTTCTTCATTATTCTCTTTTTTCTTGATTTCAAGACATAATAAAGTATGGAAGGAACTACATGACAAAGAACAATTTGTCTACAAACTATTCACGTGGGATGGAAGATTTTCTCAAATAATGAACAGATCATAAAGACAGTGTTAGTGAGGAAGTGTAATTTCTTGATAGGCTGGATTGGCGCCGAGTTTTTTGTGGAAGTTGATGTGTGCAAGAGTGTTGTTGAAGTATGCTTCCATCGGTCCCAGTGTATCTTGATCCAGCGTAGGAAGACGTTGTTGGATAAGTGTGATGATCGCGATGATATATCCAGTGGGTGACTGAAAAATGAATGATGAAAATGAAAAAGAATCAAACCTTGTCAATTCCTTTGGCAATAAAGAAGAGATGCTCGTTCAAGATTTCCGCAAAGATTGTAGCCTGCATGGCCTGTGGAGGAATCTTGTCAGCAAGGTCGCCTGCCCTCTTGAGGCATTCGATGACACGGGTGCTGTCGTGGAGAGAGTTGACACCGTCCCGATCGGACCAGAACATGTGTGCGCAGAGACTGACAGCACGTGCCTGATCCGGACGCTTGATGAGTTTGGATGAATACTGTGTGGTGTTTTTAATCAGGATGTCGTAGCTCTCTGGCTCGATGCTAAGAATAAGAGAAGAAGATGACGAGATAGGTGAGATGAAGGATGGGAGACAAACCAAGATGTGCGCTGGAGAGTGGCAATGAAGGATCGAAGAGCATTGAACTGCGACTTGCTGTCCGACAGGCTGTCCTCGTACAGTGTGCATGCCTGTGTCATGTACTCGTAAGCATTGGTCTGGTCCTTGCAGCGATCAGCGCAGAGCATGGCTTGAGTGCACAGTTTGATTCCGAGTTCGGGAAGAGGCTGTCCCACCACTCGAATGATCTCCAAAAGGAACTGGAACACCTTCTGCGAGCTGATGATGAGGCCTCCGCTCATGTCCGAAGAGTCAGTTGTGGTGGATGTGGACTCCATCTGACTCGCCGACTCCATTTTTCCTGATTCGATCGAATGGATCTTCTCGGCGAGCTTCAGAGCGACGAAGAAAAGAGGAGTCATCGAATAGCGAACTCGTTTCAGTCCACCCTTTCCGAAATTCTTTCGGGCGAGGAAGAGGAGACGATACATCGAATCAGTGTGATCGTTTTGGAGCATGTGGGAGATGCGAGACACACTGTTCTGCTCAGCAGCAAACGATTCTTCATCAAAGTCCGCGTCCTCAGCTTCCTCGTCTTCTTCCTCGCTGAAGACAAGTGGCGCTTCCAGTTTGAAGATCGCTTCGAGAAGTTCGGGCGTGTCGATGGATGGTGGTGCTTTGTTGAATGCTTCCATCATTTGGATGGCTGCTTCGTGGCGATGTTTCTTGTCGAGAAGACTCAACATCGACGAAAGGTTGGACATTGTCAGAAAATCGCGGGTGGTGAGGAAGGGCGTCGTGTCTGTTGCTTGATTTGCGATTGCTCGTCGTTGATATTCAGAGATGGCTTTATTCATTGGATTCATCACCAGACCCATCACAAGCTTCACTTCGGAATCCACAACAATGGATTTCTCTCCAAGTTCCCCGAGCGAGGTCAGAACCTTCTCAAAGACTGTGTCAACATATGAAACATTTCCGGGATAGACTGAGAGCACAAGGGACATGAGAGCTTCGTAAAGGCCAAGTTTGCCCTTTGTCTTGATGGTAGATTTGCGAGTTTTGAGAACATCGGCAATGGAGTTGGAGAGGACAGTGAAGAGAGATGTTGATTCGTTTTCTGAAGACACTGCGATCTTCGATGGATTGGCCTCACAAAATTGAGTAAGACGATTGATCAAGTTGAGAATAAGTTGTTCGATATCAACTGCGTTGTCCATCTTGGCAAAACCTGCGAGATATCTGTCGAGAGAAGTGAGATGGAATTCGCAGGGGAAGATGTTAATCACAACATCCATCAGATAGTGTTGAGCTGTTGCATCATGACAGCTGAGAACTTGGTCAAGAATACCCGGCAGGATTGTGGTTTGGTAAGTTCGCTCGTCAATTCCATCCAAGTTGGCCATGTTGACGAGGTTGGCTCCGACAAGTGTGCGAACATCATTCCGTTCCCTTTCGCGGAGAGTTTTGTCACGGGTGGTTCCTTGGTACTGCATACGTACCCAGAGTTTGTTCATTTCAACAAAGTTTGTCAGGACGAAATCCACAGAATCAGCCAGGGTCCCATTTTCAACTTTGGTAGAGTTTCCATCGGGAAGCTTATCTCTTGTCATTTGAGCGAGGTAGTATCTGAGAAAGAGGCCCCTCATTGGATGTTGAACACCTTTGCACATTTCGACAAGATCCTTTAGAATACGCTTGGTTGGTGCTTCGTTTGATTTGATATAGACAGATCCAACACAGATAAGAAGGTAAAGACGGGAGAGAACGTTTGGAGCATGTTGGACACGTTCGTAGATTTCTTGCATTGGCATTCCCTTTTTATTCTGTTCCGAAACGTACGTATCAAGATCACGGAGCTTGTCAAATACATAAATATCTAGATGAAGTAGTTTTGTTTCACAGAAGAAAAAGGCGATGGTAATAAGTGAAAAGGATGTGGATTCAGACAGAGTGAGTAGTATGCTTTTGGTGTGAGTGAAGCCGTCTTCATTTCATCTGCAACATATGCAGCATACTTGAAAGCTCCATTAAGGTTTCCATGATCCATGGCACTAAGCATCATTCGATGATTTTCATTGATTGAATCTTTTTGTTGTTGGAGCCATTCCTGAGGAAGCAAAGAACACAAAATCATGTCAAAGTGGTAGGAAAACCTTTTCGTTTTGTGAAAAAACGGATTCTTCTTGAGCGGCACCGTACCCACGGCCTGCCATTTGTCGAATTGAAGTCAATGGGGCGATCGAATCCAATTCGAACCACAATGCATGTTGACGAGCAGAAACGGACCATCCTAATACCATGGGTCGAGAAGTTCCGACCAAAAACTCTTTCTGATGTTGTATCGCAGGAGTCGCTCGTCTCTGCGATGAATCAATTTCTCCAAACTCAAACTGTTTGTTTTCTCTTCATTCCACGAACTGACTTTATTGAATTCTTAGTTGCCACATCTTTTATTCTATGGACCTCCTGGCACGGGCAAAACTTCCCTAATCCTTGCTCTAGCAAAGGATTTCTATGGGTATGTTACTCTCGTAATCATCACGCCTATCTCGTTAATTGCACAGCCCAAAAATGTTCAAAGAGCGAGTGTTAGAATTGAATGCATCTGATGAACGAGGAATTAACACTATTCGAGAAAAAGTGAAGAGATTTGCACAACAATCAATTGCTCCACCGCCTCAAAATTACAACTATCCATGTCCCCCTTTTAAAATTATTGTATTGGATGAAGCTGATTCTCTCACACAGGATGCACAAAGCGCTCTTCGCCGTGTGATTGAGATTCACACAAAAATTACTCGATTTTGTCTTGTTTGTAACTATGTATCAAAGTCTGCTTTCTTTTTGTCATCATCCTTTGTCAGAATCATTGATCCTATTGCATCACGTTGTGCAAAATTCCGATTCACTCCACTCCCATCGGATGTTGGAATAGAACGTCTTCGTCTCATCTGCCAAAACGAAGGTGTTCAATGTGGTGAAGAAGTATTTTTACGATTTTATTTAACTTTCTCCCAAAGGAACTGGCACACATTCAATCAATAAGCCATGGTGATCTCAGAAAATCAATCACTCTCCTCCAATCTGCACAACGACTCTTTCATGACAATATCACAGTTAACGCCATTGACGATATTGCAGGGGTGTGTCATCATCTTTTATTTCACATGGTTATTTAGATTGTCCCACACAGAATAATTGACTCTCTCATTGCCGCTTGTACCTCAGTCAGCTACGATAACCTAGTTTCAACACTTGAAATCATTCGTAGAGAAGGATTTTCTGCTCGACAAATTATTGAGCAGGTATGACTGCCTTCTCACACCATTGTCATTCAGTTCGCAGAAGAACTCGTGATTTCACCAGAATTTTCCGATATCCAAAAGGCACAGATCTCCTATGAGGTTGCCAAATTCGAAAAGGTTCGGTTTTGGCTCTTCAAATATATTTTAGAATCTTATGGATGGAGCAAATGAAGAGCTTCAGATGAAAGCATTCTTCTCCCTTGTTCTATTATCATGTCAAACAGGATAAGTTCATCCAGATCATTCCTCAGAGAAAGAGTTCATCGATGGAATGATCTCTGGACAGCGAAGTATCTTCCCCAAGAAACTTTGAGCGACATATTGTTCTTATCATCACGAATGATGATTCTCGTAACCATGGTATTTGATCCTAAACATATCTTAAACGAAAACACTTCTCTGGGAGTGCAAGAGTATGAAATCCTCAGCGGTGTGAACTGGGTTTGATGTTTTGTTAGGTGAATCGCATCCCCAGGGCAGATATGACGAAAATTTGGGTGAAGAATTGTGTGTGAGGATTATCACCTCCAAATATTGACGAAAATGTGTAGAATTGATTGGAACGATCATGTCACAATTTTTATTTTTTTCTCTCGAAGATATCATAGAGGATTTAAATTGGAATGGATTCAGGTTGGGAAGAGAGTGAGATACAGAATGATGCTGATATTACTATTAATGAACAACCGAATGATGATAGTGATTGGGAAGACGCAGATGATGATGTTCTCGCTGAAGCAATTAATGCTGTCGATGCCCTGACATCAAACCCCTCTGAAGTTTCCATTCCCCCACTTGATGCTCCTCAGTCGGATACTATGGTTTTAACACCGCATTCAATTGAGAACGGCAATGATCAAGAAACTCCTCCTCCAGAAGACTCTTTTGGGATATCGTTTGGTGTTCCAAAATTTCAAGGGTTCCAAACAGGATCAGGGAAGACAGCATTTCAAACAAACTTGTCAGCACTCGAAGCTGCTCGAAAACTCCTTGGGTTTGATGAAGATTTTGACGAAAGCGAATTCATGCCGACATCAGCATCTAATTCTCGGAACAATGACAAAAATCCATCAAATTTGGATCACACAATTCCATCTTCGCAAGTTCAATCTGGGAATCAATTAGATTCTCCTCCATCACTTTCTCAGTCATTGACGTCAAAATTACACCGAAATCAAAGTCCAACGTCTGTCGTTACGACCCCTGTCTCATCACAACATCTTCAAGAACCAGAAAAACCACAACAATCAATCCAATTCAAAAGTGCTTTCGCAAAAAACCTAAAACCAGCTGTCCGCACAGACCCAAAAGTCTCTCTTCATCCCATCGTCCGTCCTTCGGGCTCTCCCAATCAGAATGCAGTAAGTACTCCTCTTCCAACAAGAATGGCAGATGCTCTTCCACCAAATCTTCGTGTTCCACCTCAAAGCCCTTTCAAATCAGTAAAGCCAACAGTCGCCGGATCTCCTCAACGGAATGTTGGTCTCTCGCGGACTTCACTCCATCCGAACTCAACCACAAGCACACCACACTCGACTTTCAACACCCCACAATCGAAGTTTTCCACTCCACAGAAGGCTCGGACGGACATCCAGCCTGTTCGTCTTTTTGTGGACAAAAAACCACTCCCCAAATCACTCCCCCAAACCGACTCCAAAACAGCAATTCCACAATCTCGTGTAGCTCAACCAATCTCACCTCCACACTCTCCCAGATCACCTCATTCTTTGCATTCACAACTCTTCTCTCCAACCACAAAACTCAGAATGGGTCTCACTCGAACCCGTCCGCTCCTTCCTCCTCCACCCCCACCGCCTCCTGCTCACCGTCATTCAGCCCCACTCGCTTCCATCCGAACACCATCGTACCCATCACAATCGCACCTCCCTTCGTCTCAAACTGAAGATCCATCAATTTCTCCGGACCTTGTCATGTTGGCATCACTCGTTCAGAACACGTGGCAGTTTACTTCATCAGACATCCATCCGTCAATCACCGACACCATACAGTCTCAGATGAACGAAAAAACGTTCAGTCAAGTTGTTTGTCTCTCAAAGTTCATTCACACCGTCCAATCCGTCATCCATCCTCCTCTCCAAACGGTGGAAAGCAACCACTCGTCTCCTTCAAGTGAGACCTCCAAACGAGACTACTTATCAAGCCTCTTCTGTTTCAATCCCGAACTTTCTTCTGTTCCACTCTCTTCCTTCTCTCTCAACCAGCATCCACTCCACTTCAGGAGATCCCTCCCAACCTCTTCTGTTTCTGCAGTTTTTTTCGCTTTCGTTCTCTCAGATTTCCCCACATTTCAACCACCCAGTTTGTTGACGATTAGTGAAGAACCCGATCACTGGGGTATTCTCGAAGCTTATTCTGCTCTCGTCACTCTCTTCCCACAATTCGACTCCGAAGACCTTCTTTCTTTGAAGTGGGTGGTCAATCACTGGCGTTGGATCATCTGGAAACTGAGTGGATACGATCGTTCTTTCAGCGAGGGTCGCTCACCGACCTTCTGCACTCCTCAGAATGTGATCTATCAACTGCTCCATCGAGTCTACGTTGAGTTTGAACAGGCCAAGAGAAGTCCCATCCGAAAGATTCTCGAAGGCGATGAGGCACCAGGAAAACACATGGTCCTCACTGTGTCACGCTGCCAAGTGACCGAAACTCTTGGATTGCATCTTGACAATTCTGAGGAACGAATCAAACGGAAAGAGGAAAGGGAACGAGAGCGTCGTGAGGAAATTGAAGAAATGGGATTATCACTCGGCCTCCTCGACGAGGCGTTGGAACAAGCATCATCTCCATCCGCTTCTACCGAACAAACATCAGTCCAGATCGAAGTGACCGATGGATGGTATCCTGTGACGGCAACACTCGACACGCATCTCGCAAAGTATCTGGAGCAGGGAAAGATTGTTGAAGGAATGAAGATCCGTGTTTGTCATGCCCAGCTTCTAAATCTCTCTGGAAATGGACATCCACTCAGTTTGAACGAACCGGTTGGATTTGATGTGTTCGAAAAAGAGTGGGAGAGAAGGAAATCTCTCTTGGGTGATTTGAATGATCGTCTCGACGCCACTCTGAACCCGTCAATCGGAGAGAAACGAAGCAAATTAGAAGAATTTGATGAACTTCATCCTCAAACTGATTCGTCTCTCTTCTCTTCTCTATTCGCAAATGTATTAAATCCACAAAATCTTTCATCACTCATTCCATCATCACCAGCCCTCCTTCTCCATGTCAACTCAACAAGAAGAGCGAAATGGGATGCTAAACTCGGTTTTCAAAAAGATCCTGCCTTCCCCATCCTCCTCAAGTCAGTTAAACCAAACGGGATTTCAAAACTTGCTGAAAGAAAACAGGAGGATGAAAGTGGACCCGTTCCGATGTGTGTCGTCTGTGTTCAGCGAGTCTACGAAATGGTGTACCTTGTTGACCACCGGCCAGTGATGAGGGAGGATGCTGAAGAGGAGATGTCGCAAGGGAAGCAGAAATCGAGTTTGGATGAGGACGAACGACAAGCAACTCAAAGTGTCACGAGAACAGTGAGATGTGCAGCCAGCCAGCGACTCGCAGAACAAGAAACGGAGAAGATTCTTCAAAAGGAGACTGACGAAATGAGATCGACGTTTGAGAAGGAATTGGAGAGGATGCAAGAGCAGTTGGTGAAGGAGATGATGAAGCGTGTTCAGAGGAAGATTGGCCAAAAGTCTGGCCGATCCGATTCTGACGCCAGCACACTCGACGAGCAAATCTTGGAACAGCAGAACCAGCTCAGCATTAAGTTTCAGCGGAATCTTGAGGACAAAGCTCTCGATCTCAATCGGCAATCTCGCCCTTTTATCAAACTAAAGGTTCGCGATGTTCTCGAACTCCCACGACCAGACTCTGTCGATAGTTCAGAACCGTTCGTCCCACAGTCAGTCTTCCTCACAGTGTGGGGGCCTCCTCTTCGAGATGGTGACACTGAAGGCATCGGGGAGATGGGTCTGGCGTGTTCGATGTCTGTTGAAGACGATCCCTCTCAATCGGACCAGCCTGACGATGGATGGAAGCTCGTCCAACCACAAACTCATCCGTCGGGAGACACCCTCTTTGAAGAGGGTGCCATCATGGTCGTGTATTATCTCAACCCAGGACGGATATCATTGGAGCGACCGTACCGCTTCCTTCCCTTTGAACGAGATGAAATCGGAATCGGCACACATCGAGGTCTGTTGTATGGCCGCAGCTATCCAATTGATATGTTCTCTGCACCGCAATTTCTTGAAGCCAACTCAGAATCTCATCTCACACCTGAAGATGGAATACAGAGAGATAGTCTTGATGAACATTTGAGTGGAGACAGTGACAAAATTCCACCATCTACTGAACCAACGAAAGAAACTGAGAGTGTCAACGATCAGTCGAACGAAATAATCCAAAAGGACAACAATCCAAAACCAAATCAACTGACAAAGACTCTCTCTATTCATGAATCTGATGTCAGCACACCGCTCATATTCTCGGAACCGTTCGATGGGGTGGATTCCCCGAGCAGCGAAGAACTCTCCGCAGTTGGCTTCATGCGTGTTCCATTCACACCACTCCAATCCGTCAGTCGAACTGTTTGGCGTCGCATTCCATTCACTCGTCTCTTTCCTTGCATCAGCATGCCAAATCATCATGTCACTTCAAATGTCATTCAACACGAGCCATTCAGACATCTCCTCACTCCTCCGCCAGCTCTCACTCTTTCACCCACCTACTTCACTCCCCGTCAGCCTTCAACTCTTTCTGATCTCTCAGCAGCACCCATCGGAACAGAATTCGATGGGTTTTTCCTCGTCCTGTTTGTATCAGAGCTGGAACATTCACAAAGACGGACGTGGATGCTTCGGAACTCCCGTGCGAATCCACACACATCACAAGGTTATGCCGAACTCTTCCTCCTCCTCACAGACCACACTTCGTCACCACGAGGCCATAAGCACAATATCACAGACTATCCTCTCCTCTCTCTTCGAATCCGGCGTGATGCATCATTCTTTCCATTCTTCTCTCGGTCGTCCAATTCTTCAACAGTATTCTCTGAAGGATGTCTTCTCTGTGTCAAGAATGCAGTGATCGCTGCCCCAGATACACTTCATCATGTCCTCTCTGCTCACGCTCCCGAGGAAGCTGACATCCGAGTGATCCCAAATGCTGTTCCTCTTCCTCGATCCTTCTCTTCAAATGCACCCACCTCCACCCAATCAACTCCCCTCCCCCCATCCATCCCACAACTCTTCATCCCTGTTGCGCAATCTCTCCAGAAATGGCGTGACACTATGTTCGAGGCCATGAACGAAAGAGAGCAAGCTATCGACGATGGGGCCGATGCAGACACTCTCCCGAAATCGACTCTCGATCTCATCATTGACAGTGTTCATTTCCTTGTCGGAAAATCGTTAATTTAATCTCATTTCTTGATTTAGAATCTCTTTAATAGATCTCGAAACATGTAATGATGAATCAAATCAATAGGTTCTCCGTATGGATGCAGCGATGTTTTATTCGAGAATCAAGACACACATCCCTCCATTCATATGCGTTTTCTCCAATCAAGAAACACTCCGTGTTGGTAGGGTCATCCAGGAGTTTCCCAACAATCATTGGGTCCAGTTTCGCATCGAACAACTGTCTGTGTGACCCTGGAGGAACGAGTTTCCTCAGAGCTTTGTTTTGCTTCACTTCCCTTGTCGAACCATCCTCGGAGAAGAGGATGAAAAGACGAAGTGGAGAGAGAGGATGAGATTGCAGTGCAGAGTAATGTTTCTGCTGGTTGGAGGACATCACAGAATACGATTTGTTCTCATTTCCATTCACGTCTCCCTGGATGGACTGAAGATCGTGTTGTGGAGTTCGGAGAGGAGAGATGTGAGAAGATTCGTCCGATGTGACGCCATTCGAGACTTGTGAAATTACGGTTTGTGTAGGGTCATCCTGATCTCCACTGAACCCCCAATCCAACACACTGGATGCCCTCAGACACTGAAGGACTGGCGCGCCATCTGTTTTGAGATGCATATCAGAATTGGTGAGCTCGATCTCGAACACATCAAAAAGGTCGACGATCATCTCTCGAAGCATTTCCAGCGATGACAATTCCCGACCATTCGACAGATGAATGACAACACGGAGTCTTGCTCGGAGCTCCCCAAGTTTGAGGAGTGAATGCATTCTGACGATTAACGAGGCCAGATAGCCAAGGCTTTCCCCATTACAGACGACTAGTGACTCCGGTTCAGTGTAAGCTGGATCGAATGATTGTGGAGGGTGGAGAAGCTGTTGCTCTGTTTCGACATCCGTGATATCAGATGATAATGAAGGTGCGATTGACTTTCTCTGTTTTTTGGTTGATTTCTTTCCTTCGAGGCATGGTCCGGCAATGCGATACGGTCCTGACAAAAAGAGACGTGATCCTGGTTGAGTATTGTACTCAATGGCAGACGTGAACGATCCCCGACCATTTTGAATCAATAATGTTAACTTATCGTTCTCCGTACTCTTCTGCGATGTGTCGAACCCAGGAACGACGAAGAAATACGATGGTGGGCGGAAACATGGTCCATTTCTGTGTTTCATACGCAATGCAACGAAGCTCGGCGAGACGTCGCGATAATATTGTGATGGAATTCCACTTTGACGAACTAAATCGACCTGGAAAAGTGAAGGAGAGACATCGTTCGAGGAGCTCACAGTCCAATCCCAGGAATGAAAAAAATTCACAAAAACCGTCACAAGACGGGAAAACAGCGCGATAATGAAGTACAACACGAGGAGACAGTGTGAGGCGAGAGAAAAATAGGGTGATAGATGGTTCTCGTTTTGTTTCTTTGATGCCGTTTGGATATTCAGGATTGCCTGATGAATTGGTGCGATCATGAATAGAATGTAGCATGGATAGTGGAGAAGTGTGAGTGGAAACCAGACATAATGCGGAAGTGATCTTGTGCGTCGTTTGGGTGTTCTACGGAAAATCATAGCGAAAGAAATGAGAAAAATCACGATAAGTGAGATTCGATGGAGTACATTGGGAATGGAGTCAGAAAAATTGACGAGAGCGAGAAAGAATCTCGTGATTTCACCAAAGTAGGGGCGTGTGATGAAGAGAGCAAGAAGATATAGAAAAAGAAGGAGAGCAAATAGTAGGATTGACTAGATGGGAGATGAATGTAGTAATATATTTGCTATGATTAAAATCAAGGCGACAGACTTTTCGATGGATTGTTGAGAGAAGAGTGAGTCCAAAAGCTCGTTCTAGTGGATAAAATTTCATTCCTGATAGCATAATAAACGTCAATGCCTGAAAGAAAGAAGTTTGGTTCAGAATTTATGGAAATGAACAACAGATAATTAAAGTGTGAAAATTGAAGAGATACAAACTGTACAGTAGCTAACTTGGACAAATTGTGCAGCCTGATCTGCGTAATCATCATGAGGCGGGATGAACAAGGGAATAGCAATCAATAGAGGAAGAGAGGCAATGATGATTAAGAGAGTTCGGCACTGAAGCGAGAAGCAATGTCTTCGTGGGTACCTAGCATTCACATGCATGCTACCGAAAATTTATCCACAAATTTGATCAGGCCGTGGCAAAGACAGTCGCAATGAGACGAGACACAGACTGGATGATTGACCCGATATTTTCCTCATCATGAGACAATCTCTGAAAAAACGGATGAAACACAACTAAGGAATGATTTTGTGACGGAATCTCACGAATAATTTAAAATTGTAGTTTTCTCATTGTGCTTTCCAGACTAGTTTGAATTCTAGTTTTCGTGATAATTCGGAGAGAACAGATTTCACACAGACGTACAAAGGCAGGAAGAGATTGAAAAGTTCGTTGAGAACTGCATCATACGAGATCAAGGTCCCACATGCCTTCATCCATGATCATGAGCAGAAATGACTCGTCTCGAGAACAGAGATGGGTTTAATTTGATTCGTCTGGCATTTTCAGTCCACAGAGCTTCTGACTCTGAAGATGATTCCTCTTCTTGTGCTTCTGATCTAGCTCTGATGTTGTCTTTCCACTCTCGAATCCAGACAGCCTCATCTTCGAGCTTCTTTTCTTTTTTCTTTGGAACGGTTTTTGGTTGCGGACGACGTGGCTTGTCTCCTCTCTCCAAACAATTCTTTTCCAACAACATGATCACAGCGTGCTTGAGTTTATTTGCTCGAAACTCGGCTGCTTCGGTTTCTGTCAACGGTCTTCGTTTCAGAACCTTCATTCGCTCTGTCAATCCTTGCGGGCTGCACCCGTACATGATCCAACGGTTGCGAGCCTTTTGACGCATTCGACGGCGCAGACTGGCATGTTTTCGGAGAGCTTCAAACCCCCATGAAAGGCGTCTTTCGGTGTCTCCTTCGCTTTCGATGAGATAAAGGGGTCGAATTGTGTTTGGGATGAATGGTGTTGGATGGAGTGGAAGTGAGGGTACACCTAAGAGATGGTTCCCTTGGAAATCAAGCGAGATAACTTGCTTTGGAAGGGTTGTCGCGATGGGAGAGAGAATCGTTGAGAGAACGTGAGAGACCGGTGGTGGTGCAATAATCGCTTCATGGATCACCTCCTTCTCTTTCCTCGTTTGCGTCGGTGTTTTCCTTTTCGGGCTTGTTCTGCGCTGTGTCTGATCGAATCGAGCTGGGATGAGTTTTGATGACGACGGAAGAGTCATCCCAAAGTCGGCACTTCCGTTTCCTTTCTCTGATTGTTTGTCAACGCCGTCGAAATTGACAGCGTTTCCGGTTTTTTGTGTTTCGATGAGCCTGTTAGGTGTGTGAGAAGTCTGTTCGATCGACATTTGTGTTCTTGCTTGTACTCCATAATCATGTGACTGAGCATGTCCCGTTCTTTGAAGAGTTTGAGTCAAGTCAAAGTTGAACTGCCCATGCGTTTTCGACAACTTCCACGTATTGTTTGCTTCATCGTGCTTTTGGTAGACACAGACGGGGTCAGAACTCTCCTGAGGAGTGTCATCATTCAGCCCAAAGAATGTCTCCGCCAGATTTTGAGAACTTTGAGCAGGGGAAGACGATGGTCGATAGGTCTGTCCAAGGATGGCAGGGTAGTTCCTCCCTGGCGACATCGAGAGAGAGAGGAGAGTGGAGCACGGGATCAGATTCTCCGGAGTGTTGGACTTTGCTTTTCTGGGGCTAATCGCCCGTTTTGGTTTTGCCATATTGTTTGAAGAAGGCAATTGAGATGATTTGGGTCGTTTTACTGGCATTCTTCGCTCAAGTGGCATTTTTGGTGGTGACACAGAAGACTTTGTTTTGCGCGTCTGAAGGGGAGGAGGTTGAAAATCGTGGTTTATGAAGGATATCCTCTTTTTTGTGGCCAGTGGTGTTTTTCGGAGAATTGGCGTGAGTGATGGAGCGGCTTTCGGCTGATTCAGACGGGATTTTTTTTGAGTATTGGGAGTTTGTGGACCCAATTGTCCCGTTTTATTCATTGTCTCTGCTTCTCGAAGCGAGAATGAAAATGAAGACTTTAAATCATCCGGAAGGGGATTTTCTTCAATGTACTTGTTGATTTCATCAATTTTTTCTTCGATAGTGCGCGAACGGGAGGTGTCTGATGGTTGAAGTGTCTGTGTTCCATGAAAAAAAGATGGTAGATCTTGTGATGCTGGTTCTTGTGGAATAGCCTGATTTAGCTTCGTTGGTGAATCGTACATTCGTGTTATATCGTCAAGTCGTGTGTGGAACGCTTCGAAAACTGATGAGAGTGGGACGAGTTGTCGAGGTGGTCCCGTTGAGTCACTCAAAAGAAAATCATTTCTCTGCTGTGTGGGTGAAGGTTTCGGTTCCTCGATACTCGGCTGAGGAAGTGTGTCATTGTGTAGTATTGGTGGGAGATTATTGCGTGCGATTGACGGGAAAATACGTTCATATCCTGCCATTCCGGAAGCAACCTCGTTGGTTTCTGTTGATTGGTGTGCTTTTGACTTTCGTTTCGGAGCTGGTCGTTCATATTCCGTTTGAGTCTCTGGATTCGATTCATTATCCTTTCTCTGACCAGTACGAGCAATCATTTTCCGACTAGGAATCGCATGTCTCTGCTTAACCACAGGAGAGATGGATGGGATGGGCTGTATGACTTTGGTGGGGAGAGGGATTCGTTGTTTGTGGACATGGGCCATCTAGCTGAATAGTGAGCTTAGATGGTTCAGGATATATTGAAATCAGACGAAAATTCAAAATCGAAGAGAGAAATTGATAAATTTTGAGGAGAATCGTTCGTACTAACGAGTGATATTGATCGGACCGTCTCTTTTTCTCGTGGATCATGTCATTTCTCTATAATGATGCTTTCGCGTCTGACGTCCAAATTAACACAATCTCTCTTGATTCTGATTCTGATGAATCTCTCCAACATGAACCAGAGACAATAGACGAATCCGAGGAAGAGTGGGAATTTCAGCAGCTTCGAAGAGCAGGTTTGAAAGATGCTGCAAAAATTGCTATCAGTGCACCCGTACCGTCTTCAAATCGTGATGAAAGAATAGATTTAACCCGGGACCAGAGATATATTCCGTCAAAAAACTCATCGACATCCGAAACATCTACTGAAGGTGTTCTTGACTTTATTTCAACAACTATTCGGAAGTCGCTTGAACATCAGAATGAGGAACAAACAGCCCGCCAACAAGAAGAACAATCTCGAACTGTATGCCATTTCCTCTCTTTCATTTTTCTAGGAATTGTCCCATTCTCTTTCCTCAACCCGTCAAACAATTGAGACAACAAAAGAATGGTATAGTGATTTGAAAGAGTTTCAGGATTACTTGAATGCATTGACCAATTGCCTCGATACTAAAGTCCCAACAGTCGAACAATGTGAAGAGGAATATTTTCAATTAAAGCGAAGTCTCATCAAACAAAAACAGGTTGACCTGTCTGCTTCACATACATTATCGAACCCAGACCCATTTATTAACGAGCTATTCACTCTCTACTCACAAACTCGAGGTATCGCTTCATCTCAGACAAACTGGGCTATCGACGATGATCAGTCATCACCAAATCTGCCTCTTAATGTCATTGAGATGAAAATGGAAAACATTATCAGCACTCTCACGAACTTATTCGCAGACACAAAAGAAAGCTTCTCATCGATCCGCGGTATTCTCCCGACCTTTATTCGATTCTTTAACGAGCATCCTGCATCATTTGAGGAGTTTTCTGTTGAACAACATCTTCTGATTTTCCTGGCACCATTTGTGAGAAAGGAAATCATTGAGAAGCGATGGAGTGTCTATTCTGATCCTCAGTTCGGTGGATTGTTTGACTGGATTCTTGACCTTGGTGATGACGAGGATTTTGATGGCAATGACTCACATAATCTCTTTCCATCTTCTTTTCTTATCTCAACTCTCATCGAAAAGATCCTCGTCCCAATTGCATGCGACGAACTTATGGTTTCATTTGATATCTCTGATGACAAACACATCAGCAGTGTCCTGCTGTTCCTGGAAGAACTTGATCTCTTTACACAGAGTGACGATGGCGTACCAAACCAATCAACAGAACAAGTTCGACAAGCACTTCGCGAACGTGTCCAATCAATCACTTAACAATGATTTTACAGCTAAAATTCCATCTAGTTTCTTTACTGAAGGAAATATATATGTTATGGTTCGATTTGGACAAGTGGCAGACAAATTTCACTAGACGGATCAAACTTCCATTCCACACTCATGACTGATGTCTCTTTCAATGAAACTTGCTTCAATGAAGAATCAATTGATCTTTTATTTCAAAAACATCTGTACAAACAGAATAAATCGAGGATAGACATGAAAAGTCCAATCAGTTGTTAACATTGACCATCTCGAAGTTGAAATCAAATCCAACGAAATCAGAATTCATCTTCTCAATAACATGTGGCTTCACAGTTGATGGCGTTGAAGGGGGAGAGTCAACTGGAGCCTGGGCGAGGTAATTTGGATTGACATTTGTGGTGTCACTTGAAGTACCATCAATCTTGGGTTTGTAGGGTGGAGTAATCTCACGCTTAGCGAGTTTGGTTAAATCAAGACCAGCAAAGACGGGATGTGAAAGGACGTCGGTCGCTCCGTTGGGAGACGATCCTAGACGGTCCTTCGGCTCGCGGTTGAGAAGAGACGAAATGAAATCACGCTGATGAGAAGAAAATGAATCGGGGAATATGAGTGGTCCCTGTAGTATCAGAATTATCAAAAAAGGAGGCTGCAAACAGCGAGAGTGTTTTGATACATCTGGTTGCGGTTTGGAGAGTAAAACGGCGAACTTCCGCAAAGCATCTCGTAGTACATCACCCCCACACTCCACCAATCAACGGCCTTGCCATGTGGAATTCCTTTTAAGATTTCTGGAGCTAATGAAAGTTAGGAAAACGAGAAGATCAAACCAAGATATTCGGGAGTCCCACAGAATGTTTGAGTTGAAAACCCTTCCGAATCAAACCCACCAACCGCTGTGACTCCGATTTTTGCCAATCCATAATCGGTTAGGAGAAGGTGGCCATCAGAATCAATAAGCACGTTTTCGGGCTTGAGATCACGGAACACAATGTTGTTGTTATGCAAATGAGAAATAACAAGACAGATTTCAGCAATGTAAAAAGTTGCGAGAATGTCTGGGAAAGAACCAGCTCTGAAAAACTATGTCAACGAAAAGAAGAGCAGACCGTTGTAAATGAAAGAACATTTCGCCTCCGTTGGCATAATCGATCACCATGTAGAGTTTATGTTGAGTTTGGAACGCGTAGTACAATTTTGGCATGAATGAGTGGTGGATCGTTGCGAGGATCGTTCTCTCGGTAAGAGTGTGGAAATTCTGGTCTCTCTGATAAAGATCATATTTGTTGAGGGTTTTCATGGCATATATCTTTCCGTTGCTTTTCTTCTTCACCTGGTACACAGTTCCAAAGCTTCCCTTGCCAATCATCGCCAGGATCTCGAAATCAGTAAGTGACACAGTGTTAGCTGATGCAGCAAGTGAGAGTCCGAGAGGAACATCGAGACGTGACATTGGAGGTTCAACAGGTTTCGGTTTTGTCCTCGGTGACTCTTGTGACGGAGATGTCACTGTTTTCTTATCTGAAGTTTCTTCATTGGCATCAATTAATTCAAAGTCATCATCTTCGTCATTTGCTTGAATAGTTTTCGGTTTGTTTAGCTTCCATTCTTCGACCATTTTGAAGAATTCGTCAACACGCTCAGGAGATTCACCTTCGAAATTATAATCCATCACAACTGATACAGAAAATGTTGTTGACGTTGGTGCTGTACGGTTGATTGAAAGGATTTTGGTGTTGGGAACAAACCACTTCATTGTTCCATTGTCCAATTTCTTGACACCTTCCCTTGAGATAGTCAGTTGATGCTGTTTGATCTTCCCTGTATTATGAAGTCTTGTGACATCAAACGTTTTTCCGGTTGAGGAAGGGCGAATTGGCTGGGTGAGAGGCTTTGACATTAATGATTATACTTTGATCAATATTTCTGTCGACTTTTCACTTTCATTGAAACCAAGAGTACTGAAATGTTCCTCATTCTCCTTTTTTCCCGTATAGCTGTTCATAATGATCTTTGATTGCTTGCCTTTTGGCTTTCTTCTCGTCTTCCTTCTTTTGTTGCTTCTCCAAACGAGCTTGTGATACTGGTCTGAGGAAAATGAAGTAAAGAAAGGAAAAAGAAACCCTTTGTGAGCTTTAGCCTTCGGACCAAATCCTTTCGGTGCGGGGATGAAGCGAGGCCGAGGAAGAAGGCTTGTGGGGTCGTCGTTTTTCCCTTTCTCATTCGACGAGAACGACATGTTCGTCTGAAGTTGTGCTTTCAGATCTGCCAGTCTTGGAGGGATGGGTGTGTCCGTATTTCCGCTGATAAGTTCAAATTCTTCCAGGTTCGGTGGGTTAGTGGTGGTGTTTGTGTTCACCAAGAAAACGACAGCAGGTGACAAGCCCTTGCGTTTCCCCTCTTTTGCCTGAACGGGATGTTTCTGTTCCTCATCATTCTCCTTCTCGCTCTCTGAAGAAGATTCCTCAGCAGCATCTGGAGCGGGGACCTCGTTCAATCGTTCCGGCTGGCGAAGTCGGATGATGTGTCTGAAGAAGTCAAAAACGACTTGAGGGGGAGCAGAGGTTTTGATGTGGACAGGAGCGGTGTGTGAATTGGACACTTTGTATCCGTTTTGGATGAGAAAGATGGCGAGGAGCATCGGCGAGACGGGTGACATTCTGAAGAATCCGCACAAGTCGTGGAAAGAATAATAAAATGGGTTATCCTCCAGTTCCTGCAGAGAGATAAACGAAATATGGTCATACGCGGCCAATAACACCGAGTGTTCCCAACATCCGCTTCTTCGTCTGGAAGATGGGCTGGATGGGAGGGATGTTTGTTCCAGTGCCGTCGTCAGCAACTCTGAGAATCGCGACCATCTTTTGAACAAACACAGGGTCGTGGATCCTCTCACTCCAAATTGGGCCTCCGCTCAGGATGCGCCCGTAATGACAGCATCCACATCTGATTTCACCATCGACGACGTTGAAGTCAAATGGAAATGACGGGACCACTTTGTATTTGTATGTCACGTGAATGTCTTCCCCAGCGTGCTTTCGTTGGTCTCGTTGAGATTTGTTTGAGATTGTGCATTGAGCGAGCGGCTGTAGCCAGAAAGCTGGGCATGTGTTGCACTGATACATGTGAGAAAGCTTGCACGCAGTGTTTTTGGATTTAGACGGAGAAGTAAACACTCTCAGGAAGCAGCGAACATAAAAATCGACGGACAGCGACATCAGGGGCACGATATATTTGCCATGTCGAGCAGCGTGTTGGGCCACACACGAAAGAAGAATTCGAATCGCCTAAAATGGAGGTATAACACAATGCAAACAGAGATGACCGCAAAATTTGATGTTAAACCATTTCATGGCAATATTTCGCCTTGTGTGGGACGACGCCATACTTGTTGAAACACGCATCAACATGATTTCCTGCTAGAACACCCATATCGGTACATGTGACAGAAAGGAAGCCCCCTTCCGATAAACAAAGAATTGCAGAATCAAGAAACGGAGCTGCGGTTCCATATGGATCAAGATCGATAATATCAAAATATTGGTGAGAATTCTTTGCAGAATTCATAAAAAAGCTTCCAACAATGACAATAAAGACGATATATACGTTGCATCCCCTTGATGTGCATGGAAACGATTTCTGTCAAAATTATTGAGAGTAATATTGTCGTTGATAGCTTTCACAGCGTCCTCGTCAAAATCATTAGCTGTCGCAGTGTGAATTTGAGGAATCTCAGAAAAGTAGCGGAGTGCACGGAGACCCGACGCAGCAAGGGCGTCGAGCAGAGAGAGACCTGGGAATTGTGTTGGATCAGGGAGATCATCATTGAGACAGAGTCTCTTTTCTCCTTCTTCTAAAAGAGTATCATTAGTAGATTTTTGTTTATGTGTCTGACTTTGAAGAGCTTTAGTCTTTTGTGACGCCTTCTTTTCTTGTCTTTCGTTCCATTCACTTTCCATGTCATTCGAAACGACCATTGCAGCTAATATGCTCATATCTCGATTAAAACACTGAACTGGATTGTAGAAAACATCCTTTCCCGCCAGTATCTTGGCCTTTCCCTCTTGGATGAAATCTGACATTGATTCTGGGAGGATCGAGATTCACTCTGTTATTTTGAGCCTATTCGCAATGAAAATCAACAGAAGAATCCATGAATTGAAATGATGGAGAGTTGATACTAATCTACTTGATATTGTTGATGAATTCAACAACAGTGCTGATGATACAGATCATGGACAAAAACCACTACAATAAATCAAAATCCGTCATAAATAAAGAGGTAGTGGATCTTAGAGATAGTGTTTCACCAAGTCGGATTGGAATACTGAGATAAAAACAGGTCCTGTCTCCTCACCTGCTTTGTTCTGTTCCAACCATTGCGCTCGCATCTCTTTCACAATCTCACCAGGATCACAAACACGTTCTTCATCGAGCAACATAATTTCGGAAAAAGTTTTATTTTTCGATGATGCCTCCTTCCATCTGGTTATGTTGTGTTGGAGACGAGCGAAGACTGTCGAGAAACTTGGAATGGCTTTGTCAAACAGAGTAAAGAAGGGCTCCACGACGAAGACGGAGAATCCCACCTCCATCTCTGCGAATGGCTTCGTGTTGACGGAAATGGGAAGCTTCATCTTCTCCTCCAGTTGCTTCTGGAAGAGCATCTCGTGCATCATCCGCTCACTCCACTTGAGAGCGATGGGGAACGAGCGAGACATGTTGGAAATGTCGGCACTTTTGATGAGCACTTTCATAATAAAGAGAAGAAGGTCGGAATCGGTCTCCTCCCTGAATTGAGAGTCGCGCAGGGAGAGGATGGAGGGGTAAGTGGAATGGGTTTGGTGCGAGAGGTAGTAATTGATGGTGTGTGTCTTGTCGATCTCGAAGATCTGAGCGTGCCGCGACTCCGAGCTGATTGAATGCCGCTCATGCGATGGGAGGGTCGATAGACTATCAGATCGATCGAGGTCGTTCTGTTTCACTTCGTCATCGTCCCTCTCTTCCTCCCTCCATTCTCGTTCCGCGTCCTTTTGATTCATATGTCGGACCCACTCACTTTCCACAATCGCACACTTTCTCACCTTTTCGGCGATCACCTCGCCTTGCGCTCCAAGTCGTTGGCAATAGCGCATGTGGTCTGCCATGTCTGTGGCAAGCACACACTGCACAAACTTGGTCCTGAAAGAGTTGCGGAGGGCTTCCAAGCGAGTCCGTTCTTTCTCGTCCGTCTGTTTGAGCTTATCCTGCTTTTTCACCCCAAACGGCGATATAGATGGGTCTGTGAAGAGAGACCAGGACCGAATGATGGAGTAGCTTTCCAAAACAGATTGGTCATTCGTGATTTGGGCTGCGAGTGAGCCGGAATTGGCTTGGAAGACGTTGTTGTTTCCAGGATGCTCGACATCATGGCAGACGCATGCCAGAACCAATGCAAAGATGTCCATGTCGCTGAAGAGGATGGATGTACCGATCATGTTGTGCAGGAAGGCGAGGATCATCTGCGTGACGTCGAATGCGTGGTGGAAGTTGTGATATGGATTGTATGGGGAATAAAGAGAGCAAACACACTCAACAAAACTAGTTACAACAGAAATATCGCGAAATTGCGTTTGGGGCGATAAATTGAGACAAGCAAGAATCGTGGTGAGCATCCGTTTCAGTTCTTCTGTCGAATAGAGCAGCGAATCAAAATTCAAGGAAAATATGTCAGAGGGGAGAGGGAGAAGGGTCAGATCGTTGGTGCTGTTCGCTGTTTTAGAGAAAAGGCAATGGGCGTGGATTGTGAGGATTGGAGATGGAGGAACTGGACCGACAGACGCTCGTGATGTGAATTGATACTTAATAAGAGATGAAGGGAGCGCAGACTGGGTGTCACTCTTCTTAGACGTGAGGAAGGGGACGACCACAGACCGACAAAGAAGATCTGGCAATTTTGACGTTATGTCATCAAGACGAAAGAAAGAGAGCCGTGTTAATTCGAATCCTGGGACATTAAATGGAGATACTTGATATTTAAGAAGTGGAGATGTCAGTTGGATGTTTGATTCAGTTTTTATTAGTGAATCAAATAGAGAACGAAGTGATGGATATTTTGCTGATGTATCAGACGGTTTGTCCACAAAGTTAGTGGAAGGAACTTTGAGCAGTGGATCATCTTGTTTTTCAACTGATTTGGGAAGAGTTCCCACTGTGGTAACAGGCAGTGTTGACGATTTTGGGCGTGGCAAGGTCGTCGAATATGAGATCGCTGATAAAGGCCTTGGGGCGCCAATCTTCTTGAATGATTCCATTGGATCCAATCCCATCGATGGAAAACTCATTCCAGGCATTGATGTTTGTGTTGGAAGAGGATCTGAACTTGTTGTGGTTCGTTCGTTCGGAGAGCCAGTTCGTTTCATAGTAAGTTCAAGAATGCTCGAAAATTGAGAATGCATGGGAGATTTAGCTCGTTCGTTGAGAGAGTTTTGTCTCACAGGCAATCCTGGAGATTGAGTAACTGATGGATTATCTGACGTTTGACTTAGCGTTGTTGCACAATATTTGATGCACACAAGGCATTCTTCAATTGTATCACGGATCATTTTGAAATTATGCTTGATTGCAGTTGTATGAACGTCATTTGCAGAGAAAGGCATCATGAGTGATAATGACTGGAAAAGAGATGTTGTCAATGCCCAGATGTCATCCTAGATTCGAAACAAGAGTAAATTTGAATAATGAGGAGATTTTAGTGAAAATTATTGAGAAAAGTTCACGAGAAAAAGAGTTGTAGTTAAAGATAATGATCGAATCAAACCTCTGTCGGGGTGGAATTTGAATCAGTACTTGCCAAATCGTCATCAATTGGAAAAACAATCGGACGTTTTGGTTTGAGAGTTTGTTCCAGGTATCGTTGGCGGAAAAAATGGGTGAGACTGTCAGAGAATGATGATGAGTTGGTTGGGTAAGCTATAGCATCATCCGCTCCAGTTTTGATCATCAGGATAGTTGTAGAAAAGAACTCATGTGAATAAAGGACTATATAAGCGAATGGCGATAAGAGAAGGATCAATGAATGAGTGTTTTGAGAGCTGAGAGCATACCTAGGATCGGAAGAGTACGAAAGTTATGATTCGTCCGTATAGTCGTGAGGAACGAAGTGTATTGTTCTGGATTGTAAGATGCATCAATGAGCAGGATGTTTGCTTGAACCAAGTCTTCATCTTGGAAGATTGACGGACCAGATGAAATAATTGCGAGAACTTTGGAAAAATACGAAAACAGGGACATATGAGGACCATAAAATGCTGTAAACCACTGACACTGATCGATTCACACAGATCTCCGAGATATCTTCCATTCTGCTCTGAGGCTGATAAGATGATGGCTTTGATTTTAGTGAGCTTGTCTGGGAGGGAGCTTACACCATCTTCGAAAGTGTCGGAGGGAAAAAACGTTGTTTCCCTCGAATAGCTCTCCATGGTGAACAAGGTCGATCGGACCAATGCAAAGAAAAGTCTCTCAAGAATCAAGAAATAACGAAGTGGAGAATGAAGAACAAAATCGAATGTTAGTCAATGTTTATGTTTCGGTGAGGGACTACGAGAACTACTGCTGCGAGGAGACAGAGTATATCCCATTTTTCTTCCGCTTTTCATTGCGAGGATTGACCTGCGTTTTCTCTCTGCAGAGCGTTTTTCGTCTTTTTCGCTTTTCTTCAGAGCAGCCTTTTCAGCGTCTCTTCTCGCCTTTTCTCGGGCGCGTTCTTCCTCTTCCTCTTGCAGGCGAGCTTCTTCCTCCGCTCGTAATCTCGCCTCTTCCTCCTCTCGCAGTCTTTCCTCCTCCTGCAATTTCAACTGCTCCAATTTGATTTCTTCTTCCTGAACTCTTTCCCTCCGTTGCTGCATTCGGACAAGCCATTCGTCCATCTCAACATCTGCACTCTCCTCCCCTCCCTCCCCTTTCAACAGCACCGACAACAAAACATTCTGGCGTTCGTGTCCCATTGGCGTGCTCTTTGATTGGGCCTCCTTTCTGATTGTTCTTTTCGGTGTCTTTCTCTCCTTCAGGCCAAGCAATGAATCCAAACTGTCGCCACTCGACTCGTCATCCAGAATGTCCTGCTGTTCCTGCATCCTCTTTCTGAAGACACCCATTCCACTTCCTCCCATCGACATCACATTGCTCAGCACACCTTTTCCCTTCTCGAATGACCGCCGCATGTCCTCCTCAACTTCTGCTTTGATCTGTTCCGGTTTTCTCGGCTTTGGTTTCTTCCCGCTTCTCGGTTGGGAGCTTCCCGGCGTGAAGACCCTCAATTCGTGTTCTTGTTTCTCAGCTATCTTCTTCCGAGCCATGTCTTGGAGCTCCAAGTGCCTCCAGAGACCTCGGACATACACCACACGGTCCTTCTCTTTGTTCTCGTAACTCAGAATCTGAGGTTTGAACGTGCAATCCTTCAGCTCTTCGTATTCCCTTCGTCGCCTCTCTTTGGCCAGTTCTTCTTCTTTCAACCGTTCTGTGCGTTGAATGTTCTCTTCCAACGAGGGACCTCCGCGTTGTCTGGAGGTCTTGGGTGTGAATGTGCAAGTTCTTGCGAGATCTTGTTCGACCTGTTCTCTTGCTCGTGCGATTGCTTCCTCTCTCCCAGTGTCTTCCAAAATATCCTTGAATGTTCGATTCTTCATCAGTTCTGCACTTTTTGCATTTATTTTGGGAACTGTTTCTTGACGTAGTTTCATGTTTTCGTTCTCTTCCATCGCTTGTTGTTCCATGCGGCGTCTCTCGACATCGTTTTTGGCCAGATTCTCAAATGCTGTCTCAATTTGTGACTTTGGAAGACGTTTTGTTGGAATGTCGCCCGATACTTCCTGTTCATGGATTTTATTCTGAAGCAGAAGCTTTTTCTGATGAGAGCGTTCATTGAGGACTTCCTGGCGTCTCAAAAAATCTTTGTTTGATCCATGAAATAATCCTGAAGTTTTGGCGATTTCGTTAGATATTGGATTGATTTGGGGTGTTGGTGTGAAAACAGATTCAAATTTCTCTTGTTCTTCTAAAATTTTCCGTTGTTTCTCCAATCGGGCTTGTTCCTATTGAAAAGGGGATAAAGATGCAAATTAAGTCTGTGCAAACTTCAATAACTTCCATTCTCGAGACTACATCGTTCTGTTTGAGTGCATCCTGAAACCGTGGTGTTTGTTCCATGATGTGTTTTGATGTCTTATTTATTTTTGGCTTAAATGATGCTCTGGTGTTATATTCTTCTTGAGCTCTTCTTTGGTTAATTTTCTCCATTTTTTCTCTCTGGAGAATGGCTGCTCTCTCAAACAGAGGAATGGAGCTTATGTAGGCTGAAAGATGAATGATGAAGAAGAGAAAAGGAAGTGCATGCTGTACCCGCCATTTTCACCGTCTTGTTCGAGATATTGTTCAAGATACGAAGGCAGTTCTGGATTGACATTTGGATGAAAAGTGTATTCCGGATTTTCATCGACTTCTGCTTGTTCTTCCTTTCGTTTTATCATTTCATTTAAACGTTGTGTACGTACAGTAGCATCTTCGTAAAGCCGGTCTTCGAATCGGGTTCCTGTTTGAGATTTCTTTCCTGATTTCTGAAGATTTGAATTCAAAATTGGAGGAAACATTGATGGTTGGACGAAACGTGCACTCTTTCTCGTTGTCCTTCTCACTTTCTTTTCGAATTTTCTCCAATTTTTTGTGTTTTTCGACTGAATCCTTTGATAACTCCGTTATCCTTTGTCTCGATGACTTCTCATGATAAAAAAGAGAAAACCAAACTGGTCGATCCTTGGATGCAAGTTTTCGAGAATTTTCGTCAATTGTCGGAGTGAAAGTATGTGTTTGGCGGTATTCATCGTCAATTCTCTGATAGAATTTTTTCACTTGGAAATAGAACGGATATACCTGCTTTGCCATTTCTTTACTCACACGAGATGCTCTTCCTGACAAATTTCCTCTTGTTAATCTGTCAGTTGTTGACATTCGAGAATTTCCTTGTCTTCTTTTCATCGGTCCTTGAAATGACGTTTCATCTTCTTCGTAGAAATCATACTTGAAAAAGATGTTCAAAATTGAGTCAAAAAGATATTGAAATATCGAATTAACGAGAGATACATATTGATTATCATGTTCTCTGTGAGAGAATGTGCGGTTCATCGAGTCAGGTCGTCCAAAACTGCGATCTTGGCCAATTCTTGCTGGATAGAAACGATCCGCATTATCAGGAACAAAATCACGATCATAGTTCCCAACATGTGGCAACGGTCGTTGGACGAGTGAATCAGTTTGAAACATTCGTGCCAAATTACGGGGAGATCATGATCACATACGTTCTCGATACTGCGGCCTTTATTGAGAACTTCACCCCAAATTTTCTCACAGATAAGGCCTTTGTGACCCCTGGCATCGTTCCAGAGATTAAGGATGCCCGAGCTCGTGAACGTTTTGAGCTTTGGAAAGAAAACATCATTATTCAAGCTCCTTCGAAGGAAGGAATCCAACTTGGTCTGTTTTCGAACAATACCCTTCATTTTCTTTGATATAGTCAAGCGTTTTGCAGAAAAATCTGGTGACTTGTCATTCCTCTCGACAGTTGATATAGGAATCATCGCTCTTGCTTATGATCTTGAAATCACACAAAATGGAACAAAAAATATTCATAGTGAGCCAAAACCTCTCACATATTCGAATGTCATTCGTCGATATGGTGGGCGACGCTCTTCAAACGAGGACGAAAAAGAAGAGGACAGTTCTGAGGAGGAAGAGGAAGAAGAAATGGACGAAAACGAGGGAGAAGAAGAAGGAGAAGATGAATGGAATACTGTGGAACCAAACAAGTCGACGATATCTGCTCCTCCTGAACCGTCATCGAGACATGGACGAAAAAAGAAAACAACAACAGCAGTTTCGTACCAAATCGATCTAGACACACCTGAGGAGGAGATTGGAGAGTTCACGAAACTGAAATCAGAAATTGATCCAGCAAAAGAGGAAGAGTCCATGATTGAAGAATCTGATGAAGATGAAAGTGTCGATGGAGAATGTCTGCTCATTTTAACCAATCATTGATTGAATTATTGCATATTCGTCCTTTCTAGGGATTACCGCTGATAATCTTCATCAACTTCAGGGTTCTTACCAACTCTCGACCAATGAAGAAACCAAGCCAGAAGGTGTCTGTCTAGTGAGCGCAGATCTCGCTGTACAAAATGTAGCCTGTCAAATTGGGCTTCAAATTGTGGCGGCTTCTCCAACAGCACCCCTCATCAAGTCTATTCGCCGATTTCTCCTCTATTGTGGAACATGTCAGACACTTGTCAACGACACCACCAAAATTTTCTGTCCAAACTGTGGCTTGCATGGATTGCGAAGGGTAACATGTTCAATTGATGCATCAACCGGTGAATTAACGATATATCTCAGGAGACGACCAGCAAACATTCGAGGAAATCAGTATTCGATTCCTCTACCAAAGGGGGGAAGAGGTGGTCGACCAATTGTCTTGAGAGAAGATGTGTATCATGAACGAGTCAAGAAGACTCGGAAACGTCTTGGGCACAAACAATCTCGTCAAGATTTGGAGGAAGATGAGATTCCAGTTTTTGCCTCGGAAGTCAAGAAGAAACAAACGGAGTTTGCCCATTTATATGTTCACCGTTCTTTCTAGTGTTGTTAACTTTGGCCTTGGAAGAAGGAATCCAAATGCCCCCAAAGGCTCCCATCCTTCTAAGAAAAGGCATGGAAAACGTTGATTCTTTGATGAACACTTCACGAAATGAAACTT
This sequence comes from Blattamonas nauphoetae, assembly GCA_033064195.1. Lineage (NCBI taxonomy): Eukaryota > Preaxostyla > Oxymonadida > Blattamonas > Blattamonas nauphoetae. The sequence continues at coordinate 27,486 of JARBJD010000102.1, read as the reverse complement.
TGATTCTGGTTACATGTGCTAATGAGATCATTCATTTGTGAACAACAGTCTATCACTATTCAGAACATCACCCGAGAGCCAAAATAATGGTGATGGTTCTTTTCGATCTCTTCGTTCTTGTATGGATCCATCGCTCAAAAATGTGATCCGATTACCAAAAAAGATACAATTGAACCTGTTCAGTCAATTTTGAGAACAATTGAATCATATCTCAACTGTGACGATAGGCTCCTTCAAACTTGACCCAGTTCGCATTGTCTGTCTGCTTTTCAATGCAATCGAGTTCGTCCTTGAAAAAACATTTGATAGCCCCATCGTTAGACAAGCCTAGAGCTCCATCTTTACTCATTGTTATGATGAATCCAATGCAAATGCCTTTTCAAACTCATTGAAGTGTTTTACAGAACTCCTGCACCAATTCACCACTCTCAATCTTCTCAAACTCCTTTCCTTCTATCTTTCTCAACAACAAGGCCCAATAGGCTCAGAGGAAGCTACAACAGACAATAAATTCTATCAACCTTCTGTTTTCAGACTCCTGTCCTTCCTCGTCCTCTGTGGCATCGTCTCTCTGCAATCTGTCATGTCCCTCATCTCCTCATCTTTTGAAGTTTGTGCATCCGTTCCACAACCAATCAAGCCTGCCTCTGACGCACATGAATTCCGCCATGATGAACCAGAAACTGCTGTATCTCCCATCATCACGAATCCGACGTTGTCCACGATGAAGACGGAGAGATCGATGATGAAACCGAGTTTATCAAAACAGCAAGGGCCATCCTAACTGCCCCGACTAGCTCTCCAATCACACCTCAAACACAGCGGTTGATTGGATCATGCCATCCTTCCACACAGCCTCTCCTTCAGTTTATCGCTCGCGAGTGTTTGAAAGGAGACGGTGAATGCTCCGTGATTCTCTCGGAAATTATGAAAACCGCATGCCACATCGTTCCCCCGACTGCATCAAGCCGACTGCCATGCATTCTTCCCAGCTTCTCATCTCCAACTTCCAATCACAGCTCATGAACGAATCTCGCCAATCGTCGTTCAAAGTCGCTTCCTTCCAGAATGCTCTCTTTGCCGTCCCCCAAAAGTATACTCTCGGAAAGAAGGCACACATGGATGTGTTGATCCGCAGTCTCAACTCCACACAATTGTGGGATGAGATGTTTGTTGAGCTGTGTCATGTTGTTGAGAAATGCGAGAAATTTGATGAACTCAAAGACAGTGTTTTCGAGCTGAGTGGCGATGGAAGAAGTCATATGGAACGGATGAGACAAGCCAGCGAAGATCGTGACAACACACACGACATTCTTCTCCAATACATCTCATTCCACCACATCGCTCTCACCAACGATTTAGTCGAAGACCCACAAAAAGACTTTTCATTTGAACGACTCACCCATTTGTTGAAACAGTCACCGTATCCTCTCGGGATGAAAAGGTTGTATCCACATCTCTCTCCAATCGTCACACATCCTCCTCACACAGCTATAGTCAGACGCTCCATCCCTCACCTCCTTCTGTCACTCGTTCTTCGACAAGAGTGTTTGGAAGGTTGTTCTAGCATCACATTTCACGCTGTTCTGGTCTCATGGAGTTGGAGACGTCTAAAATCCCACAAAGGAGTACAGGTCAGTCAAAAAGAAGCTCACAGACAGCATCGCCGAAATGCGAAGCAAAACCAACGCACACGATATCGACGTCAGTACTCGAACAGCGTTCAAACAGCTTATTCTTGACTACCAGCAGAAGATATCAAAAGTGACAAGTGACGAAACGAGTCAGCGAGCTCATATCGATACATTCATTGACAATCTTTCTGCCACAGATATCTCACCTGACATGACGAAAGAAGAAGTAAGCTCGACTCCTTTTATCCAAATGTTCTTCAAGCTCTGCCTCTTCCCTCAGATCTCGCTCTCCGAAAACGACACTTTCTACACCGCCGACTACCTCCGAATCATCAGCCGAGCATCGGACAAGTTCAGCATCTTTTCTGTATGTGCCGAATTGGTTCGGTTGGCTTGTATCATGCTTCCATTCTTGTCATCAGAAAAATCTGTCAGACTTGGAGTGTTTATTGCTCGTCTCTTTCATGGGATTGAAAGCAAAGCTGGGCATGTCACGACATCAAAACAAGTCCAACAGTACTCATCGCAGTCATCTGAAAGAGGAGGAAACCTTGACGAGAGAAAAGACGTCTTCTTCTCAGTTCTTTGCGAGATGGCGTCTCTGATTGAACAACACTTGCTTCCCATGCTCTCGCTCGCCAATCTCAACATGGTGAAACTGGGTCTCTTCTTCCTCTCGCAGATTGCTCGTCATTTTCCAAGCACCTCGAAGTGCTAAAACACTACCATCAAAAAACTCGATCAATTTCCATCAGATGGCAGGAAAGATGTTTATACGCTCGCTCAGAGTTATCGAGGGGTGACAATGGTTGAGTTAATTGGACATGAAATCGAAGAAGCAAAAATGGATATCATCCGAGAAGAGAGGAGGAAGAAGGAAGAAGAGGAGGAAGAGAAGAAGCAGAAGAAGGAAGAGGAACGGAAAAGACTCAAAGCGAAAGAAGCCGAAAGAAAAGGAAGAAGAAAGGAAAAGGCAACGAGAAAGAGATGAAGAACGACGTACACCACAAGAGGAGAAGAAAGTCACCGAGAAGCCTCAACACCTAACTAAGGAGGAAGAAAAGAAAGATGATGATCGGCATAGTTACCACGACTCACGTGACCGCCACCTCTCACCTCCGAGACGGGACACAAAGGACGACGATAGACACGAAAGGCGGGACAAACAGATTGATCGACCGTATCCGGACAAATTCTCTCGAAACGAACGGGGATCAGAAATATATCCAAACGATTTTGGGAAAGGTCTTCTCCCGACACCAACAAGAAGCACCGACCCAAACGGTGAAGCCCCTCAACGAAGACGGGAAGCCCCAAGGCAGCTCGAACGAAAGACAGAACAGCCAAAAGTTGAGCCTCCCAAACTGCCCGAGAAAAAGACGACGATTGTACTTCTTATCGTGCTGTGAACCTCCACAAATTAAACCCCTTTTCTGATGTGAAGCTGTCCTGTCCTCCTCGCCCTCTGTTTGTTCAGTACTTTTTCTTCACCAATTTTGATTTTGGACGAACCTAATGGCTTCTGGTCATTTCAGGTAACAATCGTGCATTATAGGACTACACAACTCAGATATGTTTGAACAGAATTAAGCTCAAATAAACACAGAATTGAGAAAGAAAATGAACGATTGGTTCGATGAAGTGATCTCGATCTCCCCATAAAAACTATTTTATTATCGATCTGAGATCCAACGATCCAAGGGATTTTGCTTGAATAAGGAAAAATGGGTGAAAAAAATGACTCCTTCTTGAGCACCAACTTGTAGTTCTTCTTGACTTTGTGAATGGTACATATGGTGAATTTAACAAAAGAGAAAGACTGTCTCTGGGTTATCTGTCCGATCGGATTCTCGACGAGCTTGAACCGAAAGAAGATTGTATCGGCCACATATACACAAGAATCGTATGAAGGCACACAACATTTTGACATCATAGTCCCCTGATAAACCCGTGTACAATTGAGAAACCCGTGCAAATTCGATTTCGCTAAAAACGTGTGGACCAATCTTTACAAAAATTGATCCCACAATACTTCGCAATGTAACTCACATTTTGGGATTCTTTCTGATTCCAGAGTCTATGGGTCAGGGAAGTACTGCAGTTTTACACGTGTTTTTTTCGACAATGGAAAAACCGAAGATTGTTTTCTCAATTGTTTTGTGAAAGTTTATTTATGTTCGAATATGATTCTGACAAATTTTGGTGAAGATTGGTCAACTGGTTCAGAAGATACAGACTTTCGACACTTTTTTTTCACGGTTTTGGTCACTTTGATTCGACGTTTTCTCGGCGAGTTTTGGGAGAAAAAATCTAAAACTTCATTTTTTTCGTAGTTGGACCACATGTGTTGCTCTGTGCAAAAATCTCGATTTTGTCCGGGTTTATCGATAAAACCGGGTTTATCAAGGGACTATCAAGAGGGAACGGGGGACGGAAATCTTTCAGTTTGCAAAGGAATGCCTGATACATATCTCTGGTAAACTTGTGCTTTCGTAACGTTGACTCAGCAAACGCTTCCACGGGTCTCATGAGCGACTCAATCAGTTCTTCATCAAACCCTTCACAAATCAAGTGTATGGCAAATGATCTGCCTCTGTGATTGGGACTTTCAGAATCTACAAGACAGTATTTATCAATGTCAAAAAAAGAAACCGTTCTCAATCAACTGTTTCCTCTTTTTTTTGTTTCCTCTCGGAAGCTTCTTCTGCTGCCAGACGCTCTAGTAACTCCAGCTCATCGGCATCAGTAATATTGTCATCCCCGGTCGTCATCGTCTCAATTGGAGAGATACGATACCGACTTTCTGTAGCTAACAGAAATCATTCTAAAAATTGAAAAGACAAACCTTTCACCTTGAAAGGCTTCATTGTCTTTTTTGAAGCAGGCACGACGACTTTTGCAGTAGGAACGACCTTTTCGATCTCGAACGGCAGCTCATCAATGATACACGGATTCTGAATGGCATTCCACCGATCATTCGGACCGGGACTAACAGTGTCACGAGCAAGAAAACCGTCGACTCGAACCCTTGAAGAGGGTTACCCTCTCCAAAAACTGTCTCCTGGACAAGAAAATGAATTGGTTAATGACGTACTGTCTGCATCAAGGACTGGACACCCATGGAGGATGCAAGATTTACCTGGAAAAGTGAATGATAAGGTTGGCATGTAAGTGAGCCGTGAATGGAACAAAGGGTTTTTAAAGCGGAAGTCTCACAAGATATCAGCTTCAAAGTTCACACCAAGAGCAGTAGAGCGTATGCAGGTTGATTTGCTAGCAGTAATGGACTATGAAAAAGACTTGAATTAAATAAGCAGAATTTACAACCCACTATCTGTACATTCGTGAGATGGAGCCTCCAATTCTCATTGAAATCGAGGTTGTTTCACCAAGGAACACGTGTGGTCCAACTAAGATAAATGGATAATTTTAGACTTTTTCTCCTAACATTCGCTGAGAAAACATCGTACAAAAAATGACTAAAAAATGGAGAAAAAATCCGTGGTTTCTAAGGTTTTAAAAAACACGTGATAAACTGCAGTAGCTCACTGAGCAATGGACGGACAAATAAATAGGTATGCCAAAATGTGAATTACCTCACAAATTGTACTGGGATTGATTTTGGTGAAGACTGGTCAACTCGCCGAAACAAAATGGAATTTATTTGGGTTTCTGAATATTGTCCGGGTTTATCCGGGCGCTATCATGTTGATGATAGAGGTTTAACTCTGCCAACTCTCCATCAGTCAGTTCATGGCCTTGCGCTTCAAAGGTTTGCTGTTTCTTTTCTAATCCCTTTCCTGTTTAATAGAAATGGCACAGGTCAGTCCGATGCTTCGCACTGTTGAGATGTTGAGTTTGATTCGTGAAGGTTGAGTACAAGCATGATATCAGATTTTGTGCCTTCATTTCGTTGTACAACTCCTTTTTTGTTGTCTGCATGAGTCTGGGCTCAGGTGGTTGAATGAGGGGAGGAATGGGATTCACGTTGTGAGAGGCTATATCGATGAGTGTAGGTGCCGCGAAATTCAAGAGGAAGGCAGGAGACTGTGACTCCTGGGGATTCACCAGGTGGATGGTGGGTGGAGGCGATGGTGATTGAGTACGCCCACCAAGGGCAACAGTAAGGACATCGGGCGAGACAAAATTGCCGAATAAGTCTGGGGAGAGGCATTCAGGGAGTTATTGTTGGGGTGTGACTGATGGTGGCTGCGGTGGTTCAAAGTCGTCGTCAACATTGACTGGAATGTGGAATATGATATCTACAAATATGAGAGAAAAAGAAAAGAATGTTCACTTCAACATGTGTACTCCAAACTCGTCTTGTTCGCACTTGGGCCTCTGATGATGGTGGAGAATTCTCTTCAATGTACTCCCGCACCTGTTGATTTGCGAAGAAATCAATGTGCGAACAAAAGAAACAAAAATCGAAAGGAAACCCGTTTTGCCAGAGGGGGATGTTGTCGACGAGGAAGAACGAGTTGGTTTCTTCCTCCTCGTCGAGCCTTTTCATAGCTGTATGCCCCCTGCGTCACATTGATCCGTGACGCATTCATATCCTTGAATGAGATGTGGGGGCAAACAGCTTGGAGCAGGAGCGGTCGTTCATGTACTCCGAGGTTCTGGTAGAGAGTGCCCAACGACTCTATCAAATCGGTGTGTGAAGCTGCAATCCCATGAGAGACAAAACAGAGAAATAAACCTTTCAGAGTCTGTTCTACCTTTGTTCTCACTTCGGAGACTTTTTCTGAATGATTTACTGTATGGAGGAGAGGCTGAGATGGGTCATCCTGCCAGAGAGTGGTCAACAAGGCATGTATCCTTGTTGTATCTTCTGAGCGAGCGGCATCTAATTTTCAGGTGTATGGATTTTGATTAATCATTTTTTTTAGAATCGAAATGGAATGGGCCTATGGAAAGAGTGAACAAACTTGGGTGGAAACTTTCAATGGTTTGTTTGATCAAACCGAAGAAGATGTTAGTATGTTTATGACAACAATAGTCCCATCATTCGATTCTCATCTCTCCTTCATCTTCTCATCCCGGTATGACGCAACATGAACTTAATATGGTCTTTACCTCTCCACATTTGATTCATTTCGGCTCACTACCTTTTCTCATCGTCCTTCAGCACTTCCTCTCGATGCAAAATCGAATCCATCTCATTTACCCGAAGCACTCCACTATGTCTCCTTCCACCCACAAACCGCTTGTCTCGGACGTCACGGAGAACACTTCCACCCAACCCGAGCCAGACACAAAGCGTTCGTAATCCGAGCAAATCGATTCACAGTCTTTGAGCTATCAGAGTCAGCGAAAGCAAAAAATGATACGAATAGCGGAAGGCGACCTTTATCAATGAACCCACCACACTGCAACAGCTCATCGCTAACTCGCATCCACCATCCCCTCTCCCCACCAAATGCCGTCTTTCCCCACTCCAAGCCGATTTCCTCTCATCTTCACAACCACATCGAAACCACTTCAGAATATGAAGCAGAATGGATATCTTTCAGCGATACATGAGAAAGATGTGAGGATCTCAACTCAGATGGGTTGAAAATCGTTGAAATGCTTTATCGTGTTTTAATTGTCTCTGAAATCCCTCATTACATGATTAAATGCGCCTTTCTTCACTCAATTCTGTCAAGACAGTCATCCATCCCAAACTCCTACTCACTCTGTGTCCCTTCGCTATCTCGAAGTCTAACATCGCCGTTGACAAAGGACAGCGAAGAACTGGCCATCTCAACCATCACCTGCTGCATCATCCAGTTCGACTCAGCCTTACCTGCCGTTCGGCGGAACACGGCAGATTTCTTGAATCGGTCGCCATTCTTCAACCATCCAATCATGCAATTCAAACACTCAAGACCAGTCATGCCAACACAACTCCCACACCGCTTTGCTCTGCAAAACAACTTCTTAAGACGAGTGGATAGAAGCCAACCAGAATCAATTCAAGAACACTCGATGATGTTTCGATCTCTGGTGAAAACAGTCAAGGAATGTCATCACATTGCTGATCAGATTTCAAAGAAAGCGGAGGACATCTTGAAACAATCTGGAAGACAATCAATCAAAAAGCTGACGGCTTCATCCTTGGCTTCGTCTTATTGTCTGCCTGTGAGTCTACGATGGAAAATTGCTTGGTCCTATATCAAATGGAGAAAAAAAGCACAAACCAGTCCAAAGAAGCGAAAAAGCATTGACATTACTTTCATTGATAAGTTTGGATGGGTCTCGAAGGATCCCCTACATTGTCACAGCTGGAAAGTTAAAGCGAATGGAACTGGAGACAGAAGGAATATGTGTGAGACAACGTCGTGGACAGTCGTTGGATCCGGCGGATTCAATTCGTTCCACCGCCGAATGACTTCAGCCGTGTTCCGAGTGGTGTGGGGGCATCAACTGAAATCTCTTCCAACGTTCGCAGTGTATCACAACCATACTAAATCATCGTTCAGAAGTTAAAACAATCTACATGGTATAAAGAGAAAAAGAAAGTCGAATGCACACCTCAAACTCGTCAACGGATCCTCTCGCTTCTGAGGATGCATTCCCCTGCCCAAGTTGCAAAGAAGACTCGGAAAAATGAATCGACTGTTCGATTCATCAAAAATCGGTGGTATTTAAGAATCTACAAGACCAACAAGAAAGGTCGAGGAAGAAAAAGAAAAACCACACCTCGACAGGATCAGATGCTCATCTCCTTCATCAAAGCCTACAGGTATCTCCACATGCCAGCGATCCAAAATGAGATGTTGAAACGTGGATTGGAGTTGAGTGAAGGAACCATACGTTCAAGAGCAACCGAAGCCGGACTTAGGCAGAGAGTTCGAAGGAAAACTGTTCTGTTGACAGAAAAACATAAAAGAGACAGACTTGAGTTTGCGTTGAAAGTGAAAGATTGGTCGTTGGAAAGATGGATGGAGGTGACATGGACAGACGATAGTACGATTTGCGCATTTGGTTCGGATGGGCGAGAATATGTTTGGTTGAATAAGGATGAAGTGAACGGACCTGGATACGGAAAAGTTAAGAAGGCACACCCTCCCAAGATGATGATCTGGGCTTCGATCGGATGGAATGGAGTTGGATCCATCCATCCGATCCAAGAAAAGACTCTCAATTCTGCGCGTCTCATCAAAGAATTGGAGGAACACCTTGAAAAGGACCGACTGGAAGTTGGAAAGAAGGAAAGGATACTGGTTTTAGATAACGATCTAAAACGCACATGTAGGATCGTTTGCGAATGGCTTGAGGAGAACGGATGTGAAACGATCGGGTGGCCTCCGTATTCTCCCGATCTTAATCCTATCGAGAACGTGTTCCATACCTTAAAATGGAGAATCAAAAGAAAAGAAATTAAAACTGCTGAACAACTCCGTGAGCAACTGTCGAGCGGCTGGCACTCGATTCCACTTTCGCTGGTTCAAAACTTGATTCGCTCGATGTCTAGAAGAATAGAAGCTGTAATCAAGGCAAACGGTGGGCAGACAAAGTACTAGAAGCAGGACGGAGAGAGAACGGAGGAATGAAATTTTTATTCTGGCTTTGATCTATCACGATTGAATTTGTGGAATTTGATCCTTTGTTAAACAACTCATGAAAAACTAACAGGTGAAATGGTACAGGTTTGAAAGTTCTTCTCACTCTCCTTGATAGCGCAGATAATTTTTATGGGCACCGTACTCTCGACAACCCTCTCACAGGCAAAAAAATGTCCTTTTTCATAAAAAACGTTGTTCTAGGTCATTCCGACTAAAATGCATTGTATTTGGTTGAAAACGGATGGTTGGTTATTGAGATAGGACGTTGAAAAGTTTAGGGATTTTGTGTATATTCTGCTGCATGAGGCTACAGCGCCTTATAATGGGTCTTTCGCTCCAAAATTTTGACGGGATTATTTCTTCACCAATACTGGAAAAGTCTATCATCAATAGATCATGGTCGCTTCCCTTTCGATATTATTCTCGTGAAACCAGATAAGATACAGGCACGAGGGACAAGCATCATATGGGTAGAATTTTTGATTTTACATAAAGAATTCAAATCGTTGAATTTCGTCTCATTGGACAACCGAGACAAACAAGATTCATTCTCAAAGATTCGCTTGAGACATCATTCATCGTCTTTCTCGTGGAATAAGACAAACCACTGACAAGAGGGATTTGTCCTGTTTTCTATTTCGGATCCTCGAACTTTTCTTTGATCTCCACAATTTTCATCCATATTTTGATTCGAGTCCTCGAACTTGTTTATGATGTCAAATCTTCTGACCCATAGTGACTCAAGTACAGACTCCTTGAAAGGGCACAATCAAGCATCCCTCTCATCGCATAGTCCTTTTTTCGACCTTTTGAAAAATGGTGAAGAGAAAACAGGACAGACGTGAGAATGAGATACGGGGAAGAAATTGAAAGAGTATAAAGGTGAAGTTGAGTCATCATCCGGAATGACAAAGAGTTTCATCTTTGGTTTCTAGCTCTTTTTGGCTTGCTTTTTCTCGACACCGTTTTGTTGGCGGCGATGTTTCTGGGCTTGGGCGTACTTGGAGCTCGGATTCCGCCGGCAGGTTTTCTCGTGTCGGTTGACTCTGTAGAATCTGCTGAAAGTCTTGTGGCAGAAGCTACAGCGCAACAGATGATGATTAAAGAGCAACAGGAGATGATTGAGCAGCAACAGGAGATGATTGTAGAGCAACAGAAGATGTTTGTAGAGCGACAGGAGATGATTGATGATCGACTTGAGAGGCCTCCTTGTCTTCCGGACTACTTTCTTGCCTGGTTAGCTCTGGTGGCGCCTGTGTTGCTGGAATGAGAAGAGAGAAGAAAGATCCTTCTTCAGGAGAATTGGTTAAAAATTGCGATGATGACATCGTGCATTAATGTTTAATTAGAAAATAGCGACCATTTTTTCAACAATCGATAGTTATTGTACCATGGAAATCGGTGAGAATTTGTCTTTAGGCTTTGGACCGTGTTGAAAAAGTAGATTCGATTGTGTCCTCTCAAATTCCTTGGACTTTTTTGTTCTTTTATGATGTTTGTGTCGCCAAAACAACGTTTCTACACTAAAATCATCATGAACGATTCACTGGTTGGGCAATGACAATGCCCCTTTTGATTCGAAGGTTTGTCCAAACAGAGTAATGAGAGGACACAATCGAATCTACTTTTTCAACACGGTCCAAAGCCTAAAGACAAATTCTCACCGATTTCCATGGTACAATAACTATCGATTGTTGAAAAAATGGTCGCTATTTTCTAATTAAACATTAATGCACGATGTCATCATCGCAATTTTTAACCAATTCTCCTGAAGAAGGATCTTTCTTCTCTCTTCTCATTCCAGCAACACAGGCGCCACCAGAGCTAACCAGGCAAGAAAGTAGTCCGGAAGACAAGGAGGCCTCTCAAGTCGAGGCAAGCCAAGAGAACTCTCGAAGCTCAGGTTTAACGGTTGAGGATGTCGTCCAGCATCAACCACAAGTGCCGCAGCCGCAACAAAGAGCGGTCAACCAAGTCCGGGAAAGGCGGTGGAGATTCTGCCACAAGACTTTCAACAGATTCTCCAAGTGAACAGAATTGAAGTGAGAAACGGTTTTTGGGAGGAGGATAGAGAGGAGATCTGGATCCCAGGATGGGGTCTCCTATGTAGGAGTCTTTTTTGACATTTTTTGTCAAGCCTATTAAAGATTATTCTTTCACGTTTCATTTCTGTTCATTTGGGATGGTCTTCACTTGAATTGACTTTTTTCAAATGGAAACGTCCAGATCGATTCCACTGAACCCGATTCGAAATTTGATTCGGTCGATGCCTAGAAGGATAGAAGAAATGTAGTTTTGGAGAGAAAATAATCCAAAAAATTGGAGTGAAAGACCCATAATTGAGTCCTGTAGCCTCATTCTCTAAAATGCGCAAAAAAAACAGATCAATTTCATTTTGTTCGTTTAGATCTCGACAAAAGATACTCAAAAGAAAACCCATTTTTCCTCAGCATTTTTTTCTAGAAAAAAATGGTTTTTTTTGAAAAGTTCCAGATACACTTGTTTTTTCCGATTCTTTTCCGAAATGTTCGAATCATCAAAAAAAAGTATCTGGAAGAAAAATCATGACAATCGATCAGGGTTCAAAATTTATCAAGTCGCTACATCATCACTATATCTGCCTTCTGTTCAGAATATGTGAAACCATTGCTGTCAAAGTTGTCAATTCCCTCACCACGATTTGTCATTAGTTTGTTTTCAATGGGGGTTCCGAAGTTGGATGTAATTTACAAAATTGATAGTGGTCTGACTTCAAAATCCATAAATGAAGAAAAAACAAACATTTACGATGGATTGGAACGAGATTCTGAAAATTGTGAAGAATAATGTGTCTGGATAAAAAGTTTGGCCAGTGGGAAGAATGGCGTCACGTTTCGAGGGAGTGAGGCGTTCATCTTGAGTCGTAGTTGTTGAGAGAGATGGTGAGTGGATAGTCTGTTACGAGGCAAATCTTTTATCCACCTGATCGTGCTGAACCCGAATTCAACAGCGACGGTCGTCACAACAACTGTTTTTGCTATAAGGACGATTCGTTGTACATGGGGAATGTTGGTATACGACTCGGAGAGTACTCTGTCTAAAGTAGAATGAAATGATGTATGCTGAAAGGATGGTGACAGGAGGTCTGGAAGAAGGATCTCCCATTCATCAACAATCTCTTGAAACGCGATATTTGGGAGTAAGATTCGGAAATGACGATATATTTGATCTAATTCATCCAATCCAAAAAATTCTGGTGATGAATTTGCTGAATAGAGTGGATCGAGGATCGAAAACATTGTCAGGATATCTGGAAGAGTGCATCGAGTTGATAGTTCTGAAATCAACATCTCACGAAAAACGTTACACTCACTCTGTAGTTGAATTCTGTCTGCATCTGAGAGATTAACAAAATAAGATTGCACCTGAATGTGTGCCAAGCGAGTTTTTGCGACAGAAACGAGGTGAATCATTTGTGGAAATGTTAGTGACTGGTTCTGAAGTTGAGTCGTCAGTGATGCAAATATGTCGAGAAGTCCAGAAAGAGAATTTAAGAGAGGATAGAACGATGGGTCATGAAGTTGTTCTTTGAGATGTGGATCAAAATTGTCTGATGAATCGTCTGTCATCGCTTCAATCGCTGCGAAGTTGTTGTTTACGGCCTGACAACAGTGGAATCGACTCAACCACCGTGTTTCGTTCGGGATTGGCAGTTTCTTGGGAGGAAGATGCAACATCTTTTGTTTGCTTTCGAAACATAATCGCCGATTCTCGGATTTGTTAATCCATACACTCAATTCCTTCACAATTTTCCATATTCTCCCATATTGATGCGAATCTGAGTTAAAAGCGTGCTTGATTGCGAGCTGGACCTGGTGTGCGGAACAGTGAAACGAGATAATGTGAGGATGCACTTCTTGTAAAATCGCTACTAGTCCATTCAATCGTCCGATTAGACTGGAATCGCCGTCTGTGCAAATGCAGACGCAGTTGTTCAGCGAGAGTCCAAAGTTTGTGAGAATGGAACAAAGAGCTTCATACTGCCCTCTTCCTGTCGAATTGCCTTTCAAATCTTGCAAACCAACATGAATTGTTTTGAGTGCCGAGTCAACCCAGAATCGTACCATGACCGAAAAAATTTTATTTCCTGTACAGTCGGTTCCCGCATCAATCATGATGGAAAAGAGCTCATGTTTCCTGATCTCTTCGAGTATTTCACGTCTAAAATGCTCGTCCAGAATGTTGATCATCTGTTGATAGTGATATGATGATGAAAAGTTGATGGTAGAAGATGGAGGGAATTGACGAGCTTCGAGATGCAGAGCTAGATCGTGGTAGAATGAGATTGGCAAATTCTGTTGTGCGACAAACAAGGCATCAAAAAGCCTTTGGGCAACTTGGACCACTTCAGATTGCGGATCGTCATCTTGATTTTCCAATCGACGGATCGATCTTGATGAATTTGGACTTTGTTCATCTGCAATGGAATGCATTCGGGAGTGTAGATGCTCTCTGATGTTTGAGGGTGCAACAGGATCACCTGGACAATTGATATATGGGTGATGACCACCAAGTGTTTTTGAATAAAAGTCCGAACAGATCTCACAAATGACACCTGAATCGCTGAATGTTAAGATCTCATTGATATTTTGGTGAAAGAGAACGTCTGAGTTTAGTTGCCACTTTGTGTAAAGATGTGATGCCTTGGCTTTTCTTGACTCACTCGCTGTGGATTCGTCACGCTTTGTCTTCACAATTGGAGGTTCATAATGGTCGTCATTTTCAGAAATGGATTGTTCGGATTGCGATTCCACATGGAAGAGCCTCCGAAATGTAGCCCACATCGATTTCTGTATTTTGACCCACTATCCGTGACATTGATACCCAAAGGAGAAAGATAGAAATCATGGATGAAGTGGAAAGATGAAAAAAATGGATATACTCGTCAAGTGACGAACTGTTCTCAAAAACGCACGTTGAGTACATGAACCGAATCTTCTCAAGTCATTTTCAAGTCAGAATCCAAGGGGCCAAGGCAGTCTCCACAGGGGTCCCCTTGGAAAAAGACCCGCCTTGGCAAGTTTCGAACCCTGCAATCGATCCACTGGTTGGGATATTTCAGAAACGTTTTTAGGAAGGAGCTTAAAGGACCTGTATCGGAGTATTCTCAGTAAATAACGTGTATTTCGCTCCACAATTGTTTCAGGATTATTTTCTCCCCATTTCTTTATTTCTGAGCTAGTTTTGTACAGAATATACACCCTCATTTTTTTTCATCAAATGAAGGATTTCAATTCAATTAAGCATTATGTTGGGGCAAATCCTTATCTCTTCGACAGAACAGATTTTGAGTTGATCAACCCATAATATCCCAGTTTGGTTTCTCGTTGTTTTCGTTTGCGAGTTCAAGTCACCGAAATGGATCAGTGTGTCTACAAGTATTCAGATTGTGAGAGCAACATCGAACTACATTCTCTTCTTTTAAATCTCCTCACGTATCAAAAGACCTTATCGTCAAACGATGTCATTGGACTCAGAGCTGCGATTGCCTCAGCCATTCCATATCATCGCTTAAACCAGTACTGTCCATCGATTATGTCCAGAGGTCAATACAATTGGGCCAAACATCGCGCGAAGACACTTCACTTTGATCCGACACCGTACAACACCACAAATTGCTTCTCACAAAAAAGGCCCACGATATTTGGAATGAAGGTTCTGTATGCTTTTCTGTACGAAAATTCCACGCCTTCATCTCTGAATCAAACTCGGCAGTGTATTGTCTTTCTTTTTCTCATGTATTCTAGTGAAACTTGAATCATCTTCGATGAATTCACTATTGTCCGAAAATGATGTGAATGATCTGTGTTTTATCGAAGGAATATCGTCTTTCACGTTTCATGACCTATCAGAGTCAATTGGAGACACTCTACCAACATCTGACTATCTATCAGAGGCAGCGAGTTCATTTCATTCAATTCAATCACAAGTCACTCCTCAATTTCAATCAAATCAAAATCACACTATTCCAAATCGAAAACATAAATCCCAACACATTTGGATGACTTCAGATGATTCAGAGTATGATCCAGAGGAAAGTGATGGAACCATGGCTTCAGACACTATGCCCCAACCACAACGGAAATGGGTTTTCGTTGATTCTCTGGAAGGACAGACAATCCTACAAAAACTTCGTTCGTTTCCCTTCCCATTCAACTTTTCGATCACCGATGACGACGAGAACACCTCTCTCATCGGTGAGTTCCAACTATTCGAATTTCATCGGCTAATTTTCGAGACTCGGTATTCTCTGTTCAAGCAGTTCAACCTCCAATTTCCAGGATTGATCTCAAAAACTTTCTTCTACAATCACACCACAACACTTTCCCAGCCTCGGAACAGAACTGACTTGTGCGATTTATGTGAGACGGCAGAAACTATTCAATTTGACGACAGAAAAGGAACAGAAAAAACCCCCGAGCAGTTGGCAGAAGATGAAAAACTACTTGAAGAATGGAACTATCACGTCCACAAATACCATACACAACGAAGGCTACACAACAAACACAAAGCGTCACTTCAAAACAAACAAGCTGTCGTCATTGCGGACTACAAGCAGAATCTATTTCTTCCTCTTTCAAGAAGGCAGCGGAATCATTCATTTTTTCCAGCGACATCCAGTCATTGTGTTTGGTGTGGTTGTACTTCTCTGCGACGGGGATGGAAAACGAAACAAGCTTTTTTTTACTTTTCTCAGTGCAAATAATAACAAGCAAAGCTTTGATGTGATATGCGCGCTTCGAACAGTATTCTGGCATCCGTCTATGAAAGACATCAACTCGGTTCAATTTTGGGCAGACGGCGGATCTAATTTCAAATGCAGTGAGACTATCCATGCTTTAACCGTTTTGTTTCCACGACGAAGATTGGAACAGGCAGGGACACAATTGACTGTGGTGGTGAACTATTTTGAGACTGCACACGGGAAAATGAGGTGGACAGCCTCTTTGGGGTGCTGTCTCAGATGCTGAAACAAAACATCCCCAAAATGGGACTCTCTTCGTTCTCAGATTTACTCAGCTTTTTCCGTCTGAACACTCTAAGACTCGACGAACAAAAACCAGAACATCTCAGACACCACTATGTCCTGGAGTATGCTCTTTCATTCTTTTCATCATTCCAGGTATGACCGCGCACAAGAATTTATCGACCCGTGCAATTTGACCATTAAGGGAATCAAGGCAAGCCTCAAATTTGAAGTCATCAATGGACTTCTGTACACGTCACAGACATCAGCTTCGTTCGAGCCCAAAACAGTCAGCCTGTGGTCGAAGCGAAACGATACATCACAAACAAGACTCCAGGACACATCCATTTCAACTGTCAAAACCCAAGTGTCCTCTGGATTTGCAGAAAGTGTTGCACATGAAATTGAAAGCATTGAAGGAAAACTGCCCCATGTCTATTCGGAGATCTGTCCTGTCAAAAGATCGAAGTCAACTAGCTGTCAGTCGAACCAAGACCATGAGAGTGCGTTGGCCATCCGTGTAAGACAATCGACAATGCTTGCAGGAAGGGGTCAGATTATGATGTTAAGAGGACGGACGAAGGACAAAATCTTGAGGACAGAGGACAGGGGTCCTGTCCTCCTCGGAAAATCAGCTTTGTTTTCCTCCATTTTATCTGAATTCACCTTCTCTCTGTTCTTCAAACACTCTTTGTCTCTATTCGGACCTGTTCAATGCCAGAGAATGCTTCAAAATGTCTGAAAAGAAGTTTCTTCACTCCACACTTTTTTCATGGAATTTTCTGACTATATAGCAGACTTGATCCTTCAATATTCGATCATATCCATCGTATGACATTAAAAAGGGCGTTAATATGTGTGAAAATCAGTTTGGTGGTGAATCACGAGCCGTAGGGGCTCTGTCTCCTAAACTCCTAATTAGGAGTTTAGAGGACGATCGGCCCAAGAGAGGACAAAGAGGAGGACAAATCGGACAAGCACCTTATATTCACACTGGAACTTTCTCTCAATTAGTTCATCCAACTTCTGCACTTATCTCAAAAGAGGACAAATCGGACAAATCGGACATGTCCGATTTGTCCCGATCCTCTTCCCCACGATGAGTTGTCTTCGTCATCTCTTTTCTTTCAGGACCTCTCATTCCGCAATTTGACTTCCGTTCTACATTCAACCCTTCTATTGTCGGGTTCTAAATCAATTTTGTCTGTGTTGAATCCAAATTCGTGAAAAACCACTTGACCCAGAATTGACTCCTCTTCTTCTTGTCATTGATATCGTATCGAATTAATCTGGTGAAAAATCACTCCATCAGTATGTATCTCCGCTGTTATTACCCTCTTCTTCCCATGTTTCTCATCATTTATCCGACATAGATGACTTGATCGTGTAACAATCTGAAATAAACAGAAAGAAATGAAATAGGAAAAACTCCCAACATCAGTATGCATCTTTATTGTTTCTATACCCATTTTCATCAATTAGCCGAACCACATACCTCCTCTGTTCTTCCGAACAACACGGAGAACTTCAAGGACATCCCGTTCCCGACACTGTCCATAACTCCGCCTTTCTCTTTGTCAGAACGTGATTTGAAGGAACCAATCACCTCTTCAGATTTGACACAATCTCCGACTCACTCACAATCGAGAACTGTATCGAAGCCAAACGGAAGGAGGATCTGAACGTGCCGCTCTCCGAAAATAGGCTACTGCCACAGAATGAAACAGATTCCCTCATCGTACACACGGGAAATGATGTGTTGAGCGGGTCTTATTCACACAAAGAATTGCGGAACGAACGTGGGCAGCCAATTTACAACCAGCCTCCGATGATTAGGCGGATGACTCACTTTTTCTCGATCAACTTCCGAAACAAACCACCAAGTGCGACTCTGACGATATTTCATCATTCTGCTCTGACTTGCGATTGAAGAGAAGCCGACACGAGAAAATGGCGATCAAGACGGATTTCACCGCATACTCGATTTAAAATACGATAAATATCATGCGCATCAGTACCTAGTCTCATCAACGACGATGAATCTTCGAGGAAAAGAAACAAGAATCTATTCTACGTGGTTGGTGGACGAAGCTCGTCAACATGAATCTCGGACGTGGAAAAACAAAGCAAACTACCATGAAGAAACGATCAAATTCATATTTATCTTCTCAAATTGTTCGATTTATGTTTCATGGATGATAATTGATTGTCGAGGGATGTTTCTTTCGAACGGACAACTCTCGAACTCCAACGTGGTCATTTCGTCAAGCATGATCATCTCAAATCCTGCATGTTCCCCATTTATGCTTGTCTGTTCTGAGGTGAACGATGGATGTTCAATTTCTTTCATTGACGTTGTTCCCAGATCGAGTGAACTTCGGACACTCCTTCCACTGATTGCCTTTTCCCCAATCCGCAAATTCTCCTCCGCCCAACCACCCTGCTCTGAGATAAACAGTGCAGCTTCTGTCAGCTGCTCCGGTCTCCTCATTCACGTCACCAGCCTCGTTCTTGGAACTGGTCCTCTCCTCTCTCCCCAGGACACTTTCGACAGAACAGAATCAAGTCGTACCGACTCAACTCACAGTTGACTCATCTCTCCTCTCTTCCCGCCTCCTGACACAATGAGCTCGAACCAACTTAGTGGAACAGGGTGTGTGGACTCAACAACGGAGAATCCCTCGTCTGCTCGAACGTCTCCTTCACCCCTTTGCCGCCTCCTTCAACAGAATCATCCAGAAATCAACGGCATCGTTCAAAACCACATCACGTTCAGTCGCTGTTTGTTCATGGCGTGTTCAGCGCAGTTTGATGGAAGTGCGACACTCTCCGGCCCTTCCTCTCTTTCCATCTCAGGCTCGGTTTTCCAGCCAGTCTCTGCCTCATACTCTTCATGGACTGCTGCCGTCCTCCCTCTGAAGGCGAGGTGAGTTGTGCCATGGGCCTCGCAGACAGCTCCGGGCTCGTTCTGGACAGCGTGATATTCAGAGGAATCGACTCTTCAGAAGGGATGGAGTTCGTGCTCCAGAACCCAGGGTGCTCGTCGTTGTTCGCAACAAGAATCACGAACTGTGACTCCACGACAATTGCCGAGAATTACCTGATCGTTGACGAGGACAGACTGGACAGTACGCTGATCCCTCATCCAACACAAAACGCCATCACCAGCAGGATCTTGTATAATCTTCTCGACGAGGCCACAGCGACTCTTCAGAGATTCGCAGAATCGGCCGTCGAAGGAAGGATGATCGCCACCCCTTTTCTCGCTTCCTCATCTTCGATTTTCCAGAGCTTGACACACAATCTGCTCTCAGTGAAGTGCACATCCGACGAATTCATCGTCGATCCTTCGATTCAATCATCAACTCATTCAATATTCCTCTCAACATGCGTCCTCACCCTCAACAGTGGTCACCTTATCCCAATCACCTCGTTCTGATGGTACTGTCGTTCACTTCACCGGACAGGCCATCACTGACGCGCTTCACAACCACTCTCGACACAGTAGTCCTGACTACGTGAGATACACTCAGAGTGGACTCGGAATGCCGACAGGAACTTTCACTCTCCACGATCTCCCGTCCTTCCTCTCCTCGATCGCCCACTCCCTCCTCTTCACGATCTTCCGTCCCTCCTCTCCTCGATCTTCCGTCCCTCCTCTCCACGATCGCACACTCCCTGCTCTACACGAACGCACGCTCCCTCCTCTTCACGATCTTCCGTCCCTCCTCTCCACGATCGCACACTCCCTGCTCTCCACGATCGCACACTCCCTGCTCTCCACGATCGCGCGTCCCTGCTCTACACGATCGCACACTCCCTCCTCTCCACGATCTTCCGTCCCTCATCTCCACGATCGCGCACTCCTTGTTTCCACGATCGCACACTCCCTGCTCTACACGAACGCACGCTCCCTCCTCTTCACGATCTTCCGTCCCTCCTCTCCACGATCGCGCACTCCCTGCTCTCCACGATCGCACACTCCCTCCTCTCCACGATCTTCCGTCCCTCCTCTTCACGATCTTCCGTCCCTCCTCTTCACGATCTTCCGTCCCTCCTCTCCACGATCGCGCACTCCCTGCTCTCCACGATCGCACACTCCCTCCTCTCCACGATCGCACTCCCTCCTCTCCACGATCGCGCACTCCCTGCTCTACTCGAACGCACACTCCCTCCTCTTCACGATCGCACACTCCCTCCTCTTCACGATCGCACACTCCCTCCTCTCCACGATCGCACACTCCCTCCTCTCCACGATAGCACTCCCTCCTCTTCACGATCTTCCGTCCCTCCTCTCCACGATCGCACACTCCCTCCTCTCCACGATCGCACACTCCCTCCTCTCCACGATCTCACACTCCCTCCTCTACACGATCGCGCGTCCCTGCTCTCCACGATCGCACATTCCCTCCTCTCCACGATCGCGCGTTCACTCCCATTCACACACTCAATTCTAAATATATCGATTGCTTCATCTCTCACTTCATTTCAAATCAAATTTCGCCAACGTCAAGCTGTTCCCTCGGGTTTTCTACGCTAACCGGATGAATTCCGCAGTATCTTCACTCATTTTCTTCCATTTGTTCCGACCCAACCTGAGGTAGTTGTGTGAAGGCGAAGAAGAGTGCTTGTTTCATCACTACTCCGTCCACTTCCTTCTAACTTCTTTCGTATTCTGTATTTCGCAACATTTCATCGGTAACAAAAGTATTCGAGAAGATTCGATCCGTGATCAACCCTCAATGTGATTTGTTGGATCGACTTCGTTGATTTTCACGTTTTTTGCAAAATCAAGCCAAATTCGATCCTAAAATGCACTTTTATCACTGGAAATATCCAAATTTTTCAATTTTCTTTCAATTTCAGAATCGGACAAGAAAAAGAGGAGGACGGACAGAAAGTGAGGAGGACAGGACAACTTAACATCATAAGGGTCAGACAAGAATTGTGTATGATGATTGTGATTCCAAACGCAAATTGAGAAGTGACCGGAGACGGGAATTAAGAGTAGCAAAGCTTATCAACTTGACTGAGGATTTCGAAGAGAGTGAACTCGAAGTGAGTCGGAAAAAAAGCGTTGGAAGAGAATGGCGAAAGGATGAAAAGTCGGCACAAAGGAGCGAAATGGAAGGAAAGAGTTGATTGAGGCGAGCGAACATAACAGATGCAGTCGACTGTGAAGAGCGAACAAGACAGTCGAAGTCGACTGTGAAGAGCGGACAAGACAGTCGAAGTCGACTGTGAAGAGCGGACAAGACAGTCGAAGTCGACTGTGAAGAGCGAACAAGACAGTCGAAGTCGACTGTGAAGAGCAAACAAGACAGTCGAAGTCGACTGTGAAGAGCGGACAAGACAGTCGAAGTCGACTGTGAAGAGCGGACAAGACAGTCGAAGTCGACTGTGAAGAGCGGACAAGACAGAAGAAGTCGACTGTGAAGAGCGAACAAGACTGATGAAGTCGACTGTGAAGAGCGGACAAGACAGATGAAGTCGACTGTGAAGAGCGAACAAGACAGACGAAGTCGACTGTGAAGAGCGGACAAGACAGATGAAGTCGACTGTGAAGAGCGAACAAGACAGACGAAGTCGACTGTGAAGAGCAAACAAGACAGTCGAAGTCGACTGTGAAGAGCGAACAAGACAGTCGAAGTCGACAGTGAAGAGCGAACAAGACAGTCGAAATCGACTGTGAAGAGCGAACAAGACAGACGAAGTCGACTGTGAAGAGCAAACAAGACAGTCGAAGTCGACTGTGAAGAGCGAACAAGACAGTCGAAGTCGACAGTGAAGAGCGAACAAGACAGTCGAAATCGACTGTGAAGAGCGAACAAGACAGACGAAGTCGACTGTGAAGAGCGAACAAGACAGACGAAGTCGACTGTGAAGAGCGAACAAGACAGACGAAGTCGACTGTGAAGAGCAAACAAGACAGTCGAAGTCGACTGTGAAGAGCGAACAAGACAGTCGAAGTCGACAGTGAAGAGCGAACAAGACAGACGAAGTCGACTGAGAAGAGCGGACAAGACAGTCGAAGTCGACAGTGAAGAGCGAACAAGACAGACGAAGTCGACTGTGAAGAGCGAACAAGACAGACGAAGTCGACTGTGAAGAGCGAACAAGACAGACGAAGTCGACAGTGAAGAGCAAACAAGACAGTCGAAGTCGACTGTGAAGAGCGAACAAGACAGTCGAAGTCGACTGTGAAGAGCGGACAAGACAGTCGAAGTCGACTGTGAAGAGCGGACAAGACAGAAGAAGTCGACTGTGAAGAGCGAACAAGACTGATGAAGTCGACAGTGAAGAGCGGACAAGACAGTCGAAGTCGACTGTGAAGAGCGAACAAGACAGTCGAAGTCGACTGTGAAGAGCGGACAAGACAGATGAAGTCGACTGTGAAGAGCGAACAAGACAGACGAAGTCGACTGTGAAGAGCAAACAAGACAGTCGAAGTCGACAGTGAAGAGCGAACAAGACAGTCGAAGTCGACAGTGAAGAGCGAACAAGACAGTCGAAATCGACTGTGAAGAGCGAACAAGACAGACGAAGTCGACTGTGAAGAGCGAACAAGACAGACGAAGTCGACTGTGAAGAGCGAACAAGACAGACGAAGTCGACTGTGAAGAGCAAACAAGACAGTCGAAGTCGACTGTGAAGAGCGAACAAGACAGTCGAAGTCGACAGTGAAGAGCGAACAAGACAGTCGAAATCGACTGTGAAGAGCGAACAAGACAGACGAAGTCGACTGTGAAGAGCGAACAAGACAGACGAAGTCGACTGTGAAGAGCGAACAAGACAGACGAAGTCGACTGTGAAGAGCAAACAAGACAGTCGAAGTCGACTGTGAAGAGCGAACAAGACTGATGAAGTCGACTGTGAAGAGCGAACAAGACTGATGAAGTCGACTGTGACGAGCGAACATGACACAAGGAATCGGCAGGGACAAGAGAACTTCCAATAAAGCCTCGTACCTCCACGTTTTCCCAGAATTCACTTGTTCTCTCTTCAATGACTTAGGCACAACGCTCCCAACACTATCGAAGGAGTTGCTCGTTTATCCTATTTTAGTGACTCCCACACCATGGTGATTTATCATGTTCAAACAGTATTGTTCTTGAGATATCCTGAAATACCATCAGAACAACTGACATCTCTCGCAAGGCCAAATCACAGCGATCGTTGAACGAAATCATCCCACATATTTTAATACTGACAAAATCATACGAATCAATTCATCTTAGGTATCAAATATTTCGATCTGAGTCTTGCCCATGCTCCAAGTACTCTCACAAACTCCCTCGTCACGCAGCTTGAGACGAAAAACAAAAGAGCGAGTCGCGTCAAGCATTCCTTCGTGAACAGACCACTCCCCACAGCCCCGGACCCCAGTAAATCAACCACTTCTTCATTTAAAGCTTGAATGCGTGTGGCTGACTCGAAGTCTCTTGTCGTCATCGAGACCCTCCACATCCACGCTCCTCTGTGTCTCTTCTTCACGTATCCCTCCTCACCGACATGCTTCGAATCGACACCATTGCCATTCGCTTCACAATCTTTCCTGCTCCACCGCTGGACGTCACGGAATCACTCGAGTGGGCTCATCCAACACGTTCAACACAATCAAAGTCATCGACAGCATCGAAGTGGATTCGAATGTGATGTTAAAAGGAACGAAGACAGTTGTGTGCGACAGAAAGGCATAGACACTTAATTTCTTGGAGCATGAAAAGATCGAGAATTCTCCTCAAGATGACGTCGACTCATTCCTCAAATTCGATGACTGTTCGTTCGTTGCTCCAGCCTCATCCGAACTCGCCTTCTCTCTCATCTCTGCGACTGGTGGGACATTGGAACTCCCATCTGTTGCTGCTGAGATTCACACTGGCAACCACCCCACTCATTGTCTCCTCTGCTTCAGTCACTATCACAAGCAGTTTATTTTCGTCCATCTCTCTTGAGTCGGATCCACTCATCGTCTCCTCTGCTCCAGTCACAATCGCAGACAGTTCATTCTCATCCATCACTCGTCTGACTGGGTTGGGATGTGTTTTGGAAGCACAAAAATCTAAAATGGACAAGTACAAGTGATCGACATATCGTCTTCGCTCGCCTTGTCGACGTCCGATAGTGTTGACACAACACCCTTCTCTCTCATCTATATCTTCCATCCCTGCACTGACGGCACAATCACAGTGGAAGAGGGAGAGTTCCAGGAAGATCACCACCGATGTGGAAATGAGTCTGCACCGTATAAGACGTTGGATGGCGGAGTTTTAAAGACGAAACACCACCACGCTCAAAGCAAAGGCATCCGCTCGCTGAACACGCATCTTCTTCTGTCAGGTGCATCCTTGGAGGTGGATGGAAGGAGAGGAACAGGAAAGCTGCAGCAGAAAGGGAAGGGACACTTTCTACCCGTCTGCCCCAGCATCTCAGCACCCTTCCTCCGATTTCTCGTCGCTTTCAGGAACTCGGCAGGGAACAAACAAGCAATCGACAATCAACTATCCCCATTTCAGATCTCTTGGTGTGTCGACCTTGGACGAATGCTCTCATCGTCTCAAGCTGAGGTTGAGATGAATCTCTCCTATCATGTTGGTCCTGACATACAGCCAACATTTGCAGTGCTCTGCGAGAAACTCGATCTGAAAACAGTCAACGATTGAATCGACCTCATCAAATCGTCACACTCCGACCCGACACACGTCACCACTCGCACTCTTCTATCCAGCCTCCTCGACCGACTTCGTGGTCTGCTCGGCGATGTCGATCCATCCATATCGAAAGAACACCAACTCGCTCCTGGACTCGCTCTCCAACACAATTGAAGGTGAACTACTCGACGAAGAAGTGGATACCCCGACCACTCGCCAGACTGTATTCTGAGTTGGCCATGACTCCGCACACCCCTCTCCGCCGGACCACAACTCACGGATTTCGAAGGACGTCAACAGAAATGGCCATCGACGACCAGTCGCGAGTCTTCCAAGTTGGGTAAATTGAACGAATTGTCGACATAGTTTCCGAACATGCTCAATGCAATCGAGTTTCACTCAGCGTCTTCTCAGCAGTCAAAACTCCACTGCATTTGATTCTCACATCGTCAATGACTCAGAGGTCACGTGAGTTGGAAGACCAGCATCTTCTTGTCTCAGAGCAGTGTGGATCCACGCTTGGACGAGTTGTTGATGGAGTGTTCAACATTCCTCGCCTCAGAAATGGTTGTACTCGCCTCCACACCTTCCTAGGACGACAATCAAGCACTAAAGCCATTCAGACTAGAGTGGCTCAACCATCATCCAGCTCACGATCTAATACATTAGCTTCTCGCCGAATCACTATGATTTGAGTCAGTCTCGGACTCTCTCACTTATCGTGTGGATATTCCGAGAAGGAACAGAAGAAGCGAGCAAAGAGGAAGGAACAGAAGAAGCGAGGAAAGAGGAAGGAACAGAAGAAGGGAGGAAAGAGGAAGGAACAGAAGAACCGAGGAAAGAGGAAGGAACAGAAGAACCGAGGAAGGAGGAAGGAACAGAAGAACCGAGGAAAGAGGAAGGAACAGAAGAAGGGAGGAAAGAGGAAGGAACAGAAGAAGCGAGGAAAGAGGAAGGAACAGAAGAAGCGAGGAAAGAGGAAGGAACAGAAGAAGCGAGGAAAGAGGAAGGAACAGAAGAAGCGAGGAAAGAGGACGGAACAGAAGAACCGAGCAAAGCGGAAAGAACAGAAGACGTGAACAAAGAGGAAGGAACAGAAGAAGGGAGGAAAGAGGAAGGAACAGAAGAAGGGAGGAAAGAGGAAGGAACAGAAGAAGGAGCAAAAGGAAGGAACAGAAGAAGCGAGGAAAGAGGAAGGAACAGAAGAAGGAGGAAAGAGGGAAGGAACAGAAGAACTGAGGAAGGAGGAAGGAACAGAAGAAGGAGGAAAGAGGAAGGAACAGAAGAAGGAGGAAAGAGGAAGGAACAGAAGAAGCGAGGAAAGAGGAAGGAACAGAAGAAGCGAGGAAAGAGTAAGGAACAGAAGAAGGAGGAAAGGGAAGGAACAGAAGAAGGAGGAAAGAGGACGGAACAGAAGAAACAAGGAGGAAGGAACAGAAGAGGAACAAAGAGGAAGGAACAGAAGAAGGGAGGAAAGAGGAAGGAACAGGAAGAAGGAGGAAAGAGGAAGGAACAGAAGAAGGAGGAAAGAGGAAGGAACAGAAGAAAGGAGGAAAGGGAAGGAACAGAAGAAGGAGGAAAGAGGAAGGAACAAAAGAAGGGAGGAAAGAGGGAACAGAAGAAGCGAGGAAAGAGGAAGGAACAGAAGAAGCGAGGAAAGGGAAGGAACAGAAGAAGGAGGAAAGAGGACGGAACAGAAGAACCGAGCAGCGGAAAGAAACAGAAGACGGAAGAAAGAGGAAGGAACAGAAGAAGGGAGGAAAGAGGAAGGAACAGAAGAAGCGAGGAAAGAGGAAGGAACAGGAAGAAGGAGGAAAGAGGAAGGAACAGAAGAAGGAGGAAAGAGGAAGGAACAGAAGAAGGAGGAAAGAGGAAGGAACAGAAGAACTGAGGAAGGAGGGAAGGAACAGAAGAACTGAGGAAGGAGGAAGGAACAGAAGAAGGGAGGAAAGAGGAAGGAAACAGAAGAAGGAGGAAAGAGGAAGGAACAGAAGAAGGAGGAAAGAGGAAGGAACAAGAAGGAGGAAAGAGGAAGGAACAGAAGAAGCGAGGAAAGAGGAAGGAACAGAAGAAGGAGGAAAGAGGAAGGAACAGAAGAAGGAGGAAAGAGAGGAAGGAACAGAAGAAGGAGGAAAGGAAGGAACAGAAGAAGGAGGAAAGAGGAAGGAACAGAAGAAGGAGGAAAAAGAGGAAGGAACAGAAGAAGGGAGGAAAAGAGGAAGGAACAGGAAGAACGAGGAAGGAGGAAGGGAACAGAAGAAGGAGGAAAGGGGAAGGAACAGAAGAAGGGAGGAAAAAGAGGAAGGAAATAGAAGAAGGAGGGAAAGAGGGAAGGAACAGAAGAAGGAGGAAAGAGGAAGGAACAGAAGAAGGAGGAAAGGGGAAGGAACAGAAGAAGGAGGAAAAGAGGAAGGAACAGAAGAAGCGAGGAAAGAGTAAGGAACAGAAGAAGGAGGAAAAAGAGGAAGGGAACAGAAGAAGGAGGAAAGAGGGAAGGAACAGGAAGAAGGAGGGAAAAGGAGGGAAGGAAATAGAAGAAGGGAGGAAAGAGGGAAGGAATAGAAGAAGGGAGCAAAGCGGAAGGGAAATAGAAGAAGGAGGAAAGAGGAAGGAACAGAAGAAGGAAAGGAAAGAGGAAGGAA
>JARBJD010000101.1:0-225007 GCA_033064195.1 Blattamonas nauphoetae | reverse complement strand
TGGTGGAGGGAGGACCTTCTGGGTTGATGTGAATGGATCAAAGTTCACCTTGTTTGATTGGTGTTCCTCTATAGACAATATTGACTGATTCTGCTGTCGAAATACCTTCTTCACCACCAGCAATTTCGGCTTCGATCTGTTGGAACCATAAATGTGGAACAAGTTGCTCTGTTACTGGTCTTGTTCTCTTGTAATCTTTCCTCTGTCGTGAAAACTCCGGAGTGGAACAAATTGAATTTTCAAACTCTTCTGTCACTGAACATCAATGAGAATCACCATTCACCATCATCATTTGATAGGAACTCTGGTGGGATTGTTGACGTGGAAATTAGGGAAGTTGGATCAAGCATTTCGAGATTGACCAACTATATTAGGGAGTTCTGGGGCTATACCTCGTTTGGTCTTTCAGGGAATAAGCTTACGATGAATTGCATGAGTTGTTGAGTTTGATGCGATGCTGATGTTTGATCTCACTCCATTGCATTTGTACGGTTAGAAATGACTGTGTCAATTCTTTTCCAACTCAGAACATAAGTCTTTGAATATGTGTTATTCAGTGGTGCTGTGCATCAGTGATTTGATATCCATAACAAATCGAAGTGACTTTTCAACTGATGAAGAAGAAAGAACGGTGGAAATTGTTGTCGATGTAGCGATATATTTCACAGTACCTGATGATGCTGGTTGAAAATACTGAATTCGTTGAACTGGATTCCCGATCTGTATGTAAGCTCTTGTGTCAGTATCGAGAAGTCTCCATCGTACATTAATTCTGTTTCGGATTGACTTGACAGAGTTGATATCGATTTACTTGGATTTTGATCGATACTGTTTTCAAGTGTTTTCCTTACGATTGTGGAAACTCGAATAGGACAATACACAAGTGAATCTGTTGTCAAGTGAAATCTCAATCGGAGATTGCCAAAGATGGAATTGGATACTGATCGAAGAGAAATTACTTGGCGGGAGATTCACAAATGGAATAACCAGTGGTATCGTAAGTGTGATGTTTGAAAAGCATCGACTGGACAATGATAGTATCATACGCTTGGATCCATTCTCTGGACATTTTCCCAAAGGGGCTGTAGCAATGCTTCATGTTGTTTTCTCTTCATGCGACTTGAAGTGTGATAAAGAAATGATTCGTGAACATGATTATTCACGAGTGTATTGTCAATAATATTTCCTTGACTATCAATGAGTCTCATGTCTCGAATTGCATCTGATGATGATTTAAATCCGTAGAACATTCCATACATTCCAACATATTGCCCAGATGCACTTTGGTTTCGAATAAGGAACGGTAACTGTGAGATCGATACGTAAATGACACTTCGAAAACTCAGTCACATCATGACCGTCATAGCACAATGGAACTTCAATTTCATCTGTGATTCGGCATAGCATTCAGGGTTCAGAAACCTGCCACGGAGCGCTCTTTCTCGGTGACCTCGTGGAGGCACCACTTTGCCCCGTTGAGCGCGTTGTTGGCACGTTGAAGAACTCAATTCATGATCTTAGGAGAATCAAATCCTGACAAAGCACTCCTGTGTTAATTTATGCCTTTTCTTCATTCATTATGTCACTTCTCTCTTTTCAATGTTGCTTTCAAGTGTGAAAATTCATCAAAATGGGTAGATCGCACGATCTGGCATCTACAGAGATTCGATAATATTGATCGACCAAGCACTCCTCCTTTCTCCGTGAAGACGTATCTTGTTCGGAGAGTTCAATTGACTTCAAACTATCTGTTGTTTCAGACAATCTCGTTGTAACGTCTGTCTTCTATGCTTTCTTTGAAATGGACCATATTCAAATGAAGATCTTATTCCTTTTCAACCATCTAGGTACTTTTTAAGGATGATTAATGATTGTTTCCTACTTCACATCGTGTTTGTTCGTCAATCGTGTGGATGGCCGAAAAACCCTCAAATCCCAACAGCACTGTAAAATTACATACAAAGAAGACTTCGTCATGTATATATTTGTCCTTTTCATGATCGGCGGGGAAATGCTTGAAAAACAGGATCTCAAAACCATCGTCATTTTCTTCATATTATGAACTTCGAATGACTTATTTACAACTGCTTCCACTTTTAAATTAATTTTAGCATGAACCAAGTCAATTGAACAGAGGATTTGGTAATGATATGTCCCCGTTGGACATTTTGAACCCTGATGGCATTGGAGGATTTGTTGGATGTACTTCTTGAATAGAATAGACATGGGTTCTGAATCCACTGTTTTGGCATATACGATTGCACTTCAATTTGTTCAATTAGTGTCGATGTTGGTTTGGATTGATTAGATCTGATACTTCTCATTTATAGAAAAATAAAAATACAATTTCATTATTTTCTTTGACTGTTTTAGAGATTTCATTATTCCAAGTTCCTTGTGGAGTGCTTTCAATGTGTGGTTTGGATAGTATTCAACAATCGGTATATCATTGCTGAATCGTAATACCCACCACGTTGTTGCAGTTGTTGCTAGAATCGGTGCTGGAGGATGCGTAAATGTTGTCATGTCACCACCCTTTTGACTTGGATCGAGAACATTATAGTATGTGTCAATCACTCCTTGGTAAATCGGATTTGATCTCAATGTGACTGGAATATTTTGACCTCTGGAACTTATGGAATCATTACAGTTTGTCGGACATCCACTTCTTTGAGTTGAGAAGCACAAGAGGAAGTCAGTATTGTCATGAATCGGTCGCACTCTTGTCATTTTTCTCCAGTATATGTTCCATCACCTTCGAGTTGTTCCTCAACAAGAGAATCCGTCAGTGAACGCTCCAAATCATCAGGAACAGTCAGGTATGAATCAAGATTGAGAGTCGATAATGCAAATTGATAGAAGCGAGCTCAATCGTTGATGTCAGTTATCTGGATAGTATTTGTCAAGGAGATGCACTCGAAGATCTTTCTGCATTGGATTGTGGAAACAGGTGACTTCATTATCGTAGTGACGGAAGAGGGCATAATATCCTTGGCATTAACGAGAACCATTTGCTGAGTACAATCAATTCCTGTTGCTGTTGGTGTCTTCTGAAATGGATATAACGAGATCTTTTCTGCTGGAATTGTTCCTGGACGATCCTGATACATTTTCTTCAGATTCTCTTTCGCAATTTCTTTCATTTGGAATCCAGCACTCATGCAATACACATCATCAACGTGGTAATCAATAATGTTCAATGATATATACTGATCGACAAATTCTGGTTCTTTAGCAACTGTTCCTGCTGAGTTGTAATAAATGTCTTGAGTCACTGCTGATATCCTAAATGATTGGCCAATCTGAACGAAATTCTTGGTGCAGTTCGCTAGTAGAGAATGGAAAAACCATGGACGATGTTGGTGACAATCAGCGATCGCATGATGAATTGGTGGTCTTGTTAAGCCAACATTAAAGAAGGATGAAAGTGTATTTTTCAAAGTAAGCTCAGGATTTACAGGACAACACACGAACGCATCCTCATTAATGTAAACACTCAATTTCAAATCACCAAAGAGACATCTTGGATAGTCAGTCATCCCTGAAATCAGAAGATCTTCAAGATTGATTGATATACGAATTGGTACGTCAATTGTGTCCATGAAAGCACCAGCTTGTGACACTGTAGTGAAAGATGATAATGGAATATAAACACCAGCGACAGATTCATCATGCTTCCAAGCATTTTCCCAAGGAGTGTGCGAATGTTTTCGATTCTCAATTGACTCTTTGGTTTAATCATGTTGTAGATGTGTGATTCCATTGAGACATCATTGTTTGAAGTGCTAATGATTCTTTGATTGTTGTGAAGAACTGTGAATCTACTAAAGATTGATGCTGAATGCTTAAGTCCTACGAACATAAATATTCTTTCATTGGAGTATGATCCAACTTTGTCTGGGGTAATGTTCCAATTGTTGACTTTCAAAGTGGTTGTGATTGTGAACGTAATGAATGAATCATCAATTTGACAAATGTCTTGAGTACCAGTCAATGGAATGATTGTCTCTTGTCCTCTATAGAATCGTGAATTCTCTGATGGTTTCAATTCTTGAATAGAAGTACTGTGTGCTCCATCATTCAGAAGATAATTAACGTGGTGTTCAGACATTAGTTGCTGTTGTATTTGACCAATGTCATCTCGTGTATTTGATTGATCCAGTGCTATTGCCAGTCAATGTTGAAGCTCCATGTCTTTTGTTTGTCAGATGTTATATGCGAGTTCATTTTAACAAAAATAAAAATCACATTAATGATTTAACTCTAGTTACTTTTCTTTTTGGTTTCCTCATTTTAGGTTTCATTTTTCTTCCAGTCTCAGTATTTCGTCTCTGAGTTTGTTCGCAAGTGCTGTATTTCCTTCATTGATTGCTTGTTCATACTGGAGCCATCTTTCTGCATGGATTTGCTGATCCGATTTCACATCTGGTATCATCTCAACACCTGTCTGAGCAATCTTTGAAATTACTGGTCCAACAAAGGGAATGAGATTCAGAAATGGAGCTCCAACTCTGAGTATGTTTTGCCAACTGCTGCTAATTTTGATAACCAACCTGGTGCCATTTATGTAAAATAAGAATATTTGATCATTAGTGAATGATTAGCCTTTGAATTGAATCTTTGAGTTTGACGACTGGGGCATATCATCATTAACGTACCGAGCATTTCGTGGAGGTTCGTACTCAATCATCTGTGGTTGTTGTGGTGCTCGATTGATCGCTTTATTCTGTTGGTACGAATCCATCATTCCTCCTAATCCACTAAGAATTCCTCCTGCTGTTTGTCCAAATTTACTGTTCGTTTGAGAGAGCAATCCACCACCGACTTGAAGTAATGTTGGAGCTAGAGGTTTGATGAATTGAAAGAATTGTTTGCCAATATTTTTGAGTTTGTTGAAACTTCCTGGTGCCATTTATGTAAAAATAAAAAATCAATTCATTTATATTTTTAGCGAGGAAATAATCTCATGAGACTTCTGCCCTAACGGGTATTGCTTTCGTCAATGAAATTCCATAATTGAGAATAGTGTTGTATGCTTCATTGAAGGCAATGCTCATATCTTTTCCACCAACAAGGATCTTGAAAATGGTTCTAAACACTGGGAGAGCATTAATGCATGAACATTTTGTTGATAAATCATCCAATTCGATCACCACATCGTTGATCCCAGTGAGTGTAGCAATCAGTGCACATAAATCACTTTGGTTTGTGATCAGTTTCTTTGATGGTTCAATTAGGTTATTCAATAGTTTCTTTTCACAAGCGAATGCATTCTTGTACACTAGCAACAGTTGATCTTTGAATGCTGTAATATTAGATTCGTAATCCCGAAGTGGAATTGTTCGACATCGAATTGGAGCTGATGGATATGTCCAGGGACCTGATCAGGTCTGTAGTTTACTGTATGAGGTGTGATCATGGATCACACCTCACAGAAGTGGGGGTCTGATCCGTTTCCTAATTAGGAGTATCGATTTTCCTCTTTTTCCAATTACTCACTTCATTTTCTTCATCGTACCAGTTCAATTCAACCAATAAACAATCAATTATGACCAGATAGCCTCTCGAATGGTCGATTAGACTCATTTCACAGTTTTTTTCGAAAGTAAACTCTCTTTTCATGAAACAGTCTGTTAAGAACAAAAATTAGGTCTGATCAATGAAGGTCTGATCGATCAGATCCTTCTCAGGTCCCTGGATATGTCTCTAATGGTGGTTCATAAGGACCTCGTTCTCTCCCCAAAGGAGGGTTCGAAGCCTCTAGCGAGACCATTTCGACATTTGATGATCTATTGTCAACTCCAGCTTTACTCCTATCCTCTATGATGACATTGTTGGTGATTGATGTTGGTACTGAAGAAGAACTTGTGTGTTTCGTAAATTGACAACTTAGAATTGGTTGCATCACTTTATATAAAAATAAAAAATATATATTTATGTTGTTAATCTCCACTATCATTTTCACTTTCAACTTCTCCCATTTGTTTCTGCAATTGAGATTGGTATGTGGTGAGATCTCTTGTTCTGTAGGCTTGACGTTGAATACCATTCGCAATTGTAGATATCTGTGATGAATATGTATTGAAGAATTGTTCCAAATATGTTTTATCACTCTCGATCAATTGATAAAATCGTGGATAAACCCGTTCTTTAAAGTCTTTTCTTTGATTGATTTTCTTCCATTCCTCTGACGTACTATCGTAGCCTTGAACATTATCTGTACGCCATTGATCCCACAACATTGAACCAACTTTGGATTGAATCGAATTGAACACAATATTGTCAATCACACCTTTGCTAATATCAACTGGATTTGTTTTGTTGGCACGATATCTCTTTAATACATTGTTCATCCATTCACCAGCAAGTTTCTTCATAATCGCAAATGGTTGATTCAGTCGCTTCTTCTTTGCTTCTTCATAGCTAATTTCTTTGTAATTCGATGGTAGTTCAT
Organism: Blattamonas nauphoetae; assembly: GCA_033064195.1. Lineage (NCBI taxonomy): Eukaryota > Preaxostyla > Oxymonadida > Blattamonas > Blattamonas nauphoetae. The sequence goes on along the minus strand of JARBJD010000101.1, from coordinate 218,553 downwards.
ATTGACCATGTTTGACAAAATTCCGATGCACAGCTTTGATTCTCCTTCCATTCTCTTGATAGAATGTTTTGTACTTGTTTTGTCTTCGCATTTCTGGTGTTGGATTCATTGAGTAGTAAGTCTCTTTGACTGGTCTATTTGTGTATGGAGCTAACATGAAACCATTAACGGCAACCAGATCTTTAGTCTCTTTATCGTAGACCATTACATCTGGAACTTTACCATATTGTTCCACGATCACTTCCCAATTGAGTTCATTTCTTTCAATGTATTCTAACGCCGATGGAACACTAATTCACGCACGATTGGTTGTTGTTCTAATATCATCTTCTGCAAAGATTTTTTTCAATGCTGCTTGAGTATCCACTGCGAATCTTTTTGGTTGTCTTAACGATGCTGATTGTTCGTACACTATCTTTTGAGTCATGTGTATTTCATACAAAATAAAAAAATCCAAAAGTAATTTTTAATTAGAGTTCAATCAGAAATGAACAAATCGAATATGTCTCTAACAGCGTATGTGAATGTAAAATTAAGTGAAGCATCTAGTAGGAATGTTTCTCATGAAGTGCAATCTCAGATTCATCCAGACTTAAATTTCAATCGCAATAGTGTTAATGTCCTCGTTGGAAACAGAGGAAGTGGGAAAACATTCAATGCTCTTCGAGAAGTTGCCAAGCTCCAGAATGTTCAGGTTAGGAATGAACTGTTTCACTTATTTGTATTCGTTACTGACAAGAACATTGATCCAACATTCGACAAATTTAAACCAATTCTGAACGTTCCTTACGTGAAAGTTAAATATGACGATGCACTTCCGTTTCTGTTGGAATTGTCTCAGTCTAAAGCTGCGAATGAAGAAATTATTGACAATCAGTGGCAAAACAAGATAACAGATGAATGCCGAGATGAACTGTTCGAGTCACTTTACATTGATGACTTCTCAGTTAAGAATCTCCAAACGATTATCCTTCTAGATGACTGTCGTAGAATCCTTGGGGAACGTCGAACATCCAAAAATAGAATGACAATAATGGACTTATTACTGGAGAATCGACAACCAAAGTTCACATTCTTTCTGACGTTGCATGAGCTCTTCAGTTTGTCAGCAGATATGAAGTCAAACATTGATTCGATGTGGATCTTTGGAGGATTCAATAGAGAACGAATCAGTAGAGTCTATCCTCAATTGAACTCACCAATTGATATTCAACAATTCTGGAACGTGTACCAACGAAAACAAAAGTGTGAAGCAATCATTCTACGATACAATACCGATGGAGTCGTACTCAATGAGATCAACAAAGATGGACTAATCAGAAGGGTCAGAGAACTCTTGAATTAGATTCCCAATTGTCTCGTCAAGACTTCGAAGCCTCATGCTGAGAGTATCTGTCAATGTTCGTATAGATTCCTCAATGTCAGACAGTCTTTGATCAATCGATAATGAATTAGATCCAAACGTACTATCACTACTAACCTTCCTTAGTGCTATCTCACCTCTTATTTTTGTTAGACGATATCCATCAATGTGTATCATCCTATTGAGTTTCTGAGTGGTGTATTCGTTCAGTTCTTTCTGTTCTTTCCAAAAAATCTCTGAAAGTCATAGATGTTTTCAAAACATTTCTGTTCAGGATCAAATGGTTCTAAAATCGTTAGTGCTTTTCCAAAGTTTCTAAATCGTTTCGTGTCATTTTAAATGGAATAAAAATATTTGAAACATTGTTATACTTACACCAAATTAAATTCAGTAATGAACTCTGGAGTTAAGTCGTCAATTGAGTCTGCATGATACTTTGTGTGTTGGATTGGTACATTTACTACCTTAGATAGACATGTGAGTCCATTCAATAATGTTGCTACTACATTACCGTGTTTGTACTCAATGAATTGTCCAACAAATTGAAACTGTCTTCGCTTCTTCTGAAACTTGGCAACTGTCTTGTTCAAGTCAAGATGAATTTACAGAATGTTTCCTGGTTTGTATCGCCATAACATCTGTGTTGTCTGCTGTCTTTGGGTGTTCTTCAATTGTTCTTCACATGATGAGATATACAATACTTCAATCTCTCTATTGTTTTGTGCTTGTTGTGGAGTGAATTCATTCCAGTACGCTCGATGTGGAGTCATGTTGTAGTATTCCACCATCTGATTCATCATCGAATGATTGGCCATTTGTGTCGCATTGTCTTGGAATCCATCTCGGATTGTTCGTATCACTCGATCGACAATTCTGTTGTGATTTGTGAATGGTGAGCTTGTGAAATAAGTGCTAACTTTCTGTTGCTTGAAATACGTTGATCCTTCAATACTAGTCCATGCTGCTTCTCCATCACCACGAATGTTATTCACATGAACTCCACGATGATTAATCAGATCATTGATTGCTGTCTTGACTTTGCTCCATGATTTATCCAGAACTGGAATGACAACAAGATATTTGGTGTTAATGTTGATGGCAAATAGGTAAATCTGAAGTACTGTTTTTGAAGTTGGTGATTGGATAAAAAACGAGATCAATTTCCCATGATCCAAACTTGGGAGAAAAGTAGGTCTGTCACATTTCTGAGGAATCTTTCTGTCTGAAATCTGATGTGGATCTCCAGTGATGTCTTTTGACATGAATTGCATCTTTGATCGAAATGGATATTGGATTTTCTCTATCGGAGTAGGAATCATATGTGATCCATTAGTGATTGCTTCACGTTTCTTTCCTCTCAATGTTGTTTGTTTTGAATTGGCGAGACTCCATCTATGAACATATTCCTCGTACCAATCTTGAAATGATCTTCCACCAAATGGAATTTGTTTAGGATGAGCAAGAATGAAATCAGTCTCGTCACTACCAATACTTCTGCTAATGTGTGACAGAACAAACATATCTCTGTTCATCTTCTTTGTCTCTACAATCTTATTAGTGATGAATTGTTCCATTCGTTGTTGATTATCCATTATTGAATTCTCTGCTTTGATTTGTTCATCTTCTGAATTGTCTTTTTGTTGATAGTCGAACTGTCCTTTCATTTGTTCCAACATTTCTAGTACTTGCCTTGTTGTTGGTTCAGTACGGACAACCTCTGAAGGATTTCTGGAAATGATATCTGGCACTTGTGATATAGTCAGAAATAGATCTTCATTGTATCGTCTCTCCCTCGCTGGAAATTCATGATGTGAATGACTTTGTTTTAACTGTCTCTTCTTTCCAACTCTGATTGATGACGAAAGTGTTGAACTTGTAGATGGTTGCATCGGTAATGTCGCTGGAATGAAAGATTGTCCAAAGTGAATATCTTGTGCTTCATAGTAATATTTTTGAAATGCTTGATATGCTTGTTCAGCTCTGGAGTCACTTGTTGTTTTTCCTAGGAATTGCTTTACAAATTGTTGTACTACTTTTCGTCCTGAATAAGTTGATAGATCAGGAGGTAATTCACCATTCAACCAATCATTAAAATATGTGTTGTCATTTGCGGTAAATTCTCCATGTGAATCATTGACAATATAGACTGGCAAAATGTTTGTTGAACTCCATTTGATTTCATAAATTTTGGTAGGCGAGTGTCGTGTACTCTGAAGTAATCTATTTACGAGTGTATCGATCTGCTGTTGATTCAATTGTCGAGTGTTCATTTATACAAAAATAAAGTTTGATATTATTCTATTTGATAATCAGTTGCTTTCAGTCCATTAATGAATGGAGGACAGGACTCATTTTCAAGTACGATTGCCAGGGTTCTGAGTGGTCCGACCATTTTAGGTAAAGCTGAGTACAATTGTCCTCACCCGACCACTTTGGGGGTGAGGACAATTTGCCTAAACAGCCACTTCGAATCCACTCTTCTGGTGATGTCCCCTTCTCGTTCTTTTCACATATTTCAAAAAAAAATCAATTAATTTGCTTAGTCTCTGTGTCCCTCTTAACCTGGCAGAACTAAAGCCGGACTTGCAGACTTCTGTGGGTGCGTTGGCGGTTAACCTCCCAAATCTGTTCGAGTCCGAAGGGGCTTCACCGTTGTGTGTGAGCCAGAGGAGACGAGGTCTGTGCCTCGTGCGGGCTGTCGGACTGAAAAATGTCTTTATCAGTTTCCTTACGATTCTCTCAAGTGAGTGGGAGTGTCCTGGGACAATGCTAAACGTGAGCACTTTGAATCTTGGATTCGATTCCGGAAATAAGCCGACCTGCTTGATGTGTTCGTTCTTTGTCTGTCTTTGCAGGACCCTCATGCCACTTCCTATCTAAACAGGTGAGGGGATGTGACTAACATCGAGTTCAGTGAACAGACTGCCTTCTGAGGACCCACCGAAGGCAGACTTCCGATTCCAATAGAGATCTTGTATCCGCTTTTAGTGATGATCACCAATCGATAGGACGATGAGTAAAAACCCTGGATAGACAAGTCGAGTGGCTCACAGTGAATATGAGAAGGGAAGTAGCAATTGTTTGTCAACAAAACGTGGGGTAGCTGCAGGAAATGTCAGGGAATATCAATGCTCAGATAGACCTGTAATCGTCTGGATCTGAGTCATAAGTGCGATCATCCAACCTTTCAGTCCAAAAATAGAAACACATCGTCCCTCTCCTTCCACACAGGCTACTCCACAACGTCAGCGCTGAGATAGGTCCTTTTCACTTGCGTCTCGGCTCTTTTCCAAGAAGTGCGAATGTTGGCAATCATTGTTTTTGTGGAATTAATGTCGGAGCCCAACTTTGGGTGATTCTGACGAGTGCGGGTTGGCTCAATTTTTGGGATTGGAAGTTGTGTGTTTTCACTTCGCTCTGCGACTGGTCGGGTGAAAGGACACCACCAAAGCCAACTAATGATGATTCCAAGCTATTTTGAGGGCCTTTCTCGAACATTTGCCTCGATAGCATGAGTTTCAGAATCTATGATCCGTTCTTCATTTCTTCGTTTCAGAAGTGCTAAATGTCAGCTTCTTGTTGATTATCCCGTTCCTGGGAAGGGTTTCGTAATACATGCTGATTTCACAGTCAAAATCCATCAGGCCAGGACATGTGGAGCGAGGTCTCTCAGATAGTAGGAAATGAATCCGCCAGATGTTCAACAACGGTGGTTGGATTGTTAGGTCTTCACTATTTTATTCATCAAGTCCCTTCATTGTCGACCCGCACTGTGCCGTAAGGTGTAATGGTTGATCCAGGATTGGACCTCTTCATTGGACTACCTCCGTTATTAAACCAATCAATGATGGGCTTTCCGATCACTTTGTAGCATAATCTGGATGTTTTTGAATCTTGTGTCCGTCCGGAGGAGTCATCGGTGCACTTTCTCTTGATTGCTTTCCATCATCCGAGATGAGCCGTGTAGTGATATAGTAGGATATCAACAATCAGCTCTATGATGGTGGCACTATCTTGAGTGCTGAGAAAAGTCGTTGCCCTCCTTCTGCCCGTCGGCTAGGGGCGCGAAGGTGTGAGCGCAATTGATGAGGGTTTGAACAGTATCATCTAATTTAGATTCCAAGAATGGTAAGGATGTTGAAAATCTCATCCTCTGTGATTGTCTGGATCCTTGAGACAATACTTCGTTTGGAAGAGGATAGAAATTCACTTCTTGATGCTCATCGACACAATGCGTTGTGTGAATCAATTCGCTTCGAAATAGTGTAAACCAAAATGGATTTGAAGATTGTCGATAAATTTATCCTCCTCGTCGTCCATATTGCAGATCGGAATTGTGGACCTCGAAAGAAGGCGAGATCCTCTTCTCGCTCACCGTCACGTTTGCTGTACTGTGTACCCTCTTGATGGAGAAGTTCTCATTGGTCTTGCTTGGTACCCCTATCTTGAGTGGGTATTCTTCGAATATAAGGTGGTAATGCCAGTAGAAGAGATTTAAATGGACCAAATGTTTTTGAGATCGAAGAAACTGACCAAGTGACGAAATAGTGTGTTGGCTTGTTCAGCGAGAAAAGAGAAGAGATTAATGGAAAATAGTTTCGTTAAATGCGACGAGGAGGTCCATTTCTGCAATTGAATATTTTGATCAGGCCAGCCCCTAATATCATTTCAGGGTTCTCGCTGTGTTGAGGAGCCCTCGTTTGGGCTTGGAGTGACCAGGGGGAACTCCTCCCTCGCCTCCTCTGCTTCTGCCTCTTCCCTCCCTGTTCCCTCTTCTTCTCCACCCAACTCCGAAATCGATAGGGGCGTGTGGATGTCTGATGGTGATAGAAAACGGGACAAGTTCTGTTCCTTCTCTGACCCTTCGGAGTCCTTCAGCGATGGCGAGGAATTCAGCGCTTCTGATGAAGGAACGTTCTGCCGAGCTAGAGTCGCTCAACACCAAAGACACTGTCGTCGTCCTCACCAACACTGGGCAGGCACCCAGACAGGACAACCAGAGTGCAATCCTGAAGGCCAGTTGATACGATCCATTCATTTCATCTCCCCATACTTTTGAGTCAGACACATTTCAGATCAAATGTCGATGTAATTTTCTCTCAAAATGAAGTTGTCAAATAGTCAAGAAGAGCGAAGAAGACATCCTTTCCCTATTACTGTTCAAATTCTGGGCCTAGCCGAATAAAACCGGTTACATATATTTTAGCCGGTTTTGTGGAGGGACTATGATTTCGATGACACCAACCATGTGAGTAATCTGACTTATTATGGTTTCCAGCCGCATAACTTTGTTGTCCCCACATTGACGCTCAACAAATCGGACCTCAAAATGCCTAAAACGGGTGGTCAAGGAAGTGACGGAGGCAGCTATCTTGTTGCCACTTTCACCTCCGAGGCAAGCTTCCTGAGCGCCGAATATCTTGATATTCTGAAAGTCAGCATTGCACCTCGTTATCACACAGATGACCCCAACGATGCTCTCATTCGCTGGCACGAGATGACTTGGTATGTCGGTCACATTGGGACGACTGACTTCAACGGCTAGAGTGTTAAGTGGGTGGATAAACGTGATTTTGTTTGACATGAAATAGGATTTTCCGTTTCAACTTAACAAAGTATCAACGAAAGGATACAATTGCAGATCGGAACCTTAGTTTGTACATTAATATAGAATGTTCCTCTCTCTCATCGTTCTTTCAGCTAACATCCATTCGGAACGCATCAACCTTCTAGATGTGATGAAACTGCATGCACCTGATGTGGCAGAGATCGAATTACAGGCTGGTACATACTTTGCTCGTGTCATCAGCTTGGAACACCGAAATTTGACCTTCATCGGGAAACAGGACAAAGTATTCCTCGACATTCGTGATTGTGATATTGCATCATTTCATCTGGTGAATTCATCGCTCACGTTAGTGTCATTCACAATCAAGCCGTCACTGGATGCAATGTTCGTATTTGCCGAAGAATCGATCCTGAACTTGACCAACTGCAACATTACAACGCCCCTATTGTCCAACCCGATCCTTTATGGAGAAAACAGTCAACTGATCCTAAAAGATGCAAAGATGTCCGATTTGGCATTTTCGTCCTCCGTCATCGAAGGCTCTCCCTATTCCCTCGATCCTCACCTGACCCTCCTTGTGGATGACTCTTACTTTGACAAAATTGTTATCAATGCCCAGAAGCCAGTTCTGGCGGGACCGGATGTGAAGAATGTCACCGTCCTCAACTCGCGTTTCCGACATATCACGTGCGAAGAAGAAGGCCCTCTTCCCACAGAAAAAGTTTCTGGAGTCGACAATCGTATTGTCGTCATCAAAGCCACAGATATTTGGAATGTGGAAGGGGCTCTGAGTGGAGGGCTCGTGTACGGAGTGCAAGCAAGACACTTCACTCTGAAGGATGTGCACTGGTATGGAGGAACAAATGCAGTGCGTTTCTCGAATAATGTAGCGTTTAGCGAAGACATCGATATCAACATCCATTCGTCCAACTTTGAGTACTCCACCACCTCTCAATTATGGCCAAACGGAGGGTTTTTCTGTCTTCTCAACGACAGAGTATACATCAAAATCTCCAACACCTCGATTTGTGGCTCGTCAGCTCCCGAAGGCCATGGTGGATTCATCTACTTCAAAAACCCGTCAACCATCATGATTAACGACAGTCATGTTGCGGACACTTTAGCTGGCAAATCCGGAGGCTTCATTTTTACAGCCAATTACTTTACAGATATTATACTCGACAATCTCACTGTGAGAGGATCCCGCGCTTTGGAAGATGGTGGGTCGCTGTATTTGGACGATGTCTCTCGGTTCGAAGCCATTAATTGTTCATTTTCTGAAAGCCACGCATACAACCAAGGCGGGGCGATCTTCTTCAACGATTCGGACAACTCCAAGATCAACTTCACGTACTGCAGCTTCTGGTTCTGCACGGCCGTGTCGGGGCTTGGAGAGGATGTGCTGCTTTCTTATAAATATGTGTCGCATTACAACGTGAGCAAGAAGAATTTCATCAAATGTGTCAGCAACAACACACGACACAAAGTCACCTTTCTCCCAAAAGTCGTTCACGCCGAATGGACAAACTCAGATTGGATGGATATCAGATCTGCAATCATTGCAATCGCCATCGGTGTCTGTGTGTTGATTGCTGTTTTCATCTTCCTTATTTGTCTCTGCTGTCGCTGTGGGTGTTGCGTCGCCTGTGGCCGTGGGAGGAAGAAAGCAAACGCTTATCAACACATGGAATCTCAACTAACAACCTCTCTCGTTCCAGCACAAATGTCTTCCAACCAACACCCACCCCCTCCTGCCCATCCAAGCCACTATCCGCCACAGCAGGGTGTTTATGTTCAGCCTGTTGCCCAGCCAGGCCAGTTCCAGCAATACCCGGCTCTCCCGGCCAATCAGATGGGTGTTGGTCTCTGTATCAACAATTAATGATTTACCTGGTGTACGCTTTTTCTGTCTCTGCAATTTCTGTTTTCAACTCTGTCATCGATTCTGTTTCTCTTATTTTGTGCGAAATGTGGTTGAGCCTTCAATGTCTATTCATTTGCGAATTCATGAACTTGGAGGCAAAGTGAACACTTATGGAATCAATTTTTGGGTGCTCTCGAAGAAAGAAATTAATAAAGGGACTCAAAAATGTTGTTTTCGATAGAGTGGTCTCCTTGGTTCGACTCATGATCCAGTGCGCTCGGACAAAATCCATCGTTTTGGATTGTCTGAAGAAAGCGCAGATTCTGAGAATGATGTCGTCGCTCATCGGCGTGTTCGAGTTGAACAGACCAACGATTCGGTCGAGAACGGCAATTGTCTCTTCGTCGGAGAGAGAGCACACAAGCTCAGTTGTGATGATGATGGGTGGAGATGGAGAAGAGAGGGCAGCCTTGTTCATCTTTTGCCTCAGGTCACGAAAATACTGATCATTCTCATCAGAGCTCCAATAAAATGTCAGTAAGAGAGCCAGGAAGTCAAGAATGAGGTTCTGTTTGCATCGCTCCAAAGCGAATGGATGGAGCGAAAGATGGATCAAATAATCCATCGTCAGAGTGATGAACGAGATCTTGATTTGAGTCCACTCCAGTTGACAGTGGACGTCTATCAAAATTCGGTACAATATCATGGTAAGTTGAGAGTGAAATGTGAGGAATTCAGACGTGAAGGGAAGTGATGAAGGATGAACGACTTCGAAGAAACGGGACAGTAATCCCATCCTTGTGCTTTCAAGACACAGATTGTCGATCGTGTCTTGGCGAGAGAATCGATGTGAGACTGAAGAAAGGGAAAGAAGAGAGGCAACTGGTGGGTCAGGACGAGACGAGCACGATTGGAGAGAATCGTGTTGGACGATCCCAGACAGCTCACGAAACCATCCACGAATGGCTGAAACACCTCGAAACACTTCGATGTCGGATCCTGCTTCGAGATTTCGGCAAGCAGGCTAAGACAGTCGGTGAGAGATGCGTCGTCGAGGTCGAAGATGGAAGAGGAGAAGAAGGGAGGGGAGTGGGAGAGTAGCTGGATCGGATGAAGGGGCGACGGGCGAGAAGCGAGTGTGGATGGTGTTCGATCAGAATGCTGCTGTTTGCTCAGAATGGTGTGGATCGTCTCCACAACGAAGAGTCGCTCTTTCGACGACAACTGTGTCGTGTTCGTCCACTGCGATGTTCCTGTGTCTGTTGACTCCGAATGTGACACTGTTCGCATCTCGTTTCCACTTTCCGATCCAAAGAACGAGAGTGATGAGTTTGGTGGCGATGGTGGGCGTTCGTTCACAGATGTGAAGAATCGTTGGTCGGCGTCAAACGGAACAGACGAGCCTGAACGAGACAGCGACAACGACGAAGTGAGGTTCGAGTGAATCCACGATCTGTCAGATTCACAGTTCGGTGTGTTCACACCCTGATTCTGCACTTCTTCCAGAATCTCCCGAAGAGGGGTAATGAACACGCGATTAGAGGGGTTGCTTTCAAATGGATAGTTGGCATATTGAATGAATAATCACAGTACTGAAGGGAACGTGTGACGATAAATGGATCATTTTTTGTGAGCTGGACGTATTTTTGGAGGTGTGAAGGATTAGTTGGGAGATTCGTTTGGAATTCAGAGAAAACGATTCGGAGTTTCGTTGTCAGAGCTGTCATGAATGAGAGACCAGAATATTGTTGGTGTGGGGAAGATGATGGGAAGATGTGTGAGGGGAGAAGTGTGAGAGCAGCTGGATCTCGCTTAATGTTATTGAAAGGAGACAGAGTTGTGTCCATCAGGACACAGCGTGAGAGCTCGTTCCATACACCGTATCATCTCCGATTCTGTTCCAGAGCTGAAAGATCTGCCCTCCACGAGCGCCATGAGTGCCGATTTATGAGAGTTTATCCAGGCGTCTGAGAGCTGGCTTGTTGCAGTGGATGTCTGTCAGAGTTTTGATGCATGTTGGGTCCATTTTGGCGTCAAAAGAAAAAGATGCGACATGGATGTTGGAGGTGATGGTATAACGTGACTGAAGAGGAGTTCAGTCGCTGTTCTCCACCAACTTCCGATGAGCATTGCTGGCCGAAGCCCAAGTGCTGTGTTGCACTCATTATTCTCTCATCCCTCGCCTCATTCCACGGCGACAGACTTGTCGAGTGAGAGAGAGTGCCCAAAATCAGAAAAGGCCGATTTCAGACCAAGTCTGGAGCGTGTTATTCCTGTGCGAGAGAGAAGAGTAATCTTTTCGGCTTCTCGCTCACTCGTTGGTCGGCGTCCTTCGGAAAGACGTCGGATTGGATGAGCTTCGGAACCGCACCGATTGCTTTCCCCCGTCACCTCTTTCCAAGTTGGTGAGTGATGAGGGATTGGCTGATGCGGGAGGAAGGATGTTGGTCACTCGGCCTTCCGAAAAAGGAGCAGTGCGGGAGTGGTGGCGGTAAAATCCGATGATCCGTGACCCTCATCAGAGTATGGGTAGAGTGACTTTTCCTAATTTGAATCGAACTGAGTTTAATAAAATGGTAGAGGTGCGAAAAATGTATAGAAGTCGTATCTTTCCAAGTTGATCCACACTTCACTCCGATCCTTTATCCCGTCGCTTTTTCACAATGTCTGGTCGTCTTCACAGCCCCCCGCTCAAGAGCAGGGGGGGCTGTGAAGACTATTAGTGAATTCTCAAAAGAAACATGGGAATAAAGGATCTTTGTGAAGTGTCGAAACAAATAAAGGTCCTTGATCTCGGCACAATGGTGACATCCCGGAAACAAACAGTCTCGAAATTCTAATTAACACCAAAGATTTTGGTATAGAAGATAGACGACAATGAAGATGTGACGATCAAGTCATTTGGAAAATTGGTCATTCGATCAGAACCCTTAAACCGAGGAGGGTCACGGATCATCGGATCTTGCCGTGGTGGCGAAGAAGGAGGAGAATGGGCGACCATCGAGGAAGACTTGGGAGAGATAATCCCAATCGATCCGGAAAATACAACCATGAGGTGATTTCAGAGCCGACAAGATCACACAAAAACAGTGTTTGTGGTCCAACAGAAGTCAGAAACAGGTCGAAAGAGCCGCTGGTTCTTGTCGGTTTCTACCAATACCCGAGAAGGTTCATGCCCAGCAGGTTGTTCAAGGTGATCGAATTGGCCACAACAAATCCTCCGTAGGTTGAGTGATTGTTGTTTGGCAGCTTTTGTTCCGTCATATCATCGATGCCTTCCATTCTCAACTTTCGATCCATTGTCTTCGCCAACTGTTGCACATCTCCGCCTTGTTCGTTCCATTTCCGCCGGGTATCAATCATCATCGACAAAAAACGAGAGATTGAGCGATCAAATCCGAAGAATGTGAGACAACTTGGGATCGTTGGTAAGACTCGCATATGAAGAACAAAATTTATAGTTGGATGATTGTATGGACATATTTCGAGGAGCTGGGCAAGAAGAATCAAGAACTATCTGATTGCTTCCCATCGATGATCGACAATCGGCTCACGCACAAATGGCAAATACACGTTTCCGATGGTGTCACAACTTGCTTTAAAATCGTCTTGTGGACAGCTTGTTCTTCATTGTTATCTTCAATTCCGAGTTTTGCTAGACGACGTGGAGTTGCGAGCCAGAGAGAATGGTTGATGCTATTCATGAGGTTGATGTGGATATCTTCTGCGTCGGTGAATGAAAAAGACTGTGGATTGAGAGTGATGAGAAGTTGAGGGATCAGATCAGCTTTCACGAGGGCATAACGGACTTCATTTGAACAAAGCCAGAACAGAGATGTCACTATTTCCATTGCTGCGATGAGAGTGGTCGGTGTCGGTTGTGATTCTGGTGCAAGATGGGTTCACTGAAGGGACCCAAGTGATAAGTGTCGCTGGTTTTTGTCGGTTGCTAGCTCTGAAGTGGAAGGTTCATGCCCTGCAAGTTGTTCCATTTGATCGAGTTGGCAACAAGCCATCCTCCGAAAAATGGCACACCATCCAGAAATGTGGCAGTGTGTCGGAGGCACTGAGACAGAAGATTTATTCCGTTATTTCCCCCATAACGAATCGAAGAAACAGTGCTGTTCAGGAGATGGTTGAGGATGGCGGCGATCTTCTCCAGTGGATCCTGAAGAAATTGATGAATGAAGTAAAGAAAAAGGCAAGCAGTGTATGTTTGAGAGCTTTCAATGATCTTTTGAAAGAGGCTCAAATCAGAGCCAATCCAGGGACGTTCAGCTTGTTCACGGAGAATGGCTTCCGAAAAGGCAGTGAAATTGGTGATGACAGTTTCATACACCTCATCACCAATTCCAAGAATGGAACAGGCCATCAGTTCATTGCATAGAATACCCATCAATGTCGAGAAAGCGGATCGACGATTTGGGTGGTCGTTGTCGAGATATGGGAGAGGGTTGCAGAGAAAATTGCGGAAAATGGAGGAGAGGTCTTCTGAGAGAGCTTCAACCGAGATCAGGGGACATATTTCAGAGAGTTGGGCAAGTTGGACGAGTTGAAGATTGTTGGTCCGATTTGGCTGGATCTGTTTCAGGATCGAATGAGATAATCCTGAAGAGTGGAAAAGAGCGATCATGTCTTCATCGGATGAGACTGAAAAAAGTGAACAATTGGGAAACAGACCGATTTTCTTGAGCGAATCAACATCGATGTCCTGGTGAAGAACAAAGCATAAAAATGAGACATTCAGGAACGGAGGGAGCAAACTTGACTATCACGTTGAGACATGGCGGTACCAAAACGGTGAAGGAGATCATTTCGTTGGTCTTTTGTCACGTGGTTCAGAAATCCTGTCGAGAAAAGAAATGTGAAGTAACGCAAGAAAAACACACTCCAAAAAAGATTTTCCAGAGATAGTTGAAAAGCATGAGGAGAATGCTCACTTGGGTTCGAGTATAAGGCGAGAAGTTCGTTGAATCGTTTGAGTGGATATTTCTCGGTGGCTGTGATAGTAAGAGGAGTATCCTTGTTTCGTCCAGAAGACAGAGAGTTAAAGCTGATTGATGTCATGATCTATGAACGAATAATGAATCCAAAGTTTTAGTTTTGAATTTAAAAGTTTGGGGAGGTTGATCTGATCAAGCCACATTTTTACATATTCGAGTTCAAAACGACAAAGTGTTCCCGACGAATTGAGAACACAAAACTGTCGGTTTAGATCCACCTTCTTGTCGTGAACTCCGCTTCCTCTTTCTACCTACGTGCGGACAGCTGTGTCTCGCTGTGAAGACCACCCCGTTCTCGGAACTTCACTTTCAGTCTTTCCATCAACAAACAGCGGGGGATATGACTCATCTCACAGGAAACGAGGCCAGCGAGCCCGTTCAATTCCAACAACACAGCGCCAAGACAGACAGGCCCTTCTGCCAACTGCCAGTCACAATCAGGATGACTCATAAATGGACATACTCTGAAGATAATCTATCCATCTTTCTCTTTTTTTGAAGAAGTGGGAGTGAATGAAGAGGAATGAAGTGAAAAGGGAACATGAAGAACGTTGAGTGAAGATTAGTCCACTACCACTTCCAGAGTCCCTCCAACCATCGACGCTTCTTTCAACACTTCGGTTGACACGATCTCAACGGCATCGTTGTCTGCGTACGCCCACACAAGGAATCGAAAGGGAACAGGAATGTTGGAGAAGAAGACTGGCTGTGTCTCTCCATCTTGTGACAGCTTCAATGTTCGTTTTCCTTCTCGTCCATCTGCTTCTAATACTACTCGCTGTCCAACTGCTCCTGCCTTGCATGCTGACCCTTTGTGTGCGTCTTTGTTATTCTGTTTTGATTTCCGAACACTCGCAAGACAATTCCATCCAGCTCCACCTTTCTCGTTCAAAAACCACATCTTTCCAGCGATCGCTTTTTCTGTCAGACCGGTTGATATTATCCCAAAATAATAGTTGCTCTGGATGGCTCGAATGATGAGAGTGATTCGCACGACAGTGTGTCCAAAAGAATGCGAGAGGAGGTGATAAGTGCCTTTGACGCTTTTTGTGAACACATTTCCGGCGACTGCGTATTTTTCTTGTGTGAACACTTCGATAGCTGCTGCTCCTTCCTTCACATTCCTTCGTTTCTCTTCTTCTTCTTCTTCTTTTTTCTTCCTTTCATCTTCTCTCTTTCTTTCCACTTCTCTCTTTCTTTCCTCCTCTTTCGTTTTTGTCTCTTCTCTCTTCCTTTCTTCATCTCTCACTTTTTCCTGTTTTTCTTTCTCTTCTTGCTGTCGTCCTTTTTCGATCAATCGTTCGTTCGTCTTCTTCATCTCTTCCATCTCTCTTTTCTCTTTGTCCCTCTCCGCTTCCATCTCTCTCATCTTTCTCACAAACTCTTCCTTTTCCTTCTCTCGTTCTGCTTCGTTCTCCCTTCGAGCAGCTGGCGATTCAATCCCAATTGCATCAATATCTTTCCTCGATGGAGATGGCATCGATGAAGAGAAGTGTCGAAGGATCATGCCTCCAACTTCCTTCTGAACTTCTTGTGTCTTCTTGTCCGGTGTTCGTTGTCCTTCAACTGACTTCTTCACAGCGAGAACTGCTTTCTCAATTCGAGCAAGTGCATCCCCACAGAGACGAGGCAGCGAGTCTGGATTTACTTTCTGATCCAGCTTGGAGGCAGTCGTGTTCAATTTTTCTGCTTCAATCACATCGCTCAATCTGCATAACAATCTGTCCAAAACAAGAAGTGTTGGCAGAAGATCCACATCGCTGGATTCGCTTTCGATTCGAGTGCAAAGCCTCTCAACAATTCCTGAACTCAACACTCCCTCCACTTCCATCGACGAGAAATTTCCTCCGCACAGAAGTCTTGAAACACGAACAAAATGACAACAAGAGAGAACAAGGCGAGAGATAAGAGAAGAAAGAATGATGAAGAAGAGAGAAAAGGTCAGACCCAATCGAGTGTGTGGCTGGTGTCGACAACGAACTGTCTGCATGCTGAACAACCAAACAAAAACGAGAATAGGAGAAAGAACCAGAAGAGAGAAGGAATGAAGAAGGAGAGGAACAAACGGAGGAGAGGGCAAGGAGGGAAGGAATCAAGTCACTCCGAAGTCTCTGTCTTCCTTCCGACACCGATGTCACCATCACCACAATCACACTCGACAGAAGGGCCTGTAATGAAAGAGTGAAAAATGAATGAGAAATCGGATCATTGGAGAGAAGACGAGAGACAGACAGAAAGTGTGGATGAACAATCCGAAGAGAGTCGTTCCGAAAATCTCTCCAACAATCCACTCCGAACCCCAATTTCGCTTCGTTCTTTCATTTTCGACGATTCTGTCCCAACAGAAGGAAAGATGATGAAATCAGAAAAATTAACAAAACATTGCCCAAAAAATCAAAGAAATCAAATGAGTCCATCATCACACCGGATGAAATCGTTGTGAGCACAGAAAGAGCGATTTTGTGTTGGATGGTTTCGTCTCCAGTTTTGAACTCACTTTCAGATCTGCGGAATTCCTCCATCTGCGAGAGAATGCCACAAATCACGAGAAGAATGAGAAGATGTGTGTAAGATTTCATAGAAGGGAAGGAAAAGTGTGAAAGATTCAGGATTGATGAAGTCCTTGAAAGTGCAAAAGCAGAGACTCAAGAGACACAAACCAGTCCGTCAAATGTGTGGTCAGGTGTGGGGGTGGTGGGGAGTATGGTTTGTGTTGGATTGGCGAACATCTATCAAGGTTGATTTGATCAAGTCCCTTAACTAATATTTTCAAGTCGAGTGTGTCCGGAGAATTATTATGTAGTTTTCGTGGAAATGGTACTGCCCATGAACTTGGACACAGTTGAATAGGCCAATCTCCATTACTAAACTCTTGGAATATGGGCAGAAAGCTTCCACACAACCATATCACACTCCGAGCATTTGGGAATGGACGAGCAGGCAGAAGCGGAGCAGTGAGAGTCTGACGCGACATGTGAGTTGATAAATGAACGAGTAACGATGAAAATGGAGAAGATGCGATGAAAATGGATATTTTGATTCGATGAGAGAATGAAGGGAATGCGCTTCATTCCTCAAAATGAACGGTCAGATGAAAAGAACAAAGAAAGGTGTCAGAAAAGAAGACCGCCGCTTCCAAAAAAGTGGTGATGGGTGAGACAGGCAAAGGCAGTTGAATGAGACGGGAAGTGCACAGTTCAGTCTTGTCGTGACGTGAGTGGTGTTTGAATGATCATCAGAAGGAATGGCCCTCATATCGAGGCTTTGAAAGATGTGGGTTTTACAGTCAGTGTGCTTGCATTCGGTGTTCAATCTTACGTGTAGATCGTTGAACGAAGATAAGTACAAGAGTTTGAGATGTTTGGAGAGATGAATGACAAGTGGTTGGTGAAGTGACGTGGCGGATCGAATGAAGTGTCGTCGAGTTGATTATTGTGTTTGATCTTTCATTTCGATGTGAGATGGCATGTGAGACTCTTCTGGGTGAGAAGAGAGGAACTCACCAATCTCAGAAAGCGAAGGGCGTGATTCCGGATTCGCGGACACGCACTGGAGAATCAGAGAGATGAACGATTCGTTCTTCAAAGTGTCCATTTTTGGTCCGATTCCAGTTCCTGAGTGTCGTTGGGCATTCACAGCATCCAGTTCGCCAAACGGAACTTGACCAGTCTCAATTTCCCACAACACAAGGCCAATACTAAAAACTGACACTTTCTACCCATCCACAGCACTCCCTCCACCAGCCACCACTTCAGGAGCTCGCCATCGAAGACCATCCATTCCTGCTTGTTCCACATCCTTTGGTCTGTTTGGGAGTGTTCCATTCCCTTCCAATCCTCCATCTTGCCGTTTCGTCTGAGCTGGTTCCTGTTCTGCTTCCGTCGAGCTCATTTGCAGTTTCAGTTGCAGATTCCCAGTAGAGGCAACAAGAATCCAATGCGACGACAGTCGAGTCACAACATCACTCGCTTGGCGATTGGCGAGAACTGCCTTCAGTCCATTCACCAGCTGCATCCCCACAGCTCGCTTCGCAATGTCTCTCTTCTCTTTGTGCAACACCGAATAGAGCGTCGTGTAATCCTCAACAAGCGACACCTCGAACCCTCCACTGCACGCCATCACCTCCACCCACTCCTTCTTTGTCTGCAGTTCGAGTCCATCTCGCGAGCGGTTCATGTCTGTTTGGAGTGTACTTGATGAATTGAACTTCGAGTGTTCATGACCATCAGTGTGAATCACTCCATTTGAACAATCGACTCCTAATTCTTCCACTTTCTCAACATCCAACGGCTCCTGCACTTCCATCTCTTTCTGAGCCGGTTCAGATTTCTTCTGTTGTCGTCGACGGAGGAGAATGACGACAATGACGAGGAGGATGACGGCAATCAGCAGACACGCAACCAGCGGAATCAGCCAGCTCAGCATGGCCTTCATTTGTGGCGACATGGACTTCTTGGGATCTTCTGGTTCTGGCTCTGTCGGGTCTTCCGGGTCAGTGGGGTCCTCTGGTTCGGTTTTCGGCTCTTCTGGGTCTTCGGGTGGAACATACAGCGATTTGGGGATGTGGAATGTGATCGTGTCGTGCATCATCACAAACATGGAGTCAGTTTCTGGCGTTGGAACAATCGATTCGATCGTGTATGTTGTGTCATGCGTCAGAAGCTTCCCATCTCCGATCACTTTGAACTCTTTCGTTCCAACATATTCGGAGCTGATTTCGTCGTTGATGGTCAGCGTCACAGGTTTCCCTTCCTCCAACACAATAAACTCATACGATCCACGCACTTCTTTGTCGAAGTGAAGAATCACAAACGCCGATTGTGGGTCAGATTCGACGAGGCGAGCTGTCGCACCCTGGAGTGTTGAGAAGGAAGGGACTTCGGGTGTGATGATTGTTGTTTCCTGTTTTGTGGTGAACTTCAGGAAATCTGGAGTCGCTGCGAGGTTGAATGCCCACTCTGCGACGGGGATTGTGATGTCATTCGTCATCCGAGAAGAGGGAGACGAAGGAACGACTCCAACAATCGAAATGATCGTGTAGTCAGTGTCAATTTTCAGTTTGTCTTCGGACTCAGAGACGAGAGTCCCTGTCCCATCCGAGAACATCATTCTCAATTCTGTTTCTGTTCCAGTCAAGTTCTCTTTCACTATCACTTCATATTCCTGCGATCTCAGCGGTGTCTTCCCCTTCATCTCCAACTCAATCTTTCCCGTCTCCTCATTCACTCTCGCTGTTGGTGAAGTCTCCAGAAGTGGACCAATCTTTTCGAATTCTTTATCAAAATATCGTTTAGGGTTGTACAAAGACGATGATGGCAGCGTCGTTCTTCCGACTATTATTCCACTTGAATCAGGACTGGTTGTGGTGTAACAATCTATGAACGTGAGGGTGGGCAAGGGATTGTAGCCTACGCAAAGGATGGCAACATCAGTGAACTTGGTCGTCTTCTCTCCGAAACCCAAATCTATTGAGAATGTTTTTCTGTCTTCACCAACAGAATTCCCATCAAAGAACACACGTGTGAACGAAAAACACATCGACCCTTTATATTGGTTCATGAAAACGGCGCCAGTCGTTCCTGCAGTGCAGTTCTTCACGAGAGTGTCAGAGATGGTGAGTTTTATCTGGTGTACCAATGAAATTGCGCTTCCAACTTGTACGGACGAGCATTCGATGAAGTGAGTCATCTCCACAGTTAGGTTCGTCTCGAAATACACACTAACTCCCCCTCCGAATGTGGAAGTTGATCCAGTGGCAAACCCACATCTTTCAAACTTCGAGTCGACCACTAACAAGTCGATCATTCCTTTATTCATCACACCCCCTCCAGTCATGGACAAAAGTTTACGGGCACCCTTGTTCGCGTTTATGAACAATCAACTTTTTCTAATCTTTCATTAAACACTTCACAACATTGGAAGACAGCAATTTCCAAAATATTGAACAAAAAGAGTCTAGTGAAGTGAAAATCAGGAGGAAAGTTCGAGCCGACTTGGGAGGAAAATTTGATGAGGGTGACAAGAACACATCTCCTCTCTGTGGAAGAGGAGATGTGAGGAGGTGAGAGTGTTTCTACTCTCAAAAATTGAATGGCTCCACTCCTTATTGAGAAAATGTTGGAGATGTCGTCGAAACGAGCAAAATCTATCTTCCGCATCTCGAGTCAATCATCCTTGTGGACATACCAAACTCATTCTCTTGTCTCAACAACACGTATTCTCTCTCAACTATTTGTCGGGCCTCCAAATTTGGTTTGTACGAACTACAACGAAAGTGTCAATGATTGGTTTTCTCTACAGCTCGTCGTTTCTTTTGAGATTGAGAGAGAATACATGTTGTTGAGACAAGAGAATGAGTTTGGTATGTCCACAAGGATGATTGACTCGAGATGCGGAAGATAGATTTTGCTCGTTTCGACGACATCTCCAACATTTTCTCAATAAGGAGTGGAGCCATTCAATTTTTGAGAGTAGAAACACTCTCACCTCCTCACATCTCCTCTTCCACAGAGAGGAGATGTGTTCTTGTCACCCTCATCAAATTTTCCTCCCAATTCGGCTCGACCTCTCTTCCTGATTTTCACTTCACCACACTATATTGGTTTTATATTTCACTAAGGACTATCTTTCATTGTTGTGAAGTGTTTCAAAAAAAATCAGAAAAAAACACCTGTTCATAAATGCAGACTTGGGTGCCCGTAAACTTTTGTCCGTGGCTGCTCCATGTTTACCCGCCTCGCAGTCTGCGAAGACACAACCAACCACTCTATGCAGCTTCCCACGGAGGTTGTCATAGTTGTAGCTTCCGCCAAGATGGAGCGCTCCCCCATTCGAATTCCTGTTGGTTGCCTTGCAGTGTTCGAACCGACACGAATCAACGAGACTATCTTCCTGAGAATTAATGCCCATCGCTCCACTAGCAGTCCTTGTTGAACACGTTGTGAAGGAGCAGGAGAGGATGGAGATCGATCCTTTGTAATCATTAAAAGAGAGTGGGGGAACAGATAATTGATATTTGTCTCCAGCGAAGTTGCAGTGGGAGATGGAGACGGGTAAGTCTAGGCTCAGATCTAGAAAAGTCTAGGCGCAGATCTGCAGATCGGTCTAGGCGCAGATCTGAAAGTCTACACGCAGATCCGTCATTCTTAGCCTTGCTTTTGCTTCCATATCACATTTTCGACATCCAACATCTAAATTTCGATATCATTTCTTCTTTTTCGTTCACTTCTCACCTTATCCCGTTTTTTAGACTGTTCTCACAATGTTCAAACACACCTTGGGTTGATCAAGTCTTCTCACCGACTCAACGAAGAATAACGCCTGGATGATGGTTCACTAGCAAATGTATGTCATATAAATCCTGTTTCATTCTCATTTTCTGCCTTATCGATCCCACAGCTCTATGATGCGTTTGCCGTTCAGCACACTGTCTACGAAGACATGTGCGTTGATACACATTTTCTCCCATATCAACTGATTGCAAGAACTAGTGGGTTTGCTTTTTCGTCTTTTCTTCCCTTTTTGTTGGTTCTTCATCGATATCAGCTCAAACTCTTTTCACAAAAGTGCCAACCCTTCATCCTCGTTCTTCTCGTCCTTCACGAATCTTCAATTTTGTATTCGTTCCCTTCTGGACATTATCAGGGGACGAAGGTGTGTGAAAATTACCTATAGTTTTCAGGAGATCACTTCCGTCTCGATCTCGATTCATTCTCCTCGCTGTATGACTTCCCTCTATTCATCTCCTCTCTGTTCTGTTGTCTTCATAGATCAGGAAACTTCAGATCCATCGTTGGTTCATTGGAGCCTTCGATGATCACGAAACACCGTTGTTCACCTCGCTCCGTATTAAGTGGGGATCCTCACTCGAATTCGCATCTACATCTCCCACACGATTCATCTCCCCGTTCTGACGGCCGACGAACAAAATCCTTCCTGAATTTGTCCATTTCACATCACTCAACATGTCCCAATAATTTTGAAAGAATCCATCCGTTTCACTGGTCTTTCTATCAAATTCTGTCTATTCTTGTTCCAGGAACAGATTAAAGTCCTCAATCTCCACGGATATCTTCTCTCAAAACTTCGTTTCTACACATCCTCTTTTCAAGCACTGACTCTCCAACCTTCATTGTGACCTCACTGCTCCACCTTTGATAAACTGCGTTCCACTCAGATCGATGTACATCAAGTCACATGTGTGAAGATCGGGTGTGCTCTTTTCACTTTCTTTGAAACTCGTAGCACCTGAAAGCGGATTCTCTTTTTCCATGACGGTTACTCTTGGAGATTAAGATAATGATGTCCCAATGTCTCTTCACCAGTGTCAAACAGACATATAAAACCTGTTTGTTCTCAATTATCTCTCATAATTTCAGATAGACAAAGGAAAGGAGTGTTCAGGACACGATCGATGATGATCTTGCCAGATGGGTGCAAACATGTGTCCAATTCAAGAAAAAATACTTGTACTCCTGGGTTCATGCAGAAATCTAATTTCAACTGATAATTCAAGTGCAATAGAGCATTTTCGAGACTATTGAGTATTTTGCCTCTATTTCTTCACAATACATCTTATCCGTACTCTCCATTGTAGAACCTTCTTTTTTCACATTGTCTCACCTCATGATCTTCTCTCATCTGTTTTTGAAACAATAAATGTGTTCAATTGGCGTTTCAAAAAAGTGTCGTTTCTCGTCACGATCGAAGCTCAATTTCGAAACAAACCCCTTTTCCATCATATTTGAGTGATTTTAAGAATTTGGAGAAAAATAAAAAAAGTGAAACCATCCATAGTGTTTTGGCTCTTTTCAAAATTATTGGGACACATTGTGATCCCATTACAACGTCTAGCACCACGTTAACAATTAGAGCACCATGCGCAACGAATTCGTCCAACTTATCAATCGCAAGAACCACAAGACGAGTCTATTACTTCCGAATTGTCTTCAGATTTTCTGTTCGTTCTCGCTCTTGGACTACAACAATCATCACCATCAAGATCACAGTTCCACTCCAATCAGTACGATCCCCGAGTGGTCTTGGAGGGAAAAATGGAGCAGGACATGTTGGACAATCATTCTTGTTTGCGGACGTTCGACCAACATCGCCCCTGTTGAGACTGCATTCTTGAATAGCAAATACGAAGATACGAGGCAAATATCAGTGTATGCACTTAGAATCGTCAACAAAGACCACTTTTCATTCTATGTGCTTTTTGTTGTCTTCGTCAGGTTCTGTCAGCCTTTGATCTATGTTTTTCTCAGTTTCGCCAAATTCCGTTGGTGTACCAAATTATTGTTATTCGGATCATCCGCACAGTAACGTGGAGTCTGCAAACGCGAATCAAACCGTTAGTAGATCCCATTCTGATTCAGAAGAAGTCAGGACAAAGCATGGAAGAAAAACAGAAAGATAAGAAGAGAGAAGAAGAAACAAGTGAAGAAGGGAACAGAAAATGAGAGCGTCGCTCGATTCCGGCTGACTATGACCAACCGATTGACGAGTATGCCATCTTTCACAACCATCATCAATTCTCCCTTCATCCGGATTCTCTTCGTCAATCCTCCCTCCCAGTGGCATAAAATCCATTCTCATCACCTCCTACTCTCATCATCACGCTCTATTTTCCCACTATGCCTTCTCCCTCCTCTCAATCACCTCTCTCCGCATCCACTGTTCCAATGGATGAGACCAGACACCTCTAAGTTGTTCGTTCATTTCCAGCCTTCTTACACGTCACGAAAAACCAACGTGATTGATCAAATTGCTTCAGATGACAGATTCCACCTTGATCAACCCAAGGTGTGTTTGAACATTGTGAGAACAGTCTAAAAAACGGGATAAGGTGAGAAGTGAACGAAAAAGAAGAAATGATATCGAAATTTAGATGTTGGATGTCGAAAATGTGATATGGAAGCAAAAGCAAGGCTAAGAATGACGGATCTGCGTGTAGACTTTCAGATCTGCGCCTAGACCGATCTGCAGATCTGCGCCTAGACTTTTCTAGATCTGAGCCTAGACCTACCCGATGGAGACGGAGATCGTTTGGAGTGTACTGTCATCAAAAGTATACGGGGTTGTCTCGTCAAATGGAAGGGAGGTTTCACCGTCGAGGATGATGGATGGCGAAGGGTTGGCGTCGTTGTCGGTGTTGGGGGAGGGGAGGAGAGAGGAGAACGAAGAATTCGAGCAAAAAACGGAGCCTCCAACGTTCACATCTCGAATCGTCGATCCTGACAAATGTGAACTTGACAATGAAACAACACATCCCAACATCTTCTGATTCAAATGTGACAGCTGTGGCTGGCAGGACGAGCCAATCGAACTCATGTTCACAAACGAGCAACCAATCACCGATGAAGAGATCGTTCCCATTTCTTCATTTCGCTTTCGAGCTTTTCGCGTCAGTGAGAGGCCAATCCCGTCCCTTCCCAAAAGCCTCTGAGAGTCAAACGAGCATCCAACAATCGACACCGAAACTGACCCTCCACAATCTGGAAAGGACGATGTTTCAACAACACCACATATCTTCCCAACATCATTCCACAGCAAGCACTTCTGAACCACAACTGGCGATTCTGTTCCTGATTTCTCGAATGTCGATGGAGAAATCAGGATCAAACTTGTCCATGGCGACAGCTCAATTCTGCTTTCAGATATCATCAGTATGCTGTCTGAATCAACGGCCAGCCTTGGTGATCCTCCTTCGTTCTTCTTCTGTCTTCCTTCGGAAGAATTGTCGATCAGTGAAAAGTCCATCCATTTCAACCACATTGACGCGTTTTTCACAGAGAACACGCATCCTTCCATAGTGTGTATGTTTTCGATATCTTCCCATATCTTTTGCCTCAACTCAGACCATCCGATGATTTGTGTTGCAGGCTCGTTTCTTTCAGATGACAGCTTTCCTGACAGTTCAAGAGAGCGATGAGCGATTTCGATATCACGGCCAACAAATGTTCCTTCGACGATCGAGAGAACATCAATTTCGTTCAATTGAGATCCTACGGTGTTCCATTCTTGCCTCAAAAGTGATGCGAGATCGTTCACACTTGTGCCAATGTTCAGATGTGTTGGAATTGTCGTCGACTGGTGTGAATTGGCAGTGATCGCCACGGGGTGCTGAAACAGGCAGAGGACGAGCGGGAGCGATATCATAACTCGATGAACAGTCTCAAATCTCAATTTGCGAAAGGAGAGCTTGACGAATAGAGATCAACCCTTTCTTTCCCCTTGTGTGCATCCAGGCTGTTGGGCTCCATGAAGAAGGAGCAAATTGTGGCGATGACCTTCGAGTGAATGTCAGAGAAAGAAGAAGGGGTGATGTCTCATCAAATCCATCATGGAACTCATGAAAAATGATTTCTTTGGTCATCATCGTAATTCCTCGTGGAGTCGTTCATGAACAACGGTGATGAATTTGACGGATCGAACAAAACCAGCTGAAAAGAACCTCCGAAGATGCTCTTGACTCTCTGCTTCAAAAGTGATGTCATTGCTTGTTGTTTTGGCGACAGAGGTGATTGATGGTCAAAGTAAGCCAGAATACAGTGTCATGTCATATTCGAATCCGTAACGCGGCAGGGCAGAAGTTGAGAAGTATTCGATGAAGTGATAGTTTGATATGCATGTGACACCGTTGATGAGACAATCATTTACACGATTGCTTCATGTGGTTGCTGGATAATCATTGTTGTCGAATAGGACATCCATGTGGATGACTGAACCTGTGAACAGCTTTGGAAGGATTTCAAGTCCTACAAATTCGACTCCCTCGTTGTTGGAGAGCAAGCTGTTGTCGAAAGTGTAGTCCCCATTGAAAATGAAGCGAATGGAATCTCCTTGCTCCAGTCGAGTACATGGAACTCATCATGAATCTTTGAATATGCTTAGAGTGATTGTCACCAGATAGAAATATTGAACATCGGTATATCCACCAGACCATCGTGCAGTATAGTCTGAGAATTTGAAGTCGAAAAATGTGACATGGAATGGAGTGTCAGTGTTGGAACCGCTGTGATGCATCATAAATATCGCTTCTCCATACGAATCAGTTGATATTGCATGGCACTCTTCGAAAGATCGGGATTCCGTGAAGGTTGAAGAGCAGTGTGATCTGTCAATGGGTTGATCAAAATTGACAGTTACATTTTTGGCTCTGGATCCGTAAAAAGGTGAGTTCAATAAATAAATCCAAAAACTGATACAGAATGAAATGAATCTTACACGCATATTTTAAGGTTGATGTGTGAAAATGACACAAAACTGAGTGTTGGTCTCACAGATCGCTCCAAATGTGAGAAAGCTTCCACATAAACAAACCACACTCCTCGCATTGGAGAGTGGGGTATGTTGGTGGAAGCGGAGCAAGTGAGTGTCTGATGTGAGATGCGAGATGAAAAAGAACGAGTGACGATGAAAACTGAAATTGTAATTCGACGAGAGAATGAAGGGGCAAACTGTCATTCCTAAAAAAGAACAATCAGATCAAAGCAATGAAGAAAGGTGACAGGAAAGGAAGGGTGTCGCTCTCGAGAAAGTGAGTGAATGGTGGAAGGAAGATGTATCGAAGTGAAATGAAGACATTGGTCAGATGTTGAGATGAATGGCGCGATTGTAAGTCGACTGCTGCTGATTCGGAAAGTGACGTGGTGGATCGAATGAAGCATCGTTGAGTTGGTTATTGTGTTTGATCTTTCATTTCATTGTGAGTCAGGTTGTGAGACTCTTCTGGGTGAGAAGAGAGGAACTCACCAATCTCAGAAAGCGAAGGGCGTTGTTCAGGATTGGCGGACACGCACTGGAGAATCAGAGAGATGAATGATTCGTTCTGAAGTGATTCCATTTTCGGTCCAATTCCAGTTGCTGACTGGCGTTGAGCATTCACAGCATCCAGTTCTCCAAATGGTACAAGACCAGTCTCGACTTCCCACAAGACCAGGCCAAGACTAAAAACTGACGCTTTCTGCCCATCCACAGCACTCCCTCCACCAGCAACCACTTCAGGAGCTCGCCATCGAAGACCATCCATTCCTGCTTGTTCCAGATCCTTTGGTCTGTTTTGGAGTGTTCTATTTCCTTCCGATGCTGCATGCTGCTGGTTCATGCGAGCTGCTTCCAGTTCTACTTCTGTCGAGCTCATTTGCAGTTTAAGTTGCAGATTCCCAGCAGAGTCAACAAGAATCCAGTGCGACGACAGTCGAGTCACAACATCACTCGCTTGTCGATTCGCCAGAACTGCCTTCATTCCATTCACCAGCTGCATCCCCACTGCTCGTTTCGCAATGTCTCTCTTCTCTTTGTGCAACACCGAATAGAGCGTCGTGTAATCCTCAACAAGCGACACCTCGAACCCTCCACTGCACGCCATCACCTCCACCCACTCCTTCTTTGTCTGCAGTTCGAGTCCATCTCGCGAGCGGTTCATGTCTGTTGGGAGTGCACTCGACGAATCGAAGGCTGAATGACTCCTTTCGGAGTGGAGAACATCTCTGGTCTGGTCGTCAGCGAGAACATCCATCTTTTCCTCAAATTCAACTTGATCTTGCGCTTCCATCTCTTTCTGAGCCGGTTCAGCTGTCTTCTGCTGTCGTCGTCGGCGAAGAACGATGGTGACGATGACGATGAGGAGGGCAATCAGCAGACACGCAACCAGTGGAATCAGCCAGCTCAGCATGGCCTTCATTTGTGGCGACATGGACTTCTTGTCATCGCCTTCGGGAGGAACATACGACGATTTGGGGATGTGGAAAGTGATGATTTTATCCATCCGAACATCTGTTGGTGAGTCGGCGTTTGGGGTGGGAGATAGAGATTCGATTGTGTATGTTGTGTCATGCGTCAGAAGCTTCCCATCTCCGATCACTTTGAACTCTTTCGTTCCAACATATTCGGAGCTGATTTCGTCGTTGATGGTCAGCGTCACAGGTTTCCCTTCCTCCAACACAATAAACTCATACGATCCACGCACTTCTTTGTCGAAGTGAAGAATCACAAACGCCGATTGTGGGTCAGATTCGACGAGGCGGGCTGTCGCACCCTGGAGTGTTGAGAAGGTAGGAGTTTCGGGTGTGGTGATTGTTGTTTCCTGTTTTGTGGTGAACTTGAGGAAATCTGGAGTCGCTGCGAGGTTGAATGCCCACTCTGCGACAGGTATTTCGATTTCATTTGTCATCCGAGAAGAGGGAGACGAAGGAACGACTCCAACAATCGAAATGATCGTGTAGTCAGTGTCAATTTTCAGTTTGTCTTCGGACTCAGAGACGAGAGTCCCTGTCCCATCCTGGAACAACATTTTCAACGTAGTTTCTGTTCCAGCCAAGTCCTCTTTCACGGTCACTTCATACTCCTGCAATATCAGCGGTGTCTTCCCCTTCATCTCCAACTCAATCTTTCCCGTCTCCTCATTCACTTGAACCGCCCTTCCAGTAGGTTCATTACGAAACCAGCTGCTCCTCTCATGACGAGATTGGTGTGATCAAATAATAATATTAATTATGGGGTAGGCCTGATCAAATTCGTTATCCAAATGCATTTTTAAACAAATCGAGCCAACGGTTCTCCACATCTGCGTCAGGTGACATTGGAGAGTCACCTCCTTAATTACTTTGTCCTCTCCTTCATACATTCACTCACGATTGAATCGTGATGGAAATAGCAGAATTCTATGTGAAGTCGAGACAACTATTTTCTCTACCGACACTAGACGAAACAGGACGACTTGTCCTATCAAAAATGTTGTCACCGTCATCGTCATAAAGACCACACATTGGGCGGAAGGATTCCGACACATCAACGTTTTTTTAGGATCAAAGATGACTAAAGCGCGGTGAAATAGGAGAAAATAAGAATGGACGAACAACCAAGAAAACATGTTCAACAGTTTTCGGAATACCATCAAAATAGGGAGGATCGAGACACCACCTTCCAAAGCGGCAGAGCAATCAATACGGAAGTAGGACCATATTACTATCCTGTGCCATCGTGGGAAAACGCATTACAGGTGACATCGTCATATGAATCGTGTTCTACTCCGCGCCAGACGGCGCCACTATGGCATTCTGATTTTTAGACAATCCCAGTGGAGAACCTGGACCAATGGCTCGCTTTTTCAATCAAGAACTGCACCACCGAAATGAAGGGCAGATAAAATATATCCTCTCGGCGAAAGTTGTGTCGATATATCTCGCCTTCGCTCGACCAACAGTTACGACTGGTTCAACCAGGAACCAACGCTGTTCTTGGAGTCATTAATGAATCCTCTCGACTACCCGCTCAAACCATCAACTTTTCAGCATTTATTCCATCGCCTGTTACCCCTGTTCATAGCAGGACACAAAGACACATTTCCTATGCCAGATCTTGGCAAATTCCAATATAGTAGGACAAAACGATCCTCAATCCCGTCTTTTGTTCGCCAGAATCAACTTCATGATCTGTGAGATAGTTTACATCCGATATTTCTGTCTCTATGCGTCCGAGGCTTATCAAAATCAGATCCTCTCTGAATACGTCATCGTTGCCTTATCTTGTCAGATAACAAGATCCTTCGATTGAACATTCCAATATTCAGTCCTCCGTAGCCATCCCGTGAAGGGCATTCCTCTGACCGGTTCCAACGAATCATTTATCACAGTCGACTCGTCAAAGCAGTCAAACACTAATCCATCTACACGTCTCAATCATCATCACTCCGAAAGACATATGATCCAAATCTATACGGACCGAGATGGAGGATAATTCCTCCCATTCGGCACTGTGAACCGTTCAGGGGAAGGGAGATGAGAAAGAGAACTACCATGGCAAAGGCGAAGTTGCACTTATCCTTCCTCGCCGTGTTTCCCATCGTTGAGCTCATCACGCACACGAATGGATTCGAATTACCTGAACGAATAGAAGAGCCGCAAACAAGCGATCTCTACCGTCAGTCCTCGCAATCGGAACACGTCCTCACCTCACCCAACTCAAATAATCGAAGGAGTCGATCGAATCGAAGCCTCTACAGGGAATCTGTATCAGCTGCCGGCTTCACATTCAACCAGATTGCTCTGCCTCAAGAGATAAGCTCGCCTTTCGGCTTCGGGAAGGGCAGCAAGATCACCGAAGGCACAGGCCACTTCGCGAGGACAACCACTCCAAATATTTCAGCGCAACCAACATGATAGTGATGATAAATCACGAAAAGTCTCAGCCTAAGGAGGTCCGCTCATCAGCTTGCCCAACTTCCCCAGATCTCTTCATCGACATCTGGTATTATTCGCAAGCATCATCATGTCCCAACGCACAATCAATCACAATTACAAAACGTCCGTTCATTGGCTGCTAGTCAACATCTTCGTCAGCAGGAAGAGGAGACATCAGAATTAGTTTCGGGCTGATTCAGGCGAGACGTTCGGACGCACACTCGAAGATGGAAGAAAGGATCGGGTTGATCTCCAGGTTGCTGATCCAAGCATATAGTCTTTCGGAGCTGTCAGGAGGTATCATACCAATGGCCATCAAAGAGACAACGCAGAGGAATCTAGGTGTCCACAAGGCGTCGTCTCACCTTCGGAACGAGGAGAACACTGTCACTCATACCGAGCTTCTGCTCAGTTCACAACAGCCTCACGTGACGATGTAGACTAAATCACAGGCAACGATGACAACTCTAATCATATCTAACTCTGCTCTCGCCAATCTCAGCCACGATGCAGCGGCTGTAGAGAATTTTGCCCTGTCCATTCGACGCCTTCAACACTTCAACATCTCTTGTCAACGATCGTGGACAGTTGATGCGATCAACTGGGTAACAGAACGATGCTAGAACGACATCGAAGCGGAATCAACCCCAACACTCTTGGAAAATCAGAACAGAACAGAAAAGAAGCGATAGCACGCTCCCATCTCTGCACAGTCTCTCTGCTTCACACGCCAGCTGCTGAAGATGGAACATTCCACTGGCTGATTCAATTCATCGTTGGGACACGCGAATCATAAACCTTCAAACCAATTATCAGATTGACTACGATGATTTTCTCAGTCTCCTCGACCTCCTGCACTGACAGAGCATCTCTCTGCGATTCAAAGGAGCAAGAACAGTGAAGGAATTCAAGCTCATTCTAGAAACATCTTTCTGCGTTGCAAATTTGTGGAATCATCTTCATTCGTTCGTCATTTCGAGGCTCTCACACCCTTGATGAAGTGAGGGTAGAATTAACGGATATGAGACCAGCCATATTCGTGAGATGGGACCAGTGTTGAGTGGTGACTGTCCCATCGCTTTAGCCATGAATTGATGCACCCTTCGACCGGAAGCACTCAGGGCATTCCATCTCTCGTCAACTAAGGAGAGTGATGACGAACTCGATACATTCGATCTCGTGGAAGACTGTGAGTTTCAGAAAAGTGCTGAGAAATGATCGATCTTTCCCCGTTCAGGAGATCTCTCCACCATTTTCTTGCTCCTCCCTGTTCGGTAGCATAATCGTCCTGTCAGACATCGAATCGATCGAACCAATCCAGCACCCCCCGATTTTCATGTTTGATAAGTCTGGAAAGGACCTCTTCTCTATGACGGACGAATATCATAATAATGTATTTCACACAGCATCAAACACTCACATCTCCTCAATTTCCCTAAACGTGTCAAGACAAGAACAAACATCGGAACCTACAACTCAGAAAACGATGATTCACATCTTCGAATTCTTGACACAACTTTACAGCTTCGCTTCAGAGGGAGTGCACAGCGTTGACTTACTGAAAGATAGAAACGAGAGGCGAAGGAAGACTTCATCATCCGAGAAGGAAGCTGACAAGGGGACGGGCACATCAATTGAGGACTGAATAGTGGGAACTGGAGTGATAGTATACTCACCTCTGTTGGGGTTGATTGTTGATGAGACCCTCTCCAACCACCGTTGATAAGCCATGTCCCTTCGGTCTGGTGGCAATCACCCTTGCTGTTTGACGATGCGGCAATTTGGTCGTACCGAAGTTTTGTCGATTCTGATCGTGATAGCATCTCCTACGAAGTGTGGCACATTAGCTCAACACTCCCATTGAGCTCGCTCGCTTCCCGGATGAGGATCATCGATCTCCTTCCTTCGAGTGCACATGCACAGGCTGTGACAATTTTGAAGAGTCAACGCAATCAGTATCGAGCTTCACATGTCTATATACCCGCACATGACGGATCCAACCCAAGTTGTCCCTCTTCTGAAGTCTTCTGAGGGTGGTCAGACCTCAACCATAGGCGACTTGTGATTCACTGGTCGAGGTTCTGTCTCTGCAAGTTCAACTTGGCAATGGGGGAGGGAGAATTAGACTCGGGTGAGAATATGAAGAAAGCCAGAATGAGAGAGAACGAAGTGGGCTTGAGTGAGTGAGCTATTCGGCTGGACACCGATTCTTGATCAAGAAGCTCCACACTCGCCATCCGTTTTTCTTATCCTGTTTGGTGGCAGCAGCGTTTCGCTGGTCACGGCCTGCCTTCGCCATCACCACTGTCAGTTGATACCTCAGGCTTGTTTTTCTTCTTTATTCATCCCCCTTTTGTCCCTTTCAAGTCTCGTCATGAGAGGAGCAGCTGGTTTCGTAATGAACCTACTGGAAGGGCGGTTCTTTACCAGAAACCAGTGCTCCTCTCATCAACCTGTCTGCCACACCCACAGGGTTTTCTTCTCCAATGGGAATTGGAGTTTCTTTCCCTTTTTGCTCCTTCTCCCGGCCTTTGGCCAGAACCAGGTGCTCACTGTGAAGTGGCACCTGGGAAAATGGGCGTATACTGGCCTTGGAACTGTAAGATAGACAACGTACCCCTTCCTACGTGTCTCTCTTTACTCTAGACTTGGCCTGTTAAGCTGTGTCCAGTCGAGGTGGCAATGTCCAGTCCAATGTCCAGTCTCCTATTTGGGAGCCGAGGGAGTTCATAAAACCGGGCAATGGGTGAAATCCAAGTCATTGCAACAAAATGACTCGAAACGACAAGGGAAGGTGTTCTGTGGGCAGATTAGAGATATTTCAGCAGATTGAGGTCAATTGTGTCCGGAGAACTGAATTATCGGATGGAAATGGGATGATCATTCCAAACCACATCCTTTTCTCCTCGAATTATCAATTCAACAAACATATTCTTGCAGCAATGATCTCAAAGATGGAATAATTGATATGGCGAGGGTGGATATCAGAACCTGGCTGGTAAAAATGACACAAGGTAAAAAAGTGTGATTAGTGACGAATTAAGTGAAAAGAAGACAAAATATACGGCAGCCGACCTTCAGCTTGTTGTGATTCTTCTGAATTTCCTTCGACGATTGGCTCAGTCTATTTTAGGGCTGGTTGAGATCTTACAAACATCAACAGCGCGTCTATGTTCGTTCTTCCTCGCATCCCCTTCCTTGTTTGCTTTTCATTCACCGTCACTCCCTGTTCAGATCGAAGCGAGCGTCCAAGAATCTTTGATTCCCCTCCTTTCCGATTTTCGCAAGTGTGATCATCAGGGCCATGCACAAGTAGAAATACGCCGAGTTCGAAGAGATCAGAACACAAATTCAGTCCAGGGTGTCTGTGTATGACCAAAAAAAGAGTAGGTGAGACCGTTAACAAGTGTGATCATGATTTAGAGGAAGATCTTGAGGAAAGCGATTGTGAAGAATACCCGGTTGAAGAAGCTGTGTTCAACGACGTTGACTTCGTTGGAGCATTGTCGTGTGGGGGGAAATGTTGAATTCTGGAGGTTAAGGAGAAAAAGAGAAGAAGGATCAATGTGGAGAATGTGAAAGATTATGAAGAACGGAGATATCTCTTGAGAGGACAATGAAGATGAGATGAAATTTCTGGGAATTCATTCTGACAAACCTTGTATCGATGATAAATTCTTCTCTTCCATTGTTTTCGCAAAGTATTTCATTGTCCTGAACTTTCGGTTCTTCTTTCTTCTCGACTTGTTTTGTTGATTCCTTCTTTTCTTCACCGATTGATTCGGCCATCGTTTGATCAGTTAGAGTTACAACAAGTGCAACAGTGTGTTCTTGTTCAATCTTGTTCTGGCTGGGTTCTGGAGACTTCACTTCCTTTGGAATCACAACTGTCTTCGAATCTTTCTTCTCATCATCTGATTCCATATTCCTAGCTACCATCTCCTCCGATTCTTGCCTCTTCGCCTCGGCCTGTTTCGCGATCTGCTCAAATCTCCCCTTAACTCCCGATCTATATGTCGAATGTGAAGAGATGAATGAGGAGGGTCCAATACGATGAAAAAATGTCAAAAAAATGAATAAGCAAGAGATGCAAACCGATGGCAACAGATCTCCCATCCTAGTGCATATTGGGGAACAATATGCCCGTCGTCTTGGAGGTTCCCTTTGAAAATACTCTGAGTCCATTTTCTACCAATTCGATGACAGTTGTTCATTTCTTCTCAGAGGAGAAGACGTCCGACAGTTCGATCGTGTTGACTTTTCGCTTGTGGATGAATGAGCACCCTGTTCCTGCAAGAGATGGAGAGAAGAAGTGAAGGAAGTGGCTAGAAATTGAAAATAAAGAGAGAAAACACTATCAACGGCGACTCAAACTGTTCTGAGTTTGGTCACATCCAGGGGCAGCAAAATGCAGAGATGAAGGCACTACCTCGCTCAAACAAAGTGATGAGGTCTAAGACTAATCAAAAAGTGAGAGATGGGTGGTAATATCACACCAACATCGAAATGGAGAAGCAACTGTGACCCTTTCTAGATGTCGATTGGACGTCCAGGACTGGATGTCCAATCGGACAGTCCAATTTTGCCGACTCTTTGAAAACTTCAAAAACGGTATGCACTAATTGAGAAGACATCAGAACAAAAGTATCAGCGAAATGTCCAATGACATCCAATGACGTCCAATGGTGGGTGGATCAAGCAACTCGTCACTTGAAGAAGAGTATCATCGGATTCTCACCATTTCGCTGATTTTCAACAGACTTCTCATTTTCAAGTGAAAGGAAACAAATATATGGAATGAGAGTAAAATGAACAGGATGAAAATTGAATATCCAACCGAAGTCAATTGTCCAGTCCAACGCTGGCACCGTCCAATCCAATTAACATGCCAACTCTAGACTTGTTTCTCGGTTCCTTTTCTACACAAACCGAGAACATATTTCATTTGCAAGTTCCTCATTTTCTTGGCCTACCCCATAATTAATATTATTATTTGATCACACCAATCTCGTCATGAGAGGAGCACTGGTTTCTGGTAAATCACAGTCGGTTTGGCTGAAAGAAATGGACCTATTTTATTGAACTCAGAATCCAAATGTCGTTCAGCGACGAAGAAACCCGTCGGGAGCTCATCTCCTTTGACGATCGTTCCAGCTGAGTCAGGACTGGTTGTGGTGTAGCAATCTTTGAACGTGAGTTTGGGCAGGTCGGTGAACGAACTACCCATGATTGCGACATCAGTGAATTTGGTCGTGTTCTCTTCTAAGCTCATGTAATCTGGGAAGAACGTTTTGTCCTCACCAACCGAATTCCCGATAAAGAGAACTTGCGAGAACGAAAGATTCTCAGAATTGCCAGCACGTTGGGTGAAGACTGCACCTGTCGTTCCTGAAACACAATCCTTCACGAGAGTGTCGGAGATGCAGATGTCGTTTTGTGTCATCGATGCAATGGCGCCTCCAACGAAACAGGAAGAACATCCGATGAAGCTACTTCTCTCCACAGTCAATGGGGAAGACATACTCAAACAAACACCCCCTCCGAGTGTGAAGAACGAGCCTCCGTTCGCATAGCAAGACTCAAACATCGTGTCGACAATCGACAGATTTGCTCGAACTGAAAACACCGCTCCTCCATACCCTTTGTTCCAGCAGTCCGTGAATACACAGTCAACCAGTTCGAACTTCTTCAAGCTCCCTTCCCGCCCGAGTCCATCAAAACGCAGAGCTCCGCCCACTGTTCCCCCATTTATTGTCCAACAATCATCAAAGTGGCACGAATCGAGAAGGATATCGTCCGCGACTTCAATTCGCATCGCTGCACCTTGAGAAACCGCAACGATGGACGAGAAATTGCACATGATGGCTGTGAAACACATGTGGTCGTGATGGTTCGGGACGTAAACAGAGACAACTCCCCCAAAGTCATAATACCCATAAATCCAATTGAACGAGCAGAAGAGGAGGGAGACCGTTCCTGAGTACTGGTCAATTGTGATGGGGCGCTCAGATTCAAACACGTTGCCATAATATTCTTCATCTGTGGATCCAAACTGGCAGTGTGAGAAGGTGACTGATGTGTGTTCAGTGCCGCTCTCTTCGGTGATGTAATAATCAAGGTCTTTCACAAATGGTTTGGACGGTTGACCGGGCAGGGTGACAGTTGGGATTTCAGAGTCTGAGTTAGGGGAGGGGAGGAGGGAGGAGAAGGAAGAATTCGAGCACAAAACGGAGCCTCCAGTGTTCATGTCCCGAATCGTCGATCCCGACAGATGCGAACTTGTCAGCGAAACAACACATCCCAACATCTTCTGACTCAAATGTGATAGCTGTGACTGGCAGGACGAGCCAATCGAGCTCATGTTCACAAACGAGCAGCGAATCAGCGATGACGAGATCATTCCAACCTCTTCATTTCGCTTTCGAGCCTTTCGCGTCAATGAGAGGCCAATCCCGTCTGTTCCGAGAACTACCTGCGAGTCAAACGAACAGTCAACAATCGACACAGAAACTGATCCTCCAAACGATGGAACGGACGATGTTTCAACAACACCACGCATCTCCCAAACATCATTCGAAATCGAACATTTCTTCACCACAACTGACGATTCTCTTCCTGATTCCTCGAATGTCGATGGTGAAATCAGAATCGCACTTGTCATCGACGAGACTTCAATTCTGCTTTCAGAAATTGTCAGCATGCTGTCTGAAACAATCGCCAGTCTTGATGTTCCCGCTTCGTTCGATTTTTGTCTTCTTTCGGATGACTTGCCGATCAGTGAAAAGTCCATCCATTTCAACGACAATGACGCGTTTTTCACAGAGAACATGCTTCGATCCATTGTGTGCATGTTGTCGATATCTTCATTCATCTTTCGTCTTGACTCATGCCATCCGATGATTTGTGTTCCAGGCTCGTTTCTTTCAGATGACCGCTCGCCTGACAGTTCAAGAGAGCGATGAGCGATTTCGATATCACGGCCAACAAATGTTCCTTCTGGAATGGAGAGAACATTAATGATGTTCGATCCAGAAGATAGTGTGTTCCATTCTTGCCCGAAAAGTGATGCAAGATCGTTCACACTTATGCCAGTGTTCAGATGTGTCGTGATTGTCGTCGACTTGTGTGAACTGGCAGTAATCGCCACGGGGTGCTGAAACAGGCAGAGGACGAGCGAGAGCGATATCATGAATCGATGAACAGTCTCAAATCTCGATTTGCGAAAGGAGAGTTTGACGAATAGAGATCAACCCTTTCTTTCCCCTTGTGAGCATCCAGGCTGTTGGGCTCCATGAATAAGGAAGTAGTATTTGGGATGACAGAGAGATGACAGTTTGAAAAAGATGATGGGGTCACTTCTCATCAAAACCATCATGGGTCTCTGGAAACACGATATCTTTCCTAGCCTCGTTCATTCTCGGCCTTCAAGCGTTCACCAACCACTCTAAAATTGCATTGATCGTATGAGCGATCCACAATCTCCTTTCTATCGGCCTCTTCTGGCGGAACCCACCGCTGCTCCTCGTTCTGTCTCACATCCGCATTCTCTCCACCTTCCAATTGTGGATGCGAAATCGTGGCGACGTCTTTGGGAGTGTTGAGTCGGAAGAGGATAGCGTCATTTGCATCAAACAGAACCCTGTGCGTTATCAGCCACAGTGTCTTGTCTGATCGTTGTTTGTCCTCTTCTCGGAGGATAGTCATCTATCAGACAAGATCCATTGGAAATATGGGATCTTTATAAAATTTTTCTCTCGTGTTTATCGAAAGTCTCCATGTCAGAAAGATCATTGATATCCTTCTCCAGTGTTTTGCTTGTAAAGTCTCTCGCTAATTTTCCACTTCATTCATCCATTTTCTTCTTTTCCAGAATCTTCTGGAAGGTTTTGGGTGATTGCTACTTCCAGTAGGTTCTGACAAATTTGGTATGGGTTCAGATCTAATTCATATGTCCAGGGTTTGGATCGGGTCCTCACCTGACTCACCCTCAAAAGACCTCACCTCTTTTCTAATTTATGTTTTTGGTTTAATTTTCACGAGGATTCTCATTTCATGAAAAATTGATTATAGTTTGAGCAAAATTTCTAAATGTGAGATGGATTGTGGAAAAAAATGTGGTGCTGTTTTTCGCTTCTATTGTCTCAATTAGCTCAATCAAGGAGAAATTTCCTCTTTTTTTTCATTAAATGGATTCGAGAAGATCATTTAACATCTAAAATCAAATTGAAAGTCACATTGGATCACTCTATGGAAAAACTGATAATTGATCCAACCCACCAACTTTTTTGTCATCTGGATCAAGTGACAATTTCAGCAATTTTTGCGAAAAAAAGAGAAATTCAACTGTTTCCGGTGAAGTGGAAAGAAATTTAAGGTGCGAAATGGTGTTGGAGCGTCGTGTTGTGGTCGATCATCTCACTTTTTTGGTTTGTCAGTTGCCTATTTCGGAC
Source organism: Blattamonas nauphoetae (assembly GCA_033064195.1). Lineage (NCBI taxonomy): Eukaryota > Preaxostyla > Oxymonadida > Blattamonas > Blattamonas nauphoetae. The sequence goes on along the minus strand of JARBJD010000101.1, from coordinate 180,120 downwards.
ATCGAGAGACCTCACCTCCAAAATGGGGAGGTGAGGTCTTTCGACCTCACGTTTACACTAAATCTGTCTGACAACTAAGGAGGAGCAGTTGTCCGGACAAGGTGAGGCGCTGTCCGTCCTCGGACAGCGCCTAATTAGGAGGTCACAGCTCGTAAGTTTTGAAAAAGGGTGGGATCGAACGAAGTTATTGAAAAGACTGTGAAGTGGATTGATACATCATGTAACAAGATCAAATGGATCTGTTACCTTGATTGCAGGTGAAATGTGAGAGATACTTTCATTCTCTAACAGTTAATCTTGATCGATCGAACTCATTGGCAATGGAGGATAAATATAGGGCAGAAAGGGCTGATGTTTCCGCCTGGAAAAGCTCAATCGAAAGAGTCGTTGGTGGAGGAGAGTAGGTGACAAGTGAGGGTGATGAGTGGATGTGACAAGTGAGGGTGATGAGTGGATGTGACGAGTGAGAGTGAGGAGTGGATGTGACGAGTGAGGGTGATGAGTGGATGTGACGAGTGAGAGTGAGGAGTGGATGTGACGAGTGAGGGTGATGAGTGGATCTGACGAATGAGGGTGATGAATGGATGTGAGGATGGCGGATGCAATTTTATCCTATATGCTATGGAAAATTAGGAAGTCAGCTAGAAGTGTGTAGACAATGAGTGATGAATGTCTTGAGACACAAACCAACGACTAGGAGAATCAATGTAATCACAACGCGGATGGAGAACGATGTTGTGTTGAAGCTCGACATCGTATGAATTTGGTGGAGCAGTTCCTGTTACTGTGGGGTCAAGTCACTTCGACCTTTCTTCTTTTTTTGTTTTCCTTCTCCTCTGCCTCCGCCTTCTTCTTTTCTTCTGCTTCTATCTTCACTTTTTATGACTTCGTCTCTTCCTTCTCATCATCATCTTCATCATTCTTGTTCTTCCCCGTCATTTCGGCAATTTGTTGGAGCGACATCCCCTGCATCTGCATCATCGTAATCTTCTGAGGATTCATTCCTTGTGAAATCAGCTCCATCTTCAGCTTCTCCTCCTCATTCTCCTCTCCTTGAGTCGATCCCAACTCCATCTCGTTTTCGTTGAATCCAGCCTTGTCATTCGTTCATTGTGTTCATGTGCGATTGAGCTGTCGGAATCCCAAAGTGTGTCGACACGACTGTGTCGCCATCAATTCCTCCATCTGTATTGTCCAGCCTTTGCTTCCAGACGCAACACATCATCTTTCCGCCCAATGGAGATCTGGAAGGAGATTTCTCTTCGCTCCTTCTTGAGTGAAGAGACGGTCTGAATGTATTGAGTAAGGAGAACAGTCATTGGTATGATGATGGACGCAATACCCACAATGATCGAAGCGTACTGAATCATCAACGATTGTGCCTCTGAATTGGTTGTGATCACATAATACAGAAGAGGCGGGACACCAGGCCATTAACTCCTGTTGGACACGTTCTAACTGACGTCCAATGGTACGGAAAGAGCCGGAATAACAATGGAGATGAATACTGATGGTATGAGTTGTCTTATCTCATCTCTTTCAGTCCTTAACAGGTTGCGGTTTGATTGGGATATCCACGCCACACTAATGAAGAGAATGAGATCGATAAAGTGTAAAAAACAATGGAGATACACACTGATGATGTGATTTTTCAAACATCATTCCATTATGATGTCATACATTGTGAGGAGAAACGGCTTTTGAAAGCTGTACTGATTTCCATGAATTTGGATTCACTTGAGACAAGAATGATGTGAAGCAGGACAATAGAATGCTTGAATCGACAAGTGAATTCAAATTGCGATTTAAGAGGTTCTGAGAGAAAATGGAAGACGAAGACAAATTAAGATGGGGAGGACGATCCGGACATGTCCAGGACTGGACACTTTTGTCCGTTTTCAACTGATCACTATTGGATTGTGAAGAAATTTAAACAATTCATTTTTTCAACAAATGAGCGGATGTCCAAGATTGGACATGCTTGGACATTTCACCAATTTATGGGATTTTTGTCCGAATTCTCTAATACACGTTTTTCATTTTTTTGAAAGACGAAATATGAATAAATTCAACATTTTGGGTGATTTAATGAAAGAATTTGGAGGATTGAACATTGATTTATGCCAGAGGAATCACTTCTGTTTCGACTTGGACAGGGTCTCTGTCCGATGTCCGATGAGAAGGAGGTTTTGTCCGTCCGTTGCTCATCCTTAAATGGAGAGTACGGATAAGATGTATTGTGAAGAAATAGAGGCAAAATACTCAATAGTCTCGAAAATGCTCTATTGCACTTGAATTATCAGTTGAAATTAGATTTCTGCATGAACCCAGGAGTACAAGTATTTTTTCTTGAATTGGACACATGTTTGCACCCATCTGGCAAGATCATCATCGATCGTGTCCTGAACACTCCTTTCCTTTGTCTATCTGAAATTATGAGAGATAATTGAGAACAAACAGGTTTTATATGTCTGTTTGACACTGGTGAAGAGACATTGGGACATCATTATCTTAATCTCCAAGAGTAACCGTCATGGAAAAAGAGAATCCGCTTTCAGGTGCTACGAGTTTCAAAGAAAGTGAAAAGAGCACACCCGATCTTCACACATGTGACTTGATGTACATCGATCTGAGTGGAACGCAGTTTATCAAAGGTGGAGCAGTGAGGTCACAATGAAGGTTGGAGAGTCAGTGCTTGAAAAGAGGATGTGTAGAAACGAAGTTTTGAGAGAAGATATCCGTGGAGATTGAGGACTTTAATCTGTTCCTGGAACAAGAATAGACAGAATTTGATAGAAAGACCAGTGAAACGGATGGATTCTTTCAAAATTATTGGGACATGTGAGACCACTCGGGATCGTGAGAAATATGGGTATTCTAAGAATAAAATCCATTGTTGGTTGATAAAATGGACTAAGTTCGAGGAGACATGTGAGGAGGTCCATGAGATAATCGGATTTGCGTCTGTCCATGATCGAATAGCGGTGTGCGCACAAATGGCAAATAAACTTCTCCGAAGGTGCCAGAACTTGTTGAAAAACCGCCTCGAAAACGGTTTGTTGCCCATTCTCATCTTCAAGTCCGAGTCGTGTGAGACCATCCGGTGTTGTGAGCCAGAGAAATGACCAGATGATTCTCATGAGACCAGTCTGGATATCGTCAGTTTCGGCAAAAGAGAGAGATAGTGGATTGAGAGTGTTGATGAGCTGAGGGATCAGGTCAGCTTTGGCGAGCGAAAATCCGATGTTTTCCGAACAGTTGATCATCATTGAACTGAGCATCTGCATTGTTGCTTTGGTGATTGCCTGACTGGGTGAGGAAATTAGCACCACAAAGGACTGTACGAAGTTGCTCAAAGTTTCATCAGAGTTTGATGCAAGACTGTAGAGAAAAGCATTTGCTGGTTCTGTATCCTGTGGATCCACAGATTCGAGGAATTTGATCGCTTTTGTTTCCAGAGAAGCATCAAGTGCAGGCTGCAACTTCAATGTGGCAACAAGAGACTGAAATACAACGACCCGTTCTTGAACAGATCTAACTTTGCTCTCTCTCCATTTCAAGAAAGGAGAACAATCTGGCGAATATGAAAAAGAGTGTGAAGAGATACCAGGGTTAGGAGAAGCAGTGGAGGAGTTCATCTTCGAGTTTACAGCACCCATTTCTTCAGGTTTCTGAGTTCAATCACCCGTTATGGGTCAGACAAGTGTGAAGAACAATGAGAGTGAAACGAAATAATTGTCCAAAAAGGAAGAATAAAAGTTCGCATCCTGATTAGTGAGACGATCCAGGAATTAAGAGGAGGCCTTGAACGAGAGAAAACGTTTTGTTGACATTTAAAAACCGACGAACGACCAAGGAACGAGAGAGGGAAGACGGCATGGGTTTAATATAGCTGGTGGTTTTGAAATATGGCTGGTGCAACGAGTTTAGTATGACTGGTGGTGGATTTCTCCAGAAATATGGAAGCCATCACCATAAAGTATTCCGATATGGTCAGGATGAGATCCCCAGAGAAGGTGTAGAAGTGAAAAAACCGCATAAAAGTCATGAAAAGTCTCAATTCCTCCGATCAAGATTGATCAAAAAAGATTGCACTTTTTTCGCTCTATGAATATCGATTTAGAAAAATAATATGTTTTTGACAAAATAATGTGCAAAACAGACAGGACTCAAAATAAAGTGAACATACTTGTCCTGTGAAGTGATTGTTATCAAGGATTTCTGATTTTCGCCTCACATTTTTGAAGGGCCTATCCTCCACTGACTGTTCCGCCTCTCGCTATTGTTGTGAATAGAGATGACAAGAAGGAAATGGAACAATTTTGTATGTTCTAACCCCCAGATGACCAACTTTTAGTGATTTGTAACAACCAGCTATACTAAACCGCCACCAGCTATATTAAACCACCACCAGCTATACTAAACTTCACCAGCTATACTAAACCCATGCCGGGAAGACAACGCATAGCTCTCTCCAATTTGTTACGTTTTGTGTGGAAGATGAGGGGTGGTTCTGAAATATGTCTGGTGCAACGAGTGTAGTGTGTCTGGTGGTGAATTTCCAAAGAACCATGAGAGGGATCAGACGATAGTGTTTATATATGAGTTGGATGAGATGACTAGAGATGATGTTGAAGGTATAGAACCAAAAAATCTGCATGGAATGTTGAAATTCTTCCAATCAATGTTGTTCTGAAAGAATCACACTTTTTAACACTTTATGGATGTTGATTTTGGATATTTATGTTTTCACGACAAACAAATCTTGAAAACGGACAAGAACCGAGATATAGTGATCTTTCATATACTACGAATTGATTGTTTTCAACGATTTCGACATTCGGTCTCCCAACTGTTGGAAGGCCTATCCTCCAGTGACTGTTCTTCTTTTCTTTCGTACATCAGAGATGGACATTCTGAGTGAAAAGTTGACGTTTTTCGAACTGTATCGTTCAGACGACCGAATTCTGGGAATATGGCACAACCAGATACAATACACTACAACCAGACACAGTAAACCACGGCCAGATACAGTACACTTCGCCAGACACACTACACCCATGCCGGCGATTCCCTGTTCTCCAATTCCTGATTCCTGTCCGTCTGTTGCACAAGGTTCGTCGAGATGTCTGACTGCTGTTCGAAAGACAGCTGGTTCGACTGATCCTGAACCAGCTTCGTTCGCGTTGTGGGACATCAGAATCTTCGGACCGATCTGGGAGAGGGAGGGGAGGAGGGAGGGATATGATGTGGGAGATGATCAAACAAGAAGAATCAATGTGTAAGCAAAGACAAATAGATTGAGTGATTCAGGCATACCATCGCCTGGAGTGGCTTGAAAGCAGTCACAGCGTTGTCCATCACATCCTCGCTCACCTCCACACGATACGGCGTTGGGAACACAAACGATCCATTGCTCGTCAGCCAGGCATCCATCTTCAGCTGCTCGATTGTCATCTGCTTTTTCGCGTTTTCATCGTCCTTGTGGTAATGACCTGACTGGTTGAATAAATGAGCATCCCAATGGACTGTGCGAAATTGACACAAGATTCATCGGTGTTTGCCCAAAGCTGTCGAGAGATGAATCGTTTGCGTTTTGACTCACCCACTCTTCTTCTTTAGCTGAATGCCTTCAACGCAGAGACGATCATTGTGAGTGGAATAGAAAAAGACGGGATGCGGTGTGGTGATGCAGATTTTCAAAGCTGAAGCCTGAACGAAGAAGACAAGCGTGCCTGTCGATGCGAATGCTCTGGACGAGAGAGCCTGCGATGCTGTCTTCGCCAATGAGAGCACTTCGTTCCGTCGTTTTATTTCTACACTTTTCTCTCCCTCCACTTCCTTCCCAACTTCTCTCACTCCTCCCTTGTCCCGTCCTCTCCCTATTCCCCTCTCTTCAAGCTCCGTCTGGTGTGGATACTCAAACTTTCGCTTTTCCTCTCGAGTCCTCTTGTTCGCATCTGGTGCAATTGTTTTCATCATCGTCTGTGACGAGGCCAGCGTGTGAATCGCTGTTGTGCTTGCCGAAATACACTGTTGTTGGATGCACGATCATGATCTCGTCTTCAAACTTGATGTCTTGTTGGATGTTGTCAGGTTCTGGCTGAGATGCAAGAGTTGGTTTCTGTTGATTCTTGGGATGGCAGAAGAGGAGGATGAAGATGATGATAAGGACGAGGAGGAGCGAATGATGATAGGTTCTGTGCTGTGCATTCCGTTCTCGAAGACGAGTCGCCATTTCCAAGCGATTTTGGTGTTCTGCTTTTGTCTTCGAACACTTCCAGGAAGTGGCCACAATGAATCATTGCCCACCCGCCGAGCTCGATGTTGATCGTCCCGTTCTCGGTGAGTGTGCTGGTGCTCTCGCTGCTCTTAAGTTCAGCGACGAAGAGAGGAGACGCGTGTGTTGTGTCATCTTTCGTGATTGTGGATTCGGAGCAAGAGATCCAGTGCAGGGAGTATCTGCTCCATCTCCACTTGCAGAGACAATGCTCGCTGCTCCCTCTGAACAACATCGAGTGAACTTCCGTGCTGATGCAAACTTGCCTTCGGAGACGTCGTTTCCAGACATCGACATACTTTTCAAGTCGAGAGATCTGTTGGACTGCACAGCAATGCATTCAGCGACAAGATTCCTGTTTCGTATTCAGTGTCGATGACACACAATCATCAATTTGGAAATTTCCTTGAGAGAAAATCGCTCAACAGCTTCGACACGAGTGGACTGGCTGTGCTGGAGTTTGCGAGTGAGTTTTTTGGTTGTTGACGGAGAGAGTGACAGGAGTGAGAGAAGATGCTGGTTGGACCATTGGTGGCTTCGTTTGGACTTGCGAAGGAGAAGCAGAGTGTGGCGACCATCGAGCGAGACTGGCGAGAGAGAATCCCAATCGTTCCGGCAAAAGAAATCATGGAGTGACGCCAGAGACGACAAATATCACACAAACATCGTGTTTGGTGTCCAAAGCAAGCTAGAAACTGGTCGAGAGGATCGTTGGTAATTGTTTGTCATTATTCCTGTTTTGGAAGGTTCATGCCCTGCAAAGTGTTCCATTCAATCGATTGCTTAACAACCCATCCTCCAAAGTCTCCCGTATTGTCGTTTCGAAGCTTGACCTCAATCACATCCTCGATGCCCTCCATTCTCATCATTCGATACACTGTTTTCCAATTCTGTCGCTTTTCTCCCCTTTTTTCGTTCCATCCCCGTTGGATATTGACCATTGAAGACAGAAAATTGAAGATTGCGTAATCAATTTCGAAGAATGTGAGACAACTCGGGATCGTGAGAAAGATGGGTATTTTAAGAACAAAATCCATTGTTGGTTGGTAAGATGGACTAAGTTCGAGGAGATACGTGAGGATGTCCATGAGATAATCGGATTTGCGTCTGTCCATGATCGAATAGCGGTTTACGCATAAATGGCAAATATACTTCTCCGAAGGTGCCAGAACTTGTTGAAAAACTGTCTCGTGAACAGCTTGTTGCCCTTTGTCATCTTCTATTCCAAGTTGTCTGAGACTATACGGAGTTGCGAGCCTGAGAGAATTGCTGATGATTCTCAGGAGACCAGTGGGGATATCGTCAGTTTCGGTGAATGAAAGAGACAGAGGATTGAGATTGGTGATGAGTTGAGGACTTAGATCAGCTTTGGCGAGGGCTAGATGGATTTTAGCTGAACAGGACCAGATCAGATGTCCGAGCATCTTCATTGTTGCTGTTGTGATGTCCTGACTGGACGAGGAAATGAGAATCACAATGCATTGTACGAAATCAGTCGAAGAGTCATCAGAGAACGATGCATAGCTGCCGAGAGAATCACCATCTGATTCTTCATCATCTGAAACCACAGATTCAAGAAAATTGATGGTTTTCGCTTCCAGAGAGTCATCAAGAGCAGGCTGTAACTTCACAGTGGCAACGAGAGATCGAAAGACAACGGCTCTTTCGCGATAAGATTCAACTTCTTCCCCATCCCAATTCAGGAAACGAGAACAATCTGCTAAATGTGAAAGGCCGTTGGGAGATATACCAGGGCTAGGAGAATCAGTGGAGGAGTTCATCTTCGATTTTACAGCACCCATTCCCTCAGGTTTCTGGGAAGAATCACTCGTTATGGGTCTTTCAAATGGACAGAGCAAAGAGATAAAGATGAAACAGACGTCCTAAGGAAGAATAATTATGAACTAACGAAGACAGAGATTAGCCATGAATAAAGAAGTGAGTGACGAAGAGGGAGAGCTTTCCCACAAAATGGAAGGCTCAAATGCACGAAACATGTCTCATCAACATCAACTTCTCACTTCAATCCAAAAAAAGAGAATTCGAGCTGCCATTCAACCAAAGAGTTCTTCACAGACAGCATCATTGATTAGATCATCATCATCATCAACAAAGAGATCTTCACAGACAGCAGAAGTGATAAGATCACCATCATCAACATCTCCTTCCTTCACAGCAGGAAGATGGGGGTTGAGAGGGAAGGCTGCCCAAAATGACTTGTGGATCAGATGTCCAACAGCATCCACCACATCCTCCACGCCTTCCTCCCAAAGACACACACGCAGCTGGACGGCTGTCTGTGCGATGGAGGGATCGAAGGGTGATTTGAAGAGGATGGAGTTGAGCATCATCTTCCACAGAAGGGGAATGCCGGAATCATATCTCCTTGTTGGAGAAGAGAAAGGAAACTCAACCATCCCATTCAACATCCACATCGCAGCAAACTGAAGATTCTCGACGAACGACAGACCCGTCTCGGATGGACTCGAGTCTTCCTCATTTGTGGGAGGGAGTGCATCTCGCCTGTTTCCATCAATCAGCGCCCAACGTACGAGACCGGTATCAATTGTGTCAGAAGGGCGGATTTCACGGATATGAAGAGTGGTGAGGAGACCCAGATTCAATTTTGAGAAGATCATCTCCATCCTGTAAAACAATTCTTTCAGCCAATTCGGATCCCCGCCTTGTTCAGTCTGGGCCTGGATCTCTCTGAGGAAGTGTTTGGTCTTGTGGAGAAGACGAGGCAGACGGATCGCGCACTCCGACGCCATCTTCACCCGAAGCGTGCGATTCACTGATTTGAACAGTCGCAATCTGATGGATTTCATTCTTCGTTGACTTGTGTTCGTGTGATGTCTGCCAAATCGGAGGATCGACTCGACACGAGCGAGCTTTCTGTTCAGAACATCGTCAAACACAGATTTTTCGGTCGGGAAAGAAGGCAACGTTGGGATGAAGTGGATGGGAGCCAACGGAATGAAAAAAGGACGGGAGTGATGTGATAATCCGATAGTCACATGCCACAGTGAGTTTTCGCTGTTGCCGAAAAAGAACTGTTGTGTTGGCGTGATGGCGGGAATGAGAGAGAGAATCAGAGGAGAGAGGTCAATATTGAAGATTGCATGCAAGTGGATTAAGAACGTACCAAGAAAATGAAAAAGATGATTGATGTCTGCCTCCCTCCCGAATGACTGATCAGTGTGTCCTCGCATCTTCAGAGCTCTCTCCACTGTCTGAACGAACTCCATCACGATTTGTCTCGTCATCTCCACAAACTCTGTCGGATCGCCTTTCCGATAGCGAAAGGATCGATTTAAAATGGCCAGCAGATGATAGACAATCCTCCACGCCTCGATCACGACTTGTGGTCTGTCCATCCGATTCCCAAATCGATAGAGGGCGGAGGAGGGTTGGAGAAGAAGAGAGGACAGTGTGCGCTCGCCTGGAGTTTTATGAGTGAGGTGTTTGGTGATGGCACGAAGGATGAAAAAAGCTTCGTCGACGTCGGTTGTGTCGGAGAGGACAGAGAGAAGAGGGACAAGTGGTTTGACATCGTAAAGCAGGTGATAGTCATTCGACGACATAATCACCCAAATCTGCGCTGCAATCTCTCTCCTTCCCTCCACGACACTCTCCAACCGATTCAGCAGGTCGGCCAGAATCGGTCGGCACAGCTCGGCTGCCTCTTCCGAATCGCATCCGTATTGAGGTTGCCAACCTCCCTCTAACATCGATCGCACCCCGTATTCCACACATCGTACGAGCTCGTGTGGGAGCGATGGGCTGAGACGGGCGAAGAAGAGAACCACTTTTCGGACGAGGTCGGGAGTGATCACGCGGGGAACCATTTCGATGAAGCGAGAGAAGTGGCGAAGTTGGAAGACGAGGAAGCATTGCGAGTCGAGGTCGGCGTGGGGAAGAAGGAGGAAGACGAGAGACACGGCCGACTCCACATCCATCCGCACTGTTTTGGTGAACACAGAACCAGACCACCATTTCTCAAACGTTGTTTGGAGCCAGAAAGTCAGTTTCAGACAGATCCTGAACAGGTGCGACTCACTCATTTTGTGAGTGTTCGATTCAGACGCACTGTCGTCAGTCGAGTCGGGATCGTTGTGGTTCGTGTCTGTCGATGCAGTTGGTTGGTGGTTGGATGATAGACAAACAGAGGCAGCCGAGAAAAGAGCAGAGATAAACAAGCATGCCACTCGATGGAGGAAGACAGTTGGTGTTGACGTGGTCTCGTCGTTAGGAATGATGCGGATAGTTCCAGGAGACTCCACACTGTCTGTGACCTGATGCATTTCTTCAGATTCTGGTTCTGATTCGGTGGTGTCTTCGTCTCGTTCCTCCTCTGTCTCTCTTCTTCCAAGCAGCATCCACACTCCTTCTGCGAACGACAGAGTGTCTTCCTTCGTTCTTCCCTCGCCCAGCCACTCCATCTCCAAATCTCCACGTCGAACCTCTCGCTCCAACAGAAGTCTCTCCAACTCGCCTTCCGACATCTCAAACATGCGGGCCAGGAGGTGTCGAGCTGGTTTGTGGACTTCCTCGTCCGATACGATGCTCAGCAGAGACAGAAACAGCACATCAAAGGCGAGGTCCGTTCTGGCTGAGGAATCTTCGTCCTTCTCGTTTGTGAGGTCGGGAGGAGTGGAGAGATATCGGGATAGATTGTGGATGGAGAAGCGTGTGTTGATAACGTCGATGGCAGAGATGAGAAGGGGAGTCGGTCGAGTGAGGACGATTTGGACGAATTCGGAAGGAGTTTGTGAAGGTTGGCAACTGTCGACGAGAAACTCCATCAAAAACCACTTCACATTGTGCTCCTGCTGTGTTCTCCGCATCAGCCTCAGTCCAACTGGACTTGAAACGAATTGATAAACAAATTCGGAGAACTAGACCAAATGATGAAGGAAAGCGAGAACACACTGAGGGTGCTAGTTCAGGAGGAATGATGTTGTGTGACCGAGCGACGATGATCTCAGAAAGGATCTTAACCACCATATTCTCACATTTTTTGGATATTGTGGATTGGACTGCCAGAATGAGAACGAGAAGGAAAACAGACCAATAATCAAAAGAGAGTCCAGAACACACTTCTGGAGATGCTGAAACAATCAACTATGAACGATGCACACAACACGGTTGGGAATAAAATATTGTCTGAACGGCTCAGAGAAGCCATCTTCGAACCATCCAACATTCTCGTCAGACACAATTCGTTCTGATCCTAAAATGTGAAAATATGGCTCAGACAATAATCAAGTGGACGTACCTCGGAGATGATCGAGAAGACATTGAATGGAATCTTCTTTGAAGAGAGCGAAGGTGTTTCTGAGAAGTTCCTGTTCCTTGGTCTGATGAGATGATAAAGACTGGACAAGCAAACCGTTGGACTATTAAGAGTGGTTGGTTTGAAGTAACGTTCTTTTGGACGAATAAACATTGATGAATCCTTGGAGGAAACGATCGAACCATGGTTTTTCGTAGTTCCTGGTCTCTGACTCTTTCTTTCCTGAATGGTAATCAATATCCATATTTCTAGTCACTAATTCGATGCTACCACCCATTCTATCCCCAAAATCCAGAAATACTCAACCAATCACCAAAAAAACGTCAAGGTAGAAAAATGAAGAGCTCAGGGAAGGAGTCATATTTAATATCGTTATCGAACGTGAGAGGCGATCAATGGATTGTTATCTCACACGTGCTGATTGTGTGAACCCAACGAACAGATCCTCCTCCCGAATATCATTCCATCAGGTTCGTTCTGGAGTTGCTGGTTCTGTAAATCATCTAAATCGACAAGTGCTCGTTCTCTATCGATTGCTTTGCCATCCGCGTTTAGAAATCGTTGAATTGATGATGATTTGGCTCTCGATGTTGCACATCCTTCACGCGACGGATGCTGTTGGCAGAGAAACCTGAATCACGTTTGCTGAGCAATCAATGCAAAAGTTGGATGACTCCAGCTATGAAGAATCTGGGAGTCAGTTCGACTCAGGATGATTTTCGACCGAATCATTTCCGACTGTATCCTGGTCGTCAAAAAAACTTTCTGGAGGCACCATGCCGGATGAAGGTAAATTATTGTTCCAATCTTCTCCCCTTCACTTTCTCTCACAATGAACCTTCGCTTTCTGAAATCAGATAAAACATGAAGGTCTAAGAAATCGGGAGTGAGGTGAGTGTGGGTGTGATCTCAAAATCTTGATGAATCATGAAGATAAGATAATTTTGTCGAACATTCAGGAATTAACGATGCTTAAACAAATAATGACGAAGAGTGAGGATTTATGGCTTCCATTTGGGAGGAGTGGGAGAGGTGGAGAAGGAAAGTGTGGTGCCGATGAAGGCAGACTGGGGGAGAGTAGACCCAAAGCTTTCTGGCAATGTATGAGGTGACATCAAAGCTGAAAAAATAGTCAAACAAGCAGTGTTGTCCAAAAGAAGTCAAAACAGCTCAGAAATGATCGCTGGCTCTTGTCTGTTTCTACAAAAGTGGTGGATGGTTCATGCCCAGCTGGTTGTTACAATCGATCGAGTTGGCAACAATCATTACTCCTTTGAAGGTGTTTCGGTCATTTTGCAGCTTTTCTTCCATCACATCTTCGATGCCCTCCAATCTCATCATTCGATCCACTATCTTCCACAGCTGTCGCACTTTTCTGCCTTTTTTTCGTTCCTTTCTCGCTGGGCATCGTTCATATGACACAGAAAATTCCAGATTGATTGATCATTTTCGAAGAACGTGAGACAACTTGGGATCGTGAGAAAGATTGGGATATGAAGAACATATTCCATTTTCGGTTGATAATATGGAGATATGCGGAGGAGCTGGGCAAGAAAATTGATAAATTCAGCTGACTGCTCGCCTTCGATGATCGAATAGCGGTTCATGCACAAATGGCAAATGTACTTCTCCGATGGTGCGAGAACTTGCTGAAAAACCGTCTCGTGAACAGTTTGTGGCTCGTAGGCAGCGTGAATAGCGAGTGCTACGAGACCAGTCGGAGTTGCGAGCCAGAATGAGATGGAGATGGCAAACATGAGACAGGTGTGGATGTTTTGACAATCTGCAAACGAAAGAGACAGTGGATTGAGAATTTTGAGGAGTTGAGGGATCATATCAGCCTTGGCGAGTGCAAGATTTACTCGTAATGAACATCCCTTGATCAGATAATGGAACATCTCCATCGATGCGGTGGTGATGTCATGACTGGGTGAAGAAATGAGCACCACAATGGATTGTATGAAATCGGTCAAGGATTCATCAGAGAAAGAAGCAAAAACGCCGAGAAAAGCGTCTATTAAAATTTTATCGCTCGGTTTCAGAGATCGGAGAAATTGAACGGCTTTCGTTTCCAAAGATACATCAAATGAGTGCTGTAACTTCAGAGTGGCAACAAGAGACCGAAATAGAACTGCTTGTCCGTGTGGAGTTTCAGGTACTTCTCCGCTCCAATTCAGGAAAAGAGAGCATTCTTCAAAACGTTAAAATAGAAAGAAGGGCACAAACCAGAGCATGTGTTTTCAGGAGAGGTGTTTAGATGAATGACGAAAGCAGTCATTCTGAGTGGGTTCACGGAATTACTTTCATTATGGGTATTCAGAAATGTTGAGTCATCACAAAAACGAATAAGCTGTGAAGTGCGAAGAAAGAATGCAAAAAAGAAGAAGAAATGGACAATAGCTCACGTTCTTAGAAATGAAGGGTCTGTTTTGAATCAGAGAGAAAGACCACTTTTCGAGAGACGATGAACGGAGGTCTTTGGAAGGCGTTAGGAGCGATTTAGAGGAGAGTTTCATCGTATTTGGACGCTTCCCATTCCACACTCGCGAACAGAGCTGCCACGCCGATCGGTGAAGAGTGCGTGTCTCCGCCCAACCACAACTCCTCCATCAAACACACTCATCTTTCCGAACCCAGTGCACAAACAGCGAGAGAGTGTCACTTTCTGAAGAATCGCTGAGTCTGAGTTCTCGTTCCCAACGATCAGGAACCCACTCCCACCCACAAACTCAGACAACGACGATTGAGACGACGAGGTGTCAGTTTTGGTCAGCATGCAGTCGGAGAACGAGGAGAGAGAGAGATCGACAGAGGAGGAGGGGAGACGACGAGTCGAGATTGTCCGCTTCATCATCTCAACCACCACGCATCCTCCCCCAACCACGCTCCTCTCGCCCTTCTCTCCCAGCTTCACTCGGGTCGAACATGACGAGAATGTGCAGTTGGTTATTGTTGTGGTGATTCCAACAATCTTCGTTCGAATCACACTTCCGAACACTTCTCCGTTGCAGTGAGAGAAGGATGTGTTTGTCACTTTCATCGCACCGCTTGTTGTCCCCCACAGCAGCGCTCCTCCTTCCAACGAGATCGTCAGGAACGAGCTCGATGTCAGCGTGATTTCGCTTGAATCTCCAAACATCACCAGTGCAGCCTTCCTCACAAACGACACAGAGTTCATCGAAAAGGTGTCAACCGAGAACGATGAGACGGCTGATGCAGACACGAAAGAGACAGCAATGGGAGACGACGAGGAGAGCGAGCAGGATGACAGAGTGAGGTGCGACGATGTCAGCAGAGAGAATACAAACTGCATCGAGCGAGGGGCTGATAACGAAGAGAACAGAATGTCGAAGAACGAGAGCGTCTGTCCGCTCAGAGTGACCATTGCGCGTGGCATTGGCGACGAGGCTGTTCCGGGCTTCCTTTCCTCGTCACTCACACTGGACAGCACTTCGCACGACCCTCCACTTCCACTTCCACTCACATCCATCGTCCAACCTGATTGATCCTCCAGCGAATAGCTCTCTCCGATCCGAGCTCGCTCAACCACAACCACGTCGAATGGTCCATCGCCTGGTTCTGTTGCCATGAAGCACCAACGAAGTGTCTTGAACGGGGCGTCCGTTGTGCCTGTTGCATCGTCCCTTCCTCCCTCTCCCACACCCATCACGTGCGACTGCAGAAGCGACAGCAACGATATTCCTGATGGCGGTGTGGTGTTGTCTTTCCCCCACAGATCGTCCGCTTCCGCTTCCTCGAATGATCCTTCCCATCTGCGCCTCACAATCACTCGACGCAGATCTTCCCCCAACACAAACACGCAGTGTCCCATCCCTGATGCCTTGTTTGCAGAACCATCTGTTCCAAATGTCGTCTTCAAGAGCGAGTATTGTGATGGTGATGGCATCTGCGACAGATCCAGCCAGATTGCCCCTCCGTTCATCGCACTCGAGCACTTTTCAAAGCGACACGTGTTCAGCGAGAGCGAGCCTGACGTGATGGTCACTGCCAGTGCTCCTCCATTTCCAGCTGAGCTTGAACACGAGGCGAAGGTTGTTGATTCAATCGAGAGTTGGTCGGTGTTTGTGGTGAGTGCTGCGGAGATTGCGCTTCCATCTCCAGTTTGAAGAGTGATATCTGTCACAACCATGTTCTTCATTGTGAATGACCCTGATGATTGGACGATCAAAGATGATGATGCGGTTGTCATCGTCTGTGCTGTTGTCAACGATGTTTGATCGAGAACAGTTTTTCCTCCTTCAATCGAGATAAACGGGACATCGACCTCACAATTACTGTTGGTGCACTCGACTTCTGTGGATGACATCACCAGAGACCCAGACTGGCAGATGATAATACTGTCAGTGACGTCATGCCCGTAGATCAGGTGACACTTCGCAATTGTGAGGGTTGCTGATGGATCGACCAGCTGAACCAGAACAAGATCACCTGGCCATTCGAGAGTGAGACTGTTCAATTCGAGTGTCCCATCGTACGCCACTACGAGAAACACAGTTTCTTCGATGTTGGATGTCAATCCTCGTTGGAGTGTTGTCCGGATTTTCTCACCATTGGCATCCCCTCCTCCATCCAGCGAGAGTGACGAAGAGGCAGACGTGTTGATGAAGAAACCGCCTCCACGCTCAGCGGAACAATCGGCAAAGCAGCACCATTCGATGGCGAGATAAGCATCGGGTGTGTTGTGGTTTTCAACGATGATGCTTCCACCATCTTTACTCGCTGAGCAATGTGTGAAGATACAGGATGACACGGAGACTGAGTAGCAATCTTGGAAGCAGAGAGCACCTCCATTCCGAGCATGGCAGTTGCCGAATACAAAGGGCGCGATGTTGACAGTGGCAGATGAGGCATGAAGGAAGGCTCCATCTCCGTCAGTGGTCACATTGTTGAGATGAGCGCGAAGAGTCTCCGCATCTTGGTCAATGGTGAATGTGCCACCTTCGATGAGAACACACGAACAGCCGGAGAAACGAAGGTTGGAGAACTGAGGACTCGTCAGGAGGACTGAGCCGGTCGACAGGAGGAATGGTTGAGTGAGACGTTGTCCTTGTGAGATCAGCACTCCACTCAGAAGACGGAGTGTGGAAGTTTCATCAACAACGATCGTTGGATGAGTTCGATCAGAACTGATGAGAAAAGTGAGATCCGAAAGATACAACTGCCCATTCGAAACAATTGAGAAGAGAGGGCCGGATGCCGAGTGAGTCTGTGCGATGAGTGGGAGAGAGCGACCCATGAATCCCACGAGTTCAAAAAAGAGATCATCGAGAACGAGCGGAGGGAGACAAAGCGGGTGATCGGAAAGATTGTCTTCATCGAAGACATGGATAAAGTCGATCGTGAATGGAACATGCTCTCCATCTTTATCCACAATAGACGGTGCTGCACTGGAGGAGTATATGTCCACGTAGTGCGAGGCGGGGAGGGAGGCTCCAGAAAGATGGAGGTCATTCGCAGCGTTGGTTCCGAACGCGGTGTTGTTACAGAAGACGAGTGGAGACGAGTGGAAAGTGATCGATTTCGTGATGGTAACTTGGAGCGCACCAGCGATGCCAGTGAGTGATGAACAAGAAGTGAACAATGCGAAGATCTGGATGTCCTCAGAATTGAAGCTGTCAATGGCTGATGCTCCACTTCCTTCTGACCTTGTCAGATTTCTGAAAATGCATTGTAGGATCTGTAGCTTCGCGTCTTCAGAGAAGATGATTGGTGACCTGCTGGTTGTGTGTTCGAAAGCAGAGTGTTTGATTTCAAGAGAACACGTCCCAGTGACAGAGATGAGAGATGTTGTCATTTGGGTGAGATGGGTGAAGTGGCAGAGTTCCATCGAGACTTGTCCTGCTGTGAATACAAACGGAACTGGTGAGATTCCAATCACGCTGGACATTCTGATTTGTCTGATCGTAATTTTGGCGTTGCTGGCCATGCATGAGACAAGGGGAAACCCTTGGATGGGAACGAGACCCAGATTCTCGATCGTAACGAGTGTTGCCTGGCCTTCCACAGTTAGGGAGAAAGATCTTGCTCTGGATGAAGCTGTCCAATCAGATTCCGACCCCAATCCACATATCGTGATGGTTCCTCCTTTGGAGAGTGTTGCTGAGCCAACATTTCCGATGGGAGACTCAGGTAGATGCAGGTGTCGATGGGATTGAGTGAGGAATCAGGCCGCTCGATCATCCAGTCACGATGGCCCAAGGCAACATTGTCTTTGAAGACACAGAACGAAAGAGAGGCAGACACCGCATACAGCCCGGCTCCACTCTCCGCGCTGTTCTCCACAAAGCGACAATACGAAAGTGCTGCTTCGAAAAACCACCCCCTCCACTCTGCACAACTGCGACGCATCGAGTGAAGTTGGATGATGTGACGGTGTTTCTTCCAGGGACGATGAGACCAAGCCCTCCTCCTCTCCACGACGAGGGACAGTCTTCAAACAGGCTGAGCTCAACGTGGATGGTCGTTGTGAAGCTTTGGGCAGACTTGCACGAGGCTATGCCCCCTCCTTGATAAGCTGATGAGTTGCAATCTGAGAATGAACAACCAAACACGGTGAGAGGGGCAGGCGTCAAGAGTACAATTGCGCTTTCCGAGAAGTGAGAGAATTGGCAATCAGTGAAGATGATCGGTGTGGAGAATGTGGCATACGAGAATGGGCAATTTGGCGGGTTTGGTGAGTAAAATCGCTCCCAGAAAATTAATGGATGCTCCTCGAAGGATGTGCTGGACCAATCATACGGTGGTTTCATGTTTGTTGGGTCTCGATCGAAAAATGGCGAAAAAACGTCAATGAACGAACGACGAGTTTTGAAATAGGAACGACCCGCCGTGATTGTAGTCTTGAGAGATGATTCCCTGAAGAGGTCCGATGGTGTGGGTGGTTGAGAGGCCAACTGATTTCTGGGATAGTTGATAGTTCGGTGGGGAAATTTGAGGGTTGTCACAGGTGAGATTGTGGAATGAAGATGAAAGTAAAGCTGATAAAATTGTCGGTTGGATATTCAATGAAGACTTTGTGCTGACTGAAGTGTAAAGTAGACAATTTCCATTTCGGAGTGTTTGAGAATGGATGTGGAGTGACGATGCAGTGATAGACACAGAAAGATGGTATGGCGAATGAGAAAGTTCCACTAGAGCCGTCAAAACATGGAAGTCTGTCTCGAGTTCTGTTCTTGAGATCATGACATCTGATGGTGCTTCATGGTTAGGATCTGGTTTGATGATGATCGGTGATTTGTCTTCAGAGAGATGAATAGTACAGCTATCCAGTGTCAACGACGAAGAAATAATTGTTGACAAGGATGGTTTATTTTTCGATGTTGATCTGTGGGTCATACGATGGAGATGAAGATTTGGAGTTGTGGCCAGATTGAAGCGGAGAGTCTCTAAGCAAAACGTTGAATTCCTGAGGATGAAGATGCTTGATCCATCAGAGTCTTTCTCAATTTCGTATGTCCGAGAAGCCCGCTCAATGTTTGACTGACTTTGGGATCTCGACGATGATGGATGGATAGTGGTTGGGTTTTGTCCCACAATTTTGAACCTCGAAGAAGTGATCATGATATTATCTCCATAGTAGTCATTGTGTAACAAAGTAATGATATTTGGGTTGGAGGGTGCATTGGAACTTTAAGATCTAAAATCGATGACAGATTTCAGTGGAATTGCTCTGGTAGATATTGATTGGAACGGAAGGCTGTATATAAAGGAATATGGAGCGAAAAGAATGATCATCCAGAGCATTCTCGCAAAAACGTGTTGTCACAGTTCCGAAGTAAGGGTGGGTTTCATGAATCAAAATTAAAACATTCGAAAAGTTTAAGCGTCTCAGTGTTCGGTCAATGCCCAACATGTGAAAAGATCATAAAAAGCAAGAGGAGGAGTTAGACAGCCATCATATCGTAATCTGTTGGTTGCTGATCGATGTCCAGACCATCCTTGTCTTTATTTCGACGTCGACTGGAACAAACACATGCCGCAATCAGGATGACTACAACGAGAACGAGTGCGACAACGACAACAATGATGATCCATCCAAATCTTTCCCACCACGACCGGAGTTCGACCTCCTTCCGAGAAAGGAGAGGCGAAGCAACACATTCCCCGCCGACTGACCAGTGGCGAGCAACACACCCAGCAGCGACACAGGTTGATGTGTCGAATGTCGACGTGTCTGGCGAGCATGGATGGGCGGAGAGTTTGTTGTTCTTGTTCAGCTTGTTGCAGGTCGAGCTTTCTTTGAACATCCCAACATCGCATTTCCCGAATTCGGCCTTCACAAGTTCCACGAGTTCTTTCATGTCAGCTTCGCTTGATGCGGGGGCGTTCTTGTACAGCCTCTTCACAACCGACGGTGTCACCCTCGAGAACTCCCACATCTCGTTTTCCTTCCCTTCCTCGTTGGAATACACGCTGATGTGTGTGAATGTCATATCAGTCGTCATTCGCACAAACGGAGCAATCGGAGATTCTTCACCGAACACTGCGGCAATTGGGTGTATTTCCGATGCCGTGAATACAGATCCTCCACTGAACTCCCCAATGTCGATGTCTGTCGGCTCTGTTTCGATTGGGTATCCACCCATGTACGCCACACGACCCAATCGATGTGCGCGGGCTGTTTTGATGAACATTCCGCAAGCTGATCCACACCGTCCGTCGGTGAGCATGACAATGTTTTCGGGAGCGAAGAGAGGCGTCTTTCTTTTGAGGAGAGCTCTGTTCCAGTACTTCCGAAGTGTCGATCCAATCGTTTCATCTCCCCCTCCGAAAATAAATCGTTTGGAATATGTTCGTTGGTATTCTGTTCCGTTGATGTGTGTGAAGTTTTTCACCACACGATCCGTCTTCATATTTGTTGGTTTGAGAGTTGTGGGATCGAGAAAAGGGTTTGAAAGGGCAACAAACAAATCTTCGTACATATCATGCCACGGAGTGACTGGGTGATCAACCTGGAAAGTGTGTGGAATTCGATTCGGCCAGAGGAGCTCCATCATTTCAACAGTAAACATCACGTCACCACCTCCATTCCCACGCAGGTCAAGAATGAGTTTCTCGCATTTTTTGGACAGAATTTCTTTCAGAGACTGGACAAACGCTTTTGCAGTTCCGTTTTTTTGTTCACTAAACGAGCCGATGTGTAAATAGCCGATCTTCTCAGTGGGGATGATTGCAGATGTAATGCCATATTCAGACGTTATGATGGGCGTGGAATAATCGGAGTTGGATGGTAGGGATGGGATCGAGTTGTTCGTCGATGAAATGAGTTGTCGGGCAGGGGATAATACATATTTGATGATTTCTTCGTTCTTCTTATGAATTTCCTCCAATTTTAGAGTCGAATTTGGAGTTTTGGACTTATTGTTCATGATTTGTAGCGGGCAGAAATCCTCGAGTCTGGTAATGAGCTCTTCAGTGTTTATATAAACACCAAACGGAACA
The DNA here is from genome assembly GCA_033064195.1 of Blattamonas nauphoetae. NCBI lineage: Eukaryota > Preaxostyla > Oxymonadida > Blattamonas > Blattamonas nauphoetae. The sequence continues at coordinate 159,082 of JARBJD010000101.1, read as the reverse complement.
GTGACTGTTTTCTGTTCCCCATTTGTCAGAGTAACCATCATTTTGACTTTTGCTGTTTGAGGTTTCAGAGCTGTTCGATAGACAAAGTCTTCGAAAATGGCTCGGTTGAATCGATTCGTTTTTCTTTTTGCGGCAACAACATTCTCCTCTGCCCAATCTGAGAGCACGTCGAAGGGTGTTTTTGTTGGGTCAAATTCTGTATTTAGTGACAGATTGTGGACTTTTGCTCCAATCAAATCAAATCCGAGTTTCTTGTTTGAGTCTTCGGAAAGACTCATGTCCAGATTCGATGCCTGGAGTACCAAGATGGGAGGGTTCGTTGTTTCAATCGAGAGGTCATACGGGAAGCACTGCAGGAAAACTGTTTCACAAGGTGCAATGAATTGGAGATGAGCATCTCTGGCAGAATCAACGATTTTGTGGATAGCACTGTAGAATTTAAACATCGAATTCATCTCTTCCAGGTCAAGAGCTTCAAGACTGGCAACAAGATCCATTTTAGGAACACCAGCATCTTCAGGAGGATTCCGGAGGGTGTCACCAAACGAGTATTGGCATGTATTACCCCTGTAGGTAAAATGAACCCTGTAGGTAATCGGAACCCTGTAGGGTGTGAAGAGGAAGCCTGTAGGTAATGAATGGAACCCTGTAGGGTGTTTTGGAACTCTGGAGGGTATGACTAGAAACACTGTTCTCCACTCATTTCGCTCCACAAAGCATGCTCGAGACCAACACGGGATCCAAACTTCTTCGAAAGTACCATTTTCCATCAAACACTGAATTTCTCTCTTTGATGACATTATTCCTTTCATCTTCTCATTTTTATGCATATCATCATCATTTTTCAACTCTATATGTTTGTGAAAATCATTTTTGGTCGCGATCCTTGATCAAGACCACAACAACAAAAATGGAGATTGTCGACTCAAATGTACACAATTTAGACTATCTCTAGTTCGTTTAACATATAGTATCCTTTTCTCTTTCTTTTCTCCCTATGTTCAACACATTTGCCTGATAGATCGTGAAAGATGCGTTTGATCAAAAGTTTATGGGAAAACACACAATTTCCTCCGAATCGATTTTCAAAAGAAATCATCGGTGGATGCAAGGCAAAGTGAAGTTTGTGATTCTCCAATATCCCCCCTCTCAGACCGGTTCTCTCGCACAAACTCGCTCGATTACAGTCGGTCGGACTGTTGAGGAATTTGTAACTCGTCACGTCAAACCTGAAACTGTAGAATTGCATTTTTCATCAAAAATGAAAAAAATGTCAAACCTCTGTCTGTCTCATGTGTCGACATTCGATTATCTTTCAAAATTTTCATTCAAAATTCCATATCAAGATTTCTACATCATTGTTGAGCACATTCTTCAACTTTTTTCGTGATCGTGTGCTGAGAGAATGAGGAGAGTATTCGATTGGAAAAAAGAAGACAACAAAGGACGATACCGGAACAACTCAGAGAAGACATAGGGTGCTGGGCGCATTCAAGGGTCTCGTACAACCAGCTTGGGAAAAATGATGATCCAGTCGTGGAGGAAGAAAAGAGCGTATTTTCAAGGAATCAGAAAGCAGTGTACTATGCTTGATAAAAGAAGACAGTAGAAGAGAAATATCATGAAATCAAACCTAAATTTTTGATAGAGAATCAGAGAAAACACATCGTTTGGAAATCCGAAGAGCAAACCCATCTGACTTTACTAGACTCGATTCAAAATAGATTGTCCAAATTTCAAGAAGTCTGAGGGGAGCTTGTTGAACAGTGATACATAGATTTGATGATGTTCAATTCGGTTCGCATATCCATTTTTGTCTCTCAAAGTTCCACCCACTCCGGTTTATCAACACGAGTGGAGACGACTTTCAACAGAATGAGAGATTTGCACTGATGTCCGGAAGTATTTGGTTTGATTTCATGATATTTCTCTTCTACTGTCTTCTTTTATCAAGCATAGTACACTGCTTTCTGATTCCTTGAAAATACGCTCTTTTCTTCCTCCACGACTGGATCATCATTTTTCCCAAGCTGGTTGTACGAGACCCTTGAATGCGCCCAGCACCCTATGTCTTCTCTGAGTTGTTCCGGTATCGTCCTTTGTTGTCTTCTTTTTTCCAATCGAATACTCTCCTCATTCTCTCAGCACACGATCACGAAAAAAGTTGAAGAATGTGCTCAACAATGATGTAGAAATCTTGATATGGAATTTTGAATGAAAATTTTGAAAGATAATCGAATGTCGACACATGAGACAGACAGAGGTTTGACACTTTTTTCCTTTTTGATGAAAAATGCAATTCTACAGTTTTACGTTTGACATGACGAGTTACAAATTCCTCAACATTCCGACCGACTGTACCTACAGGGTTCCGATTACCTACAGGGGTAATACATGCCCGAGTATTCATTAAAAATCTGCAGGATAGAGTACATGGTGCTTACTGCTTCGATCTCGTCAAACTGCGAAAATAGATAGACGAAAAAAAGAGACTGGGATTGTGTCGTTGCATTCTTCGATTATGCTAAGAGGCTGAATTCGAGAGGTTGGATTACAGGCACCATGAATAAGCACTGTAACAAAAAGACTGATTCCAAGCATCAACTTAGAGATTACACTCGAAACTGGAGTCTCGACCCATTGGATTGTGAAGATGACAAGGTATTGAAGGTTCGACTCCATTTCGCACAAAAAAAGAGAAATAAAATAGAGTACAGAATTGAAAACAGAAATTTCAGAGACAGAAAAAGCGTACACGAGGTAAATCATTAATTGTTGATACAGAGACTAACACCCATCTGTTGTTGAGCATAGTCGTCGGAAGACAGTTTCGCGGGAACGAAAGAAGCTGTTTGTTGGGATTCCACGTGTTGATAAGCGTTTGCTTTCTTCCTCCCACAGCCACAGGTGACGCAACACCCACAGCAACAGCAGAGACAAATAAGGAAGACACAAGCGGCAATCAACACAGAGACACCAACGGAAATGCCAGTAATGACGGATCCGGAAGCTTTCCAGCCTGAGTTCGTCCATTCGGCGTGAACGACTCGAGGGAGAAATGTGACTTTGTTTCTTGTGTTGTCACTGGTACATTTGATGAAATTCTTCTTGCTCACGTTGTAATTCGACACATATTGATAAGAAAGCAGCACATCCTCTCCCAACCCCGACGCTGCCGAGCAATACCAGAAACTGCTCAGCGTGAAGTTGATTGTCGAGTTGTCCGAGTTGTTAAAGAACACTGCCCCGCCTTGTTTGGACGCGTGGCATTCAGTGATGTTGCAGTGAAGCGCTTGGAACGATGGCACACTGTCCAGATACAGCAACCCACCATCAGCCACGGCGTGCGAACCTCTCACAGAGAGATGGTCCAGTGTAACTGTGTCGACGGGAGAAGCTGCATAAACGAATCCTCCGCATTTCCCGGCATAAGTGTCCTCAACACGACTGTCGTTGATCATGATCGTCGATCGGCCCCTTAAGTTGATGAATCCTCCATCGCCAGAGGGTGCTGACGAGCCACAAATGGTGGTGTTGGAGATGTTGATGTTCGCAGTGTTGTGCGGAAGATCAAGAAAGCCTCCGTTTGGCCAGAATTCAGATGCCGTTTTGTCTTCAAATTTGCTGTTCACGATGTTCACATCGATGTCGTCGCTGAACGCTGCAATACCAGAGAAACGCACTGCATTCGTTCCGTGGTTCCACCACATGTCCTCCAAAGTCAAGTATCTTGCTTGCACTCCGTACACCAGTCCTCCGCTCAGAGCCCCTTCCACTTCCCACACATGGGAAGATTTCATAACAACAGAGCGATTCCCATAGTCATAATCTTGATATGTGGGTAGTTGGCCTTGTTCTGTGCACGTGATATGTCGGAAACGCGAGTTGAGGACGGTCACATTCTGCACATCCAGTCCCGCAAGAAATGGGATTTGGGCTTTGATCACAATATTTTCAAAGAAACAGTCGTCCACAATAAGTGACATTTGAGGATCGCGAGCATCGGGAGAGCCTTCAATCAAAGACGAGAAGGATATTGCGTCATTCATTCTGGTCTTTTGGAGGATCAGTTGACTTCTCCATCCATAAAGTAGTGAGTTGATCAAGGCTTTGAGCGTAATGTTGCAGTCGGTCAAGTTCAGAATCGAATCTTCCGCAATGGCGATGTTTTCGTTGGACTTTCCGAAGATTGTAAATGACACCAATGTCAGCGATGAATTCACCAGAGAAAAGGCTGTAATATGACAATCCAGAGCGTCGAAAAAGACTGTGCGCGGTTTCCCGATGAACGTCAAATTTCGGTTGTTCAGGTCAACATCTGCATGGTACAGTGGGGAAGGCAAAACTGCAACACTGACAGAAGCGTCCTTTTTCCGTTTTGCCTCCATTTCACGCTTTTTATCCATCTGATCGTTTCTGAAAATAAACGCTGTAAAACAATCTTGTTGACATGACGAGAAAAAGAAACAACATGGTTTGATCTTCCTTTCATTCTCCTCCCATCGCGTCCAGTCGCGTTTCCTTTCACGGTTTAACTTAATTCGCTCTTTCAAACTGTTCATCATATTTTTTCCACAATTAGACAAGTGATTCAGCCAGATTCATCAAATGTTACTGTTCAGCCAATTCAAGGTGTTTATTGTTTTTGTGTTCAACTTTGTTTTGAACATCCGACAACAATCCTGCTTTTTTCAGAATTTCTCTCCCTCTAGACAAGTATAGCTGTCATACTGAATTGACAAAGACTCTTGCCGACAGTTCCCATCAAGTTGCTTTTCGATGAAACCAAACATCGATCAACGTTTTCATGGTACATCTTCAATTTTCTTCAACTTTAACAGACTTATCGATTCTATCTGGTCGTTTTTTTCAGGTGGTTTCTCACTTTCGAACCACTAAAGCCTAATGTGTTCATTGTCGGACTTGATTAAACGATTGTTCCGTCAAATCACAGAAAGATAATATTCGATGTTGATTTGGAGGTCCATGCGGTTCACGACGGAAGAAATTTCTGTGATTAGAGATCCGATTTGGATGTCTCGATCCTTCAGTCGCCGGTTCATTCGGCTTTGATTTCTGTTCACATTATCAAATACTGGAGATTTCGCAGACCGACAAAGCACAAACTTCAACATACAGGTTGGAATCTTCATTCGAAAAACAAAGCGAGTGTTCATCACTCTTAACCTCGAAGAAAGGCAAAACGTGACGAAATATTTTATTCCGATACCAATGTCTATTTGTTCGTTTTACTATTTTCACACAATTAGAAAGGATAAAGCTGTTGTGGCATCACGCGTTTCTTTTTTCACTCTTTTCTCAGTTTATCTCTCCATTTCAACATTTATTTCACTGTTATCTGTATTATCACCGAAAGTGTCTGCGGAAGTCGAATTGAGTAATTGAAATGAGTTTGAACTACTGAGATCCGATCTCTCCCCCAAGTGGTCATTTGGGGTCCTCACAGACCAACCAGGCTGTTTTGGCAGCGAGCGTCCAAAGGGGCACTTACCAACTCTCAAAAGAAGAAGAAAACCCTCGTTTGATCTCCCTAGCTTTCTTACCTCGGCGTTGCAGTTTTATCTTCCGCACTGTAAGTTCCATCCTGTAATTTGATCTCTGTAACATCAGATGCATGCTCCTCAATCACACCCTGAAGGTTGATGCTTTGAGAATGGATGTTAGCGAAAAGAACGATGAGAGGGAAGAACATTCTATATCAATGTACAAACTAAGGTTCCGATCTACAATTGTCAACTTTTGTCGAGACTTTGTTAAGTTGAAACCGAAAATCCTGTTTTATGTCACCCACAATCACATTCATCAACCTACTTCGCACCCTAGCCGTTGCTGTCAGTCCACCCAAATCTCCAAGCTTCTTCAGCTATTTTCTCGTGTGTGTCAGCATACATCTCTCCACATTTCTCTTCCTCGATTCTGATGTCTCCAAGTATCGAAGTGATCGTGGTCCCAAAGAGTTTTCAAAAATCAAACCACATATAGTGAAGATTGTGAACCAGAAAGAGGAAAAACATCGAGAATAGAGAATTTGTTTCGCGGCCATGCCTCAATGATCCATAACAATGTCCCCCAGATTGGCATGTTAATTGGATTGGACGGTGCCAGCGTTGGACTGGACAATTGACTTCGATTGGAAATTCAATTTTGATCCTGTTCATTTTACTCTCATTCCATATATTTGTTTCCTTTCACTTGAAAATGAGAATAGTCTCTTGAAAATCAGCGAAATGGTGAGAATCCGATGATACTCTTCTTCTAGTGACGAGTTGCTTGATCCACCCACCATTGGACGTCATTGGATGTCATTGGACATTTCGCTGATACTTTTGTTCTGATGTCTTCTCAATTAGTGCATACCGTTTTTGAAGTTTTCAAAGAGTCGGCAAAATTGGACTGTCCGATTGGACATCCAGTCCTGGACGTCCAATCCACATCTATATAGGGTCACAGTTGCTTCTCCATTTCGATGTTGGTGTGATATTACCACCCATCTCTCACTTTTTTGATTAGTCTTAGACCTCATCACTTTGTTTGAGCGAGGTAGTGCCTTCATCTCTGCATTTTGCTTCCCCTGGATGTGTCCAAACTCAGAACAGTTTGAGTCGCCGTTGATCGTGTTTTCTCTCCTTATTTTCAATTTCTAGCCACTTCCTTGACTTTTTCTCTCCATCTCTTGCAGGAACAGGGTGCTCATTCATCCACAAGCGAGAAAGCTGCACAACCGCAATTTCAGTCTTCTTCTCCTCTGAGAAGAAATGAACAACTGTCATCGAATTGGTAGAAAATGGACTCAGAGTATTTTCAAAGGGAACCTCCAAGACGACGGGCATATTGTTCCCCAATATACACTAGGATGGGAGATCTGTTGCCATCGGTTTGCATCTCTTGCTTATTCATTTTTTTGACATTTTTTCATCATCTTTGACCCTCCTCATTCATATCTTCACATTCGACATATAGATCGGGAGTTAAGGGGAGATTTGAGCAGATAGCAAAACAGGCCGAGGCGAAGAGGCAAGAATCAGAGGAGATGGTAGCTAGGAATATGGAATCAGATGATGAGAAGAAAGATTCGAAGACAGTTGTGATTCCAAAGGAAGTGAAGTCTCCAGAACCCAGCCAGAACAAGATTGAACAAGAACACACTGTTGCACTTGTTGCAACTCTAACTGATCAAACGATGGCCGAATCAATCGGTGAAGAAAATAAGGAATCAACAAAACAAGTCGAGAAGAAAGAAGAACCGAAAGTTCAGGACAATGAAATACTTTGCGAAAACAATGGAAGAGAAGAATGTATCATCGATACAAGGTTTGTCAGAATGAATTCCCAGAAATTTCATCTCATCTTCATTGTCCTCTCAAGAGATATCTCCGTTCTTCATAATCTTTCACATTCTCCACATTGATCCTTCTTCTCTTTTTCTCCTTAACCTCCAGAATTCAACATTTCCCCCCACACGACAATGCTCCAACGAAGTCAACGTCGTTGAACACAGCTTCTTCAACCGGGTATTCTTCACAATCGCTTTCATCAAGGCCTTCCTCTAAATCATGATCACATTTGTTAACGGTCTCACCTACTCTTTTTTGGTCATACACAGACACCCTGGACTGAATTTGTGTTCTGGTCTCTTCGAACTCGGCGTATTTCTACTTGTGCATGGCCCTGATGATCACACTTGCGAAAATCGGAAAGGAGGGGAATCAAAGATTCTTGGACGCTCGCTTCGATCTGAACAGGGAGTGACGGTGAATGAAAAGCAAACAAGGAAGGGGATGCGAGGAAGAACGAACATAGACGCGCTGTTGATGTTTGTAAGATCTCAACCAGCCCTAAAATAGACTGAGCCAATCGTCGAAGGAAATTCAGAAGAATCACAACAAGCTGAAGGTCGGCTGCCGTATCTTTTGTCTTCTTTTCACTTAATTCGTCACTAATCACACTGTTTTGCCTTGTGTCATTTTTACCAGCCAGGTTCTGATATCCACCCTCGCCATATCAATTATTCCATCTTTGAGATCATTGCTGCAAGAATATGTTTGTAGAATTGATAATTCGAGGAGAAAAGGATGTGGTTTGGAATGATCATCCCATTTCCATCCGATAATTCAGTTCTCCGGACACAATTGACCTCAATCTGCTGACATATCTCTAATCTGCCCACAGAACACCTTCCCTTGTCGTTTCGAGTCATTTTGTTGCAATGACTTGGATTTCACCCATTGCCCGGTTTTATGAACTCCCTCGGCTCCTAAATAGGAGACTGGACATTGGACTGGACATTGCCACCTCGACTGGACACAGCTTAACAGGCCAACCCCCAGAGACACAGGCAGGAAGGAGTGTGGTGACAACCCAGTCCCTGTCACAACGTCGATCAGTCTGTCGCATTCGTAGAACACACCCGGCTCGTTCCTCAGATGGGCACACTTCACAATCACGTTGCCTGTGATGGCACATCTGCGGAAAATGTCGTGCTCGTGTGTTGGCGAAGAGTGAGGGACAGCTGCTGGGTGATTGTGGATCATTTCAATCAGCTGAACTGGTTGGGCAGGTGGTGTCAGCGACGTGGCGTTGGTTGCTCGATTGAGATCGTTCCGGAGGATCGATTGAGGATGATGAGGGAGAGGTAGGATCGGAGACGAATTCCGTTGTTGTTGATATGGAGAACGAATCGAGGCAGGAACTGATGAGTCCAGACAGCGAGTGGGAACAAAGCCATCCTGATTTGCCACGGGGTTGACTAAAAACAATCCACCGATCTATCTAAAAACAATCCATTTCGATCAATCCCATCGAATTGTGAGATTGAGGATAAAGGTTATGTTTTTCAGAAATTTCAGTGGAAACGGAAGAAGACATTGTCAGAAAGCAACAAAGAAGAAAGATCTTTTCATTTGAGTTCAAGTGGACATCACTGAGTTGATCGGATACTTTTATGGATTGATCGAAATTCACATGTCAATTTCGACGAAACCGGTGAATCCTGTCCTTTTTTCTCCGCGAATCGTGGTTGTCTTCCTGCTCAATTAGTTTTTGTTCCAGGTCTGTGGATACGAAGACCAATTTCTCTCGTACTCTCTCCTGAGTCTCGCTTTTCTTCTTCTATCACAAATTGACTATTTTATCCTCATTTCTTCTGTTTTTACATCTGATTGTATTGTGCATGATTGATTTTCTGTTCCCTTTCTCTCTGCAGCAACACACTCAATCATGGGAGAGAAATTATGCCTTCCTCGCGTTCTGTCACCTTCTGATTTATTTCCGTCCATGTATTGACATGACGGTGATAGGTTACAGCCAAAATTGTGGATAAGAAACGAATCATTGACATCGCAGACGTGGAAAGAAGGATGAAGAAGGATACCCATTCTTCCACCTGTTGATCAAAGGACTGGACTTCTGTAATCAGGTTTGAGGATATGTTTTTGTGGATGGCGCATCTTTATGATGCCCTAGCTAGTCTTTCATGCTTCTTTAGGTCTCTTACTCATCTCATATTCAATCATCTCTCCATCATCTCTCTCCTCTATCCCCCCTCCTTCTTTGTCTCCCGTTCACAGTTCAGAGTCATCCATCGTGGTCTCAAACCCAAGATCTTGATGCTCGATGGACACCGAAACCTGAAGATCATCAATTTTGCCCTTTCGAACAGAATGAAGCTAGGAAGCCTTCTGAAGACGGCCTGTGATTGACCACGTTATGTGGCGTTGGAAATGATCGAAGGAAAGGTGTGAAATTGATCCTACCGATTTCTTTTGTCGACAATCATATCTCATCTTTTGGGACGATTCTTTCCTTCTCATTCGTGTTTCTGCGAATCATATTGTCTCTTCCCTCCTCCTCCATCTCTTCAGAGATACAATGACCGCTATATAGACATCTGGAGCTGTGGCGTTACTCTGTTCTCTCTCGTGTGCGGCTTCCTCCCTTCGAGGACCGGAACGCGCCGCCCTTTCATCAAAAGGTCATCCACGCCTGATACCGTCCTCCATCGACACTGTCAGCTGACTATCGGAATCTCATTTCAAAGATTCTTGAGGTTGATCCAACAAAGGTGTGAGTTGAGTGTTTTATGCCTTTGTGAGAAGAAAGACTTCATTTTTCTCATTTTATTTCTCTCTTTTCCAAAATATCCTTCCGATCTCCTCTCCTCACCTTCTTTTTTCGTTCCCTCCCTCCCACCCATCCCCAGCGTTACACCGCTGCCCAAATCCGCCAACACCCCTTGTATCTCGACAACTTCGTTGGCCAGTCCATCATCGAACTTGTCGTTCAAGAAGGAAGCGAAAAAGGAGAGGTTGTGATCGACACGGAAGTGACTGTTGACTTGGCCGCGATTCCCACCTGACTTGGTCACATTTTGCTAATATGTTCCTGAATACAATGAAAATGTGAAATGAAAACGATTGTTAAAGGTTTTATCCGTAATGTCGCAGTTCGATGGGATTGATCGAATTGGATTGTTTTTAGATAGATCGGTGGATTGTTTTTAGTCAACCCCATTTGCCACATAATCTCGAACACGACACCACTCATCGCCAAACTCCACCAGTGTTACTATCTGACCAGCTCGAAGCGACAAACAGTTCGGTTGTTCAGTCGGAGCAGAATAATTGTCGACAGCTCGCAGTGTCTGTCTCATCCTCCATTTCCGCGTGACGATGGACACTTGATGCAGCCGGATGTTCGGTGTTGACTGTGGGTTTGGAGTTGGAAGCAAGGGGTTGTGGTGGGGAGTGTTTGACTGTGACACGGTTTGCTGGACTTGTGGAGTCAGAGCCTCTCCTTCCGTCTCCATCCCACCGTGTGCTGTCTCCATCGCAGGATGTGGTGGGGGAGGCTGTCCCTGTCCTGTCGGAGGGTTGGTGAGCTTGTTCAATCGTTCGATGTATGAAGACGGGACGATTCCTCGCTCTGTCCCATCCGGCCAACACACAACACTCCATCCATCCGCCATCTCCTCCGACACCAGCACCTCTTCTCCTTCCTGAACTCCCATTGCCCCTGGATAGCCAGTCGCGTCGAAGGAGAATATGACTCGGAACGGTTGGAGAGGTGGAGGACTTGGAGGAGAGAGAGCCTTGGCAGGGATGGAACCGCAGCTGAACGGGGATGGTGGTGAACTCCCCCCTTGTTTCTCCTCTTTCTGTTCCTCTGGAACCTTTCTGTGTTTCCGACCGTCATGCTTGTCACGCTTCCCTTGAAATTTAAAAAAAGCCTTGATTGGTTCGTTTTCAACCATCCACGTCGAACTTGCTCTGAATGCTGCGATTGCTGCTTCCTCAGTCGGATAAATGAGAATAGCACTTGATGATTGGACGGAAGGAGAGGTCGGTGGTTTGATGGTGATCGTGCAAGATGTGTGAGGAGAAATCACAGCTCGGAGATGATCTTCTGTGCATCCCTCTGGGAGTGTGTTGATTCTCAACTCCATCGGACTCAGTTTCTTCTTTGGACGGCATATTGTCACCTGACTTACTGAAGGGTCTTTCGAGAGTCTCTGAGTGATGGTGGAAAAGGGCACACTGGTGAGCAAGACGATGCGGAAGGATTCGTGAGTGGCAGGAGGAGATGGGGGGATTGGATCAAAGGAGAGGACCGATAAAACGGGTCGATGGGCAACATGATTTGGGCCAGATAACAAACATGGTGACATCGACTTGGGTGATTCTAAATGAATTGTTACCCGCGTATTTTCTTCTGCCAGACGTGCAGAAACTCTCTGCAATTTTCAGAGCGCTCATATTCTCCTCCCCTCGACATGATGAAGGTGTTTTTTGTCCTTCTGACTCTTCATACATTCTTTTGTATCTGAGTTCTGCATTCAGTCGACATTTTTCACCCAGACTTGTCTATACCTCCAAACATGTTCAAGTATCTCGTTTTAACACAAACTTTGAAGCGGAAAACCATCGCTTGAACAGGATATATATTCTCATCTTCGCTTTCCAAGTCTTTGTTTCCATCATCTTCGATCCAACAACGAAACTTGACATCTCATTGATTGATTGCAATTTTGAGGTTTTCCAACTCTTTTCCTTCAACTTTCTCATTCAGATCTGGTGATCCCGTTCTTCCCCTCAAACAGTTGACTTGTGAATTCCGATCTTCCTCCCTCTTCTATTGTAACCCTCAAAATGATATCCATTCACAAATTCGCCTCAAAAATACCATATGGACGTTTTCGGATTCCTTTATGAAGATATTGCCTCTCTGACGCGAGGAAGTCAATCCATGTTTTTCAAGACTTTTTGAATGATTCGTGCTTTTGATTCGCTTTTTTCTCACATTTCCGTTCTTTTATATCGTTTTACACCATCGGTTGATTTTCTGGCACGTTTCGGGGAAATAAATGTGAAAAAAAGCCCCAATCAGAATAGGGCTCTCTCGAACGCGATCAAAACAAAATCTCCAAAATTTAGCACTTTTCTGTCCTGAAAACCTCTGACAGCTAATTCTACAAAAATTTTTTTTTTGAGACGCACCATAGTCTTTTGTAACTTTTCATTTAGAATCACCCACTTCTTCAAGATTTCCTCAAAGAGTATCGTGTAGTCAATGTATTAAGTTTATTTTGATCTAGATTCTATGTCCGATATCATCACTGAAAGACCACCAGGTCCAGAATTTGTGTTTCCAGCGTTTGACAAAACCAAGTTCGATTCATCACTGCAAGAGCAATCAACCAGTGTCGGACAGTTTGGACAGAAACTTACGACTCTGCTTGGATCGTCTGGAAAGAATGTTTTCATTTCACCGCTGTCGATCCACGAGTGTTTGCTGATGGCTGGAAATGGAGCGATGGGAAGCACTCTGCATTCAATGAAGGAGACCCTCTGTCTTCCAAATGCATCGAGTGACGAGCCAGTATGCGCTTTCTGTTTTGATATTTTGAATATCTGCTTTATTTCGATTCAGATCAACACGCTTCATTCGATGTTGACGGCAGGAAGACAGATGGAGAATCGGGCACCTCTCTTCACAATGGCGAACTCGCTGTGGATTTCGGACAAGTTTCCAGTCTTCGCTGGGTTTCTTTCGGAGAGCGAGTCTGTCTTCGATGCGACAGCGAAATCGATGGATTTCTCAAAAGCAGAGTCTGTCCATTTTTGATCCCTCTGTTCATTTCCCTATTCAACGATATTTCATCGATCACACTTTTCAATCACATCATCACTTGTTCTGTCTCCTTCTCGTCATCTCGTCCCTCCCTCCCCTTCTGCCTCTTCTCAGGACTGTCTCAGCCATCAACGAGTGGGTGAGCACGAATACGAAGGACTTGATCAAGCAAGTCGTAATCAGCTGGCGCCTGACCACAAAATGGTGTTGGTGAACACTGTCCACTTCCAACAAGATTTCAAAGTCAAATTCGAGCAATCGAAGACACGGAAGCAGGACTTCACGCTGTTTGACGGAGAGAAGCGGAAAGTGAACATGATGCACATGAAGCACGCACTTCGGACTTGCCATAATTCTGACGTTTCGGTGGTGTGCCTGGACTTTGCGCATCCCGAAGCGATGATGATTCTGATTCTTCCAAACGGTGTGTTCGTTATTCTTCTTTTGAACACGATTATTTTGGTGCTCTTCTCAGAAACTGGACAGAATGCTATTCTCGACCCAAAAGAGTTTTCGGCACTTGTGAAGGAATGCACTCCCTCTCGGTGTGATCTCTTCCCTGTTTCATTCGCTACTCTGGTGTGTGTGTGAATAAACCAGAATCGAACTCCATCTTCCGAAGTTCGAGCTGGAGTGTTCAGAAGAACTGAAGGAACCACTGACTGCCCTTGGGATGGGAGCGGCGTTCTCAGATGCTGCCGAGTTCCCCAGAATCTCGCCTCAACCACTCAAAATCGAGTGTGGATTCTTCGTCCTCTTTCGACACTATTCCCTTCCTCCACTTCTTCCCTTGTTTTCCCATCATCCTCTCTCCCATCTCTTTTGTCTCGCAGCCAGGTGATCCACAAAACAGTCCTGAAAGTGGCGGAGAACGGAGTTGAAGCAGCCGCAGCGACAGCCGTCACGATGGGACTGCTGATGATGCCTCCCCCGGAAGCCCCTGTCCCGCAGCTTGTTTTCGATCGGCCGTTCATTGTGGCGTTGGCAGACAAGAGGAACGATCTGGTCTTCTTCGAGGGACTCGTCACCTCCCTCGCTCTGTAACGCCCGTTTCAGTCTATCTCTCCCTATCGCTCTGATGCATACAGTTTTATTGTTCAGTTGTTCCTTACAACATACTTCACATTCAGGAGGCGTTCTCGTCTCAGTTTATTTTGTGAATCTCCAACAGGCGGAATCTTTCTTGAATCAGACTTTAGGATTCCGAATGCAATCTAATCATCCACAGAAGAGAGATCAGATGCGATGAAATGAGAAGAGAACTCGCAAATGATGAGCTGTTTCCGAGCCCATTCTCAATCTTTCTGAACTCTCGATCATTCGATTTCCGAATTTCAGAATAACGATCTCACAGAAGAGCTGAATGGAGATGAAAACATCAATCTCCAAACAAGGATAGAAAATGGTCTAAAATCGAGCAAAAACAGAATGATTGAAGAATGGTGACCATGTCAAGAAGAAACGAATAAGAGGGAATCCGTTTGTGATCACGACCATGACAATGTGATCACTCTCTTGTCATTTCCGGCATTTCATATTCTCCAGTTTTCTTTGATTATAGTCTGTAGAATAAGGATGGAAAGTTATTGGAAGACACATAAAAAGGATGTACTCGCGAGATGTAAGGAAAAGTTCGGCAAAGTTCTTGGAGGACGAGCATACACTCAACTTGCTCGAAAGCAACTGTCGACACATTCCGAATGTCTCCTCTATGCGTACGATCATTGGACACGATTCTACCTGGGGAAGGCATATATAAAAGATATCTCATACATTTTTCGAACCAACCGACAGTTCTTGTGGCACATTCGGAATCAACGAGAGCGACGAAATGCAGGGATGATTACAAATGATCGCAGACTGTCTGACGATCAAGAAGTCGAGCTTGTTGGCGAAATACACAACCTTGCGAACCTTCATCGACCAGTAGGAAGGACTGGGATAATCAAGTTAGTCAAGAAAAATTTCATACAAATGTCACCCAGGGATGGGTTCATCGGTTTTAGGCCGGCACAGAAAGACTCTTACACGCACAATTGCCAAGCCGTTAGAAAGCTCACGATCCCGACTACAAAAGAGGATGATTAGGAAATACAAGAAACGATTACAAGATTCTGTTGTGGGTGTCCATCCACGACTCATATTCAATTGCGATGAAAGTCTGTTGAAAAGGCTGGATCCGTCGGGACAAAGAGAGTTGTGGTAAAAGGAATCTGCTCCACCCCGATTCAAAACTAGTGCAAGTAAAAAGTGACCGGTATATTAGCTTGCATACCGTTTGAAGGCAGAGCTGTAAAACCATTGATCGTCATCAAAGCGAACAAACTCGACGGAAAGGTTGCGCAGGAGGTGAAGAAAGGAAATATAGATGCTGTCACCGGAGTTAGCC
Organism: Blattamonas nauphoetae; assembly: GCA_033064195.1. Lineage (NCBI taxonomy): Eukaryota > Preaxostyla > Oxymonadida > Blattamonas > Blattamonas nauphoetae. The sequence continues at coordinate 143,547 of JARBJD010000101.1, read as the reverse complement.
AAAGTGGATTGATCCAGTCAGATCAATACATGGACTGGATCGATGAACAGTTCATCCCACACGTGCAAAAGTCCGTGTCCAACAAAACCTCCTTGACAATACCGCGGTGCTCCTGGCGGACAATCTTGAAATTCATAAAACTGAGAAGATAAAGCAAAACCTTGCAGTTAACAACATCATCCTATTCACCTTCCCCCTGCATCTTCCCATCTCACTCAGCCATGTGACCAACTGACCTTCACCGCCCTGGAAGCAAATGGAACGAAAAGATAATGAAATACAAGATGCTAGAACGCAAACAAACCGATTTAGCGAAGCTGCCCTGACACTAGCAAGTTGTACAGACGAAAAAAAGAACCGGTTGGCTTTTCGCGATGCTGGCTTCACAATAAAGGAGACAAAAGGCAAACGGACTGTTGCGCTCAATGAAGATGTATTCACAGAGATGGAAGAGCATTGCATCCCTGATGAGGAAGAATCACAGAAGGAGAAAAGTGAGGATGATCGGAACCCGTTGTTTGGTTTTATGAATAGGCAGCAGTTCCCCACTCGATGGGCTCCGAAGTACAGACAGTAAGGAGTTGATTATATTCTTGTTTTACTTACATTCCACAGTTTTTTGATAATTGACTATTTATATTTGCTGGAATAAGTCCGAAATGATGAAGATGAAATGTCATTGGGGCGATCAACATGACATACCGGTGATCACCAACGGAATGGTGTTCTGGATGAGATGCGAGCTGAATGCATGAAACTGGAGCAACTGACAAGCAATCCATTGGCTTGCCAATTGGAACAATCGGAGAGACACCAAACATCGATAAGAAGTGTGACGGTTCAAAGATTATAAGGACGGAATGAGGATGACAAAAGAAGTCGGCAGTGAAGACTGATCTTCAAAGGAAGAGAACCTCAGAAGGAACCACATTTGCTAAAACTGGACGATTGGAAATCAATTGCAAAGGGGGATTGGAGAGATGCGAATTGCAATGATTCCACTCTCTCAATCTGCACGGATCCAGAAGCCATCACGGTTTCGTTCTCGGGAATCTCAAATGTGATTTTCTTCCCATGCAATGTCCGCAAACTTTTAAAAATTTCTCCAAGTGTTGTTCCTTGGCTGATGTTTTCGATGTTAACTGTTTGATTCGTCGGAGAACGAGGAGGATCGGCTGCTTCTTTTGGTTGATGAGGAGGAGTGATCACGAGGAAGCGAGGCGACAGAGGTGATTCAGTGGTGAATGTCACCTCAAGTGGAGTTCCATTCAAAGTCCATTGGAAGCGATCCATGAAGGCATGAACTGCTTCTGTTGACGTTGGGAATATCAAGAACGCGACACTTGTGTTCGGGTTTTCTCGGTCTTTCCGAATGTATATGGAACATTGTGAATGAGGTGAGATGATCGTCTGCAATTCTCTGTTCGTCATTGAGTCAGGTACTGATGAAATGAAGAGCTGGTTCACAACGGGACCAGAGTTGAGGAGGATCAGTTTGGAGGTTGGGAGAGAGGCATATTGTGAGTGAAATGTTGAAATAATGATGTCCTCTGTTGTATTTGTGAGAATCCCAAATTGATATTGGTGTGGAATGCCAGGAAATGGCGAGACAATCGTCGAAGAAAAGAAGACTGTCCCAAATCGTGAGAAGAAACGGTTCAAAGCATCAAGATCGAAAGAGAACCCATCACGAAGAACCGTCCAGAATGAAGCCTTCTCCGGAGCAATTGCTTGCATGGTGCTTGCGGTTGGAGTGTATTTTTTGAAGCCCGCAATATAATTATCAGGTCCACTCAGTTGAGAGTCTGTACACAAAGTGATCGCAATATGATTCCGAGAACACCGCCGATACTTCTCTTGCATGAATTCCATCATAGACAGTTTGTGACAACTCCGTTCATTCAGTGAAATCAAGTGAAAAAGGGACAGATCTACCAGATATGCCTCCAAAGCTTAAATATTCGAGGAAAAGCACCGATTCACCATCTGAAACTCACATCCAATCTAATTGCTCCAGTATGGAGAATACGTGCATCGTTATTCCTTCTTCCGAAACAAATCTTGGGAAGAACAGCGAAATACCTGTTGATTCAAGTTATATCCAACCAACTACCGATCCAGTCACGGATGATGGGGATGAACGTGAATATTTTCGGATATCAAGATCAATTCTGCTGTTCGAATTGAAAAGAAAGCGAATCAATCCAGACACAAAGGCGGGTCAAGAGCTTCTGGAGGGTGATGATGTACCTCTCACCACCTCCGTCTCGTGGGATCAAAGATTGGTGCTGCAGGATGGCATCGGAACGGATGAGATTGGGGAAGGGTGTCTCTCACTCTTTGCTCATGTTGACTCCGAAATGGAACTGTCTCAAACGGATATCACCCATGCGATTCGGTTCCTGCGATACACCACGCTCCACATGGAATATCATGAAGGTGGTTCAAAGGCCTTGTTCGAATACCTCTTCCCGAATTGTTGCCTCTCGAAGGAACTCGCTTCAACTCTCCTCAAACTGTTTTCTCTTCCAAGTGATGCCCTGAAACGTGCCTTCATTGCGTTCTACGCTGTTGTACACCAGTCTACATCTCCCGCATTCACTATCTCCGAGACTAAGACTGCATTCATGTCTGGTCTCTTCTCTGTTCTTAAACCGCACGAAATTCCAGTGAATGAACAAACACTGGAATTGCACAACCATCTCCTTTCGATCTTGTCCCGTTGTATGTTACTTCTCCAACCAGGGAACCTCCGTCTTTATCTCAACGAAATGACGCTCCCTTCAAGCCCCAGCGAGCTCACGTCACAAATCACAGAATCCCTTATCCATCCCTTCCCCCTCGCGACACTGAATGCTACTACAGCCAGATTCGAACAGTTCTTCCTTCCGCATTTGCCTCCTCGAACGATCCACCCATTTCCGATGAATTGTTGGAGTATCTTTTGTGTGACGAGAACCATCCCACAGTCGACCAATCCAAATTGTCCGCATCACATTTTCCGGAGATTCAGCAGTTCTTCGTGACCATTCGTGGCGATCTGTCGTCGGCCTTCGCATCTGCGATGGGAATCACCAATATGAACGTGGCACAACAGTATCTGTTTTCCAATTTCACAGAACCAAAGAACAAACGCCTTTGGGTGCAGGGATTCGAAAGTCTGCTTTTTCGGAACGGGAGGAAGAAAATATTATCCGATTTGGAACTCCAATCGATTCTGTTCTTTCTGCTTCGCCCTCCGCCAGGCACAGAACTCCCTTCGGTTAACGGCTCTTTCGCTGTAACTGTGGATCGTCTCTTCCTCACTGACTCGCCTCCTCATGATATGAAATCGCTCTGGACACTCTTCATTCCCACTCAGCCTCGCCACGCCAATTTTATCCTCACAGCGTTTCGTGAATTCGTCCCAATTATCAAACACAAGTGTCGTGACACCATTTGGACGGAATGGATCTTCCTCTTTGTTGAAGCAGTCAAGCCATCAACACTGCCCTTCACAACAGAATTCATCACCTTTCACTCCAACCTCATCGCGTTCTTGACCGAGCATCTCACGAGCATCAAATCGAAGGTTAGGTGGAATACGCTCATTCTCTGGTTCCTCGATCTGACGATGGATTATGCCGTCCACCTCTCGCTCCATCCATTCGCGTTGGAGCGATGCGAACAGAACCTCATTCTTGACTTCCTGGCTCTCTTGTTCAAACTGAATTTGAAAGCTGATTGGGTCGATCCGTATTATCAAAAACTGAAAGAAATGATGAACGAGGCTGCTCTCTCGTCGCCATGTCCTCCCTTCATCCTCACAACTGAACTTGTGAGCTCTCTCTCCAACAAAGAGACAATCGAAGTCATCGACAGAACTGTTGCTCACCTCAACTCGAACACCTCGTTGACCGATGACATCATTCTCAGAATCTGCGCCTTCTTCAGACAATCCAAAAAGATGAATTTTGGCACAATTTTCAAACGATTGGGTCGAACCAAGGAACAATACGTCGCAACACTGAAAACCCTCCTATCTCTTCCTCTCGATATCCTCAACCAAGCACCAGTGAACTATCTCCTCAAAGGAAGACGCTCCATCGAGGTGCTGTTGGATGACAAATGGGAGGATGCGGTCATCTGGGACGAATATTAGGAATTTGGATCTTTGGGAGATGCCCTGGATCACCATTTCACTTCATTGATTCTTTTCATCTCATGAAACATTGAGTCATTCACGCATGTTTTGTTGTCCACTTTCCGAAGACAAACTTCAGTGAAATTGTCCTCGCAGATATTGAAGTTCGGGTTAGTAAGATATTCATTAAAGGGTATGAATATCAGAATGAACCGTGAAGACAATCGTCCATGGAGCACATCACACTTTCAGAAAGGCCTCATCGAACGGTATCCACTTTTTCTCTTCATTTTCATTTGTTTTATCCAGAAGACTCTCCATTCCTGAATTGGACTCGGGATGGACCACACACGTCTGATTCTCTGTCACCAGTCCTCCTATCTCTTGTTTCAATGGTCAGAAATGGGTACAACTGGAATGATGATCTTCTTCTGAAAGCATCTTCGCTCATCTGGGTTGGAAGACCCATGAAAACAATCGTCCATGGAGCACATCACACTTTCAGAAAGGCCTCATCGAACGGTATCCACTTTTTCTCTTCATTTTCATTTGTTTTATCCAGAAGACTCTCCATTCCTGAATTGGACTCGGGATGGACCACACACGTCTGATTCTCTGTCACCAGTCCTCCTATCTCTTGTTTCAATGGTCAGAAATGGGTACAACTGGAATGATGATCTTCTTCTGAAAGCATCTTCGCTCATCTGGGATCTCGGAAGCAAATTGAACGTCGATGATTTCTTGGAGGCCATTGGACAAGGTTCCACAAATCCCGCTGCAGCCTTTGTGGATTCGATGACTGTCCTCCTCTCAATGTCCCATGAATTGATATTCAATCCTACACTCGTCTTCATGACTCGAATCCTCCAGACATGTTCCTCCTCAAACAAACTGGCCCTTGTCTCCTCCAAACTCGTTCCCGGAATCCTTACAAGCCCGAATCTGCAAAACCTTTATGTGATGGCGAATCAGACCGTCCTATACATCATTCTCAACGTTCTCAAAAATGGCATCTGGCTCGCCTCACCCGACTCTGTTCGATCTCTCTCCGCCGATACCAACACTGACCCTCAATCAATCCGAGATTTGATGCTGCATGAAGTGTTGGCCCCAATCGTCCCATCTCTCGTCCAGATCAGTCACCATTATCGTCTCGTGTTTTGGGGAGACGAATACGGGATGATTATGCGATCAGTGTTCTCTTTCTTTGAAGTTAGTGCTTTCCACCAACCAACACTAGATTTCATTACGTCCTCTCCCATCCCAATAGTCTTCCAGTCACTTTTCACGAAAGCGGAAGACGAATATGTTCACCAAATCCTTTTGCTGCACATCTCCCACAATATTGCCAAATGGAGGACCAATGGAGCGGAAACTGTGGGCAGAGACAGAATATTGCTGCGGACACTGGAACAGGAAGGGTTCAGAAATCATCTCGAACAAACCCTGCTTCAAGAAAACTCAACGAAGTATGGAGACCATGTGAGGGAATATTCATTCGAAATTATGAATTTGTTCGGAATGAGCTCGGCTTTCAATTTGTAGATGAGGCGTGACACCTACAGAACTCTGTCGCCCAGATCCAACATTTCACTCGATATTCAAATAACATCACATGCTGGCCCTTCATTGTTTCCCACTCGCTCTGTGTTGACACTCAGATGTGCTCCATTATCCATCTTTGATTCTTTTTCCGTCTTTCTCTCCTCTCCAGTTTCCAGGCCATTCTCACATTTGTCTCTTCATCTCTGCCCTCATTTCATCCTCTATTGGGCAAATGTCGAGTTGGTGGGCCAAAAAATTCTAAGTTGAGAAAAAAAAAAGAGGACGCTGGTAGGTCTTGAACCCGCGTCCTCAAGCTTTGAAAGCGGGCGATCTACCGATTGCACCACGCAAGCGTCGAGCGTGATCTGAATTTGGGTGTTTTGTTGGTCAGGCTGTTATATTGTGTCACTTCACCACAAACCATGATCAAACAAAATTTGTCAAAAAATTGTGATGAAATGAGAGATAAAAGGGTAAAATGAACCGAGAAAACGAAAAGGTGAAGTGATAGTGTTCACCGATCGCCCTCATCGGTCTGGATCAACCACTCCTGGAATTCGTGGTGACGATCTCGACACTTTCCTCAAGGTCATGAATGACTCTGTGAAAACAGACGTTACTTCGTTGATTCCAACAGTACTGAAGCTGAGAAGAGGTGAAAGTGATTCAGATTCACAAAACAAGACTTGACAGTCGCCCCATTTTTTTTAATGGCCTCGAGACAACTTCGCAGGATTCGGAGTTTCTCAGACTTACAACTCCAAAGACTTTCCAATGCACAAATTCTGACAGTTGAACGCTTTCTAACTACTCCATATGATCTCTTGATGCGACTTTTGGATGTTGATTTTCTGACAATCAACAACTTGCTCAATGAACTCTCTGCCATGGCTACACCAACACCAAAAACTGTATTTCTATCTTCTGCTTTCATTTTGTCTTTTCTTCTCGATTTGTTCATCTCAGGCTTGGAATCTCCTCCAACTTCAAAATCCCATCCCTTTCAACATCCCGATACTTGACTCACACCTCCACGGTGGTCTCCAAGCCGGAACGATCACAGAGGTTTCCTTTCCTTCCGATTATATTCATTTTCACCAGATAGTTGGAGAATCGTCTTCGGGAAAGACCATCCTTTGTTTACAACTTATTCTCCAATCATCTCTCCTTCCGTGTGTTCTATTTTCATCATACACCTTTTTCTCTCCTAGTGAGCACGGTGGATTTGGGCTCTCCTCCCTCTTCATCGATGCTGAATCCTCGTTCTCCCCACGCTTGTATCCAACCATTTTTTTGTTTCTTCCTCCTTCTTCTTCTCTATAAGACTTCTCTCACTTGCTTCAGCTCGAATCTCACCCCAAACGGTTGGAGCATCAGAAAATGAAAATGACGTGAATGACACCGTCCTTCAGAGTTTAATGTCGCGTGTTCATGTGATGAAAGTGAGTGGTCTCTCAGACCTTGCCAGATGGGCACAGACAACTCTTGAGGACCAAATTATCGAGAAGAAGATCCGGATCGTGGTTATCGACTCGATTGCTGCCAGTTTGCTTGTTCTCAGACTGTTTATTTTTGTGATTGGATAGTTGTCAATCAATCATTTCCGAGTGGCACTTCTCTCATCGATCGACAACACATGTTGTCATCCACCACAGCTCAATTGAAGTCTGTTGACTCCAATTTCCCATTCCCCATCTTTTACTTCTTTATACTTCCTTTAGACGTGCTGCAGAGCTTTTCGGATTGGCTGTGGTAATCACAAACACCGCGTTCAGTTCATCTTCTCATTCTCCAACGGTGTGCTGTCTAAATCATTTCCTGAAGTGCTTTCCTCTCTTTCGTGCCTCTTTAGCCATCTCTTCATCAAGATTCATCACTTTTCCTTCCCTCATCCACTCTATCTCTCCCAATGCCACCTCCATCTCCTTTCACCTTCCCGTCGACGCTGTCGCCACGACTTGGGCTTTTATGGCATCACTCAGTGAATACCCGTCTGGTTCTCGTCAATTCACTCCCCGGTACGATCTCAAATATCCGCGATCGAAGTGACGACAACAACGAGCCATTGAACGTCAAATTGTTGGCGATAACGAAAAGTCCTGTCACTGCACCACTTGCCGTTCTTGTTCAAGTGGATGGGACAGGAATTCACCAGTTCGGAAGTGGAGAGGAGGAAGATTTTGACACTTCTTGAACATCATTGTATCGTCAAATTCTACGTGGAATCGACACTAATATTGTCGACTCTTTTTTTATGCGGCCAAAATATTCTTAACGCATGTATACTTAAAATACCAAGTACTGACAACGATTGTGTCAGACTAATGAGGTCAAAAGAATGCGTCGATGTGAATTGATATTCAAATTCAAAATCAAAGGAGAAGATCACAGTATCTTCGTAAAATTCATTGTAGAATATCGTAGAATACAGAAAACAAAGTTATCTCGCGCTAGTTTCGAATTTATCGAAAAAAGCTGGTGAGACATCAGGAATCATGCGATCTTGATTTATTTTCATCTGACGCTCTTCACGAAGTGAACGGTTCAACTGAAAATATGACTATTGACCCAAAAGATGGTAATACCTCTTTGTTTTGGAGTGAATTTCGGTTGAGTGTTTCTTGTCGTTTTCGCTCTTCCTCTGAAGAACGAATCGCTTGTTCTTGTTGATAGCGACGAATACTTTCGTCCTAAAGAGGATGATGAAGAGGGGCAACGAACTTCCTTTTTCTCTCGTTCAGCTTGTGCACGTTTGATTTCTTCCCGCTGTTCGTTCAGGATTTTTCTCTCGTTTTGTTCGCGTTCCCTGGAAATAAATTTGAAAAAAGGAGAGATTAACTCACACTGAATCTTGTGCTTTTGTTCTGGTGACCCCCGATACTTTGCATGGCGTGACTCGATGATGTCTTGGTTTCGCTGGCGGATTGATTCAAGTCTTTTCTGTTCCTGTTGAGCATAATAGTCATCGGGTTTTGGTTGAGGGGGAGGGACGGGCTTCTTCCTCGTTGGTTGATCGATGAGATTCGAGGTGGCGAACATTCTATCCCATAATTTCTTTTAGTCAATCGAGTCAATCGAAAAAAGAGTGAAGTGAAATCTGATAATCTCAGACACAAATTTGAGGCAGTCCTTCCAAGTAAGTGAACGAGGATTCACCAAAACACCTTCGTTCAAGTCAAGTGAACATATGAGTCTTCAAATTTTTTTTTACTGGAGAGCAAGACGTCTCGTTCTGCGAAAAAAGGATGGTATCCACCTTCAACGTGGATCTTTCTTTTTATTTCCCTAATTACAGAGAACTTCACAAATGAGAAAGATCGCCCCTACATTTTGTCATTGCAGGAATGTCACAACTCGCGTTTCTCGATAACTGCGGTAAAGACAAACTCTCCTATATTTACTATGTCCTTGAAGCGATATCAGTGTTCATACTGTGATTATTCAGCACAATATCCGTCTCAACTTGCGAGACACGAACGAACCCACACAGGTGAAAAGCTATTCCAATGCACACATCCTGGATGTGAAAAAGTGTTTTCTCGAAAAATTCAGCTCAAACACCACGAACGAACCCACACAAATGAACGACCTTACAAATGCAACTTTCCAGGATGTCAAAAAGCTTTTACAACTTTATCGTCTCTCAGACAACACGAACGAACCCATACAGGTGAAAGACCCTTCAAGTGCACGTATCCAGGATGTAGTGACGATTTTGTACATTTGTCTCATCTGCAAAAACATGAACGAACCCACACTGGTGAGAAACCATTCAAGTGCACTTTCCCTGGGTGTGAAAAAGCTTTTTCTTCACATTCGGGTCGCAAATATCATGAACGAACTCACACTGGTGAGAAGTCACACAAATGTTCATTCCCTGGATGTGGAAAAGCATTCACAACATTATCTTATCTGAAAACGCACGAACGACTCCACACTCGTGAAAAACCATTCAAATGTTCATTTCATGGATGTGAATCTGCGTTTTCTAGTTCATCACTTCTGAAAGGGCACGAAAAAATTCACACTGGTGAGAAGCCACACAAATGTTCATTTCCTGGATGTGAATCGGCGTTTTCTAGTTCATCACTTCTGAGAAAGCATGAACGAACCCACACTGGTGAGAAACCATTCGAATGCTCATTCGCTGGATGTGGAAAAACATTTTCGCTATTGTCCAATCTTCAAAGACACGAACGAATCCACATTGGTGAAAAACCTTTCCGATGCACCTTTACTGGATGTGACAAGGCTTTTTCCGATCCATCTGCTCTCACACAACACAAAAGAATCCACACAGATGAACAACCATCCGAAAACACCTTTGCAAGATGTGAATCTGCGTTTGCTTCATCAGGTAATCTCCAAGACCAACAACAAATCCACACTGGCGAGAAACCGAACAAATGCACGTTCCCTGGATGCCGAAGAGCGTACTCTAAGCTATCTTATCTTACTGGACACGAACGAGTTGCACACAAGAATCACACCCAATCTTCCGTTCTTGCTCACCTTCCCTCTGCTCAAACAAGACAGAACAGAGACAAAGTCCAAAGTGAGACTGAATACGAAGAAATCCCATTGTGCTGCATCTGTACGTGCCCTGTTTGGATGACCAACGGTGTGTGCTCTTCTGTGTGATGTGTGCAGTGATAGAATGTGTCAAGTGTGGGGATTTCTGCCACTCATCTTGTGCCTTGCAGTGTTCGCTCTTTGTAGCGTCGGTTGTGTGAGCTGTGGACTTCGAGTGTGTCTGTTTCGACTCTCATTGTCTCTCTTCTCTCACCTCCTCTCTTCACAGGCAGTTTCTGTGCGACACATGTTTCGGAGAGCTGTCCCCACCTGCTCTGGCCGAGCTGCTCTACCCTCGCAATTCATCGTTCATCCTTCGCCACACTTCTGTGTTGTCAGATGGGTCGTGTCTGCCTCTCTTCTTGTCAACTTCCCAGGTGCTGTGCTTCGGCCATATTTCAGCCATCCGTTCTCTCTCGTCCTCGCTCGTTCGCACCATCCCTTCCTCACCGGCTTCTGTCCCTCAGTGGGAGTGTTTGTGGAAGGTCGAGTGCTCCCGAACGACTTCGTCGCTTTCATGTCTCCTCTTCGATCCTCTTCTCACTTTTTCATCATTTTTTCCTCATTGTCTATTTCGTCGCTTTTCACCCCTGTTATCTTCATTTTTCTCCTCTTCTCGATCATTCATGTTTCTTCTCTCTTCTTCAGAAGTGGCGTGGATGTGCCAACAGCTGACTCAGTGGCTGTCTTCACTCGCTCTGATGGAATTCATCTGGACACCTCACTCTCTCCTCTTCCAAGCCGCCTGATTCGACGATCTTTGGAGTGTGGAAACTGCGTGGCGGAGGATGGATTGGACGAGGACGGGACTCCTCTCATTTATGTCAAGTCTGTCTTCTCTCTTTTCTCCACTTTCATTTTGTTTCGACGTTGTCGACACCATTTACAGAGCATTGCGTGTGATTGAAAACGCGGAGCTGGTGTTGTGGGAGGGAAAAGAGAGAGTGAACCAGGACGATTCGGTTCCAACTTCAACTCAGGAAATGATGAGTGCGTGCGAGTGTGGGCGTGAAGTGAATACGCCCGACTTGGGTTCGATATCAGACCCAGTTCTGATGGGACTTGAAGACAACTGGAGTCAACAAAAGCTTGTGAAAACGAACAGCGAAGCCAGAGAAGCGGAGTGGTGGTTTGGGAGTGGGGAAGATGGACCATCAGACGAAGCTGACATCAGTCCAGTTCATCCATTGAGTCACTCTCATCGTTGTGTGAGCCCATCGTTGTTGCGATCAGAATGGATTTTGACCGCGGACACTGAGCACGTAGAAATGGACACAGAACCTCGAACAAGTGGTGGATCGGAAGGAGATGACAACTTCGATTGGGACGATATGACCCCTTTCAGGAGTCCAACACTCGAAGAGCAGGGAAGAGGAGAGGATGATGAGAATGATGACTTTGAGTTTTTCTCCTTCTTCCCACCTCAATGACATGACTGACTAAAAAACGATAAACAAGATTATTGTTTGAAATGATGAATTGAACGTGAAGAAGGGATTAGCATGGCTTGATGTTTTTGGACATGAATAAAGCGCCACGGACAAGGAGTGATTTGGATGCTTCCGACAGCATTGTGTCACAAGTAAAGAGAATGAAGAAGATGAAACAGGATGATAATGCTGTGTGAAAATGACCAGGAACAGACAAGTGGTGAGATAATCAACGAATCATGGCATTCATCCTAAGTGGGGATGATCCGAGGACAGAAACCATTTGTTCCCATCCTGTTCATCATTCGGAATGAGCGGAACTGCGCATCGCTTCCAAGAGCGGTGGAAGGGTTGCGAAACAGTCCTTGTTCCAGATCATCTTCAAAACCTTCTCGTTTCAGTGTCTGCAACATTATCTTTCCTCTGTGCATTATTGCGGTTCCAATTGCTTTCCATTTAATGAAATTGCTGTATATGGAATTCAGACAGAGAATGTGGGTTTTGTCGTCTTCCACTTTTGCGAAGAGTGATTGGAATATCACTGAGAGACGAGAAGCTGTTACAAAATCCAGCGTCGGTTGGTGATACGCACTCAATTCAAAGATTTTGGTCAGAAATCGCAGTGTTTCTTTGCATCCTTCAATCCACGACAAAATGAGACGATTGCGAGAGATCATGACGAGTGCTGGTTCAATCGAGATCAGAGCTTCTTGCAACGCCACATCTCGGACTCGTTGAGGACTCACATTGCCACTGGTGGTGAGCATTCTCAAAACGTCGGTTGATGAGAGAAGGACGGTATTGTGGAGAATCATGATCGTCTCAAACAAGATGCTTTTGTCCGCAATCACTGAGAGATCTCGCAAACGGGGTGTCGACAAGAGTCTGGGAACGAGTTGGGAGGAGACGATTGCCAGCAGGTTTTGAGATGAACACCAATCGAGACATCGATGAAGGAAGACGAGAGAACCCTCGAATATTGGTGGATGCGGCGAAGAAAGGAGCTCAATCACAGAATCTACAAACACCGCAACAGGGTCTGGGGAGCTTTGTCCAATCAGCTTTATCAAACCGTTGACAAAGACGTAGGGAGACTCAATTTTATCAATCGACAGCAAAAGCGCAGAAGACTTCTGAAGGAGCCCCTCATCAAAATGGTAGTCATCTCTGACCATTGAAACAAGAGAGGGAAATGTTTGTGCAAAAGACTCAACGGTGATTGTGCTACAAGGATCCCAGTTCATGAATGGAGTATATTCTGGAGGAATGACATGATGATGAGGAGAAACACATATACCATCTCTAGCTGTCATCAGAAAGACTGATAATTTAGATTATGGGGCGCCTCTGGTAAAAAACTTCGATGGGACGATCAAACCGCACTCATCCAATATCCCCCAACGAGCCTTGAGTGCTCGTCAGTTCGGCGTAGATGTGCAATGATCGGACGAATTTGTTGGTCATAGCGAATGAAACAGATCGCCCCTACATTTTGGGCATGGAGGAATGTTACAACTCGCCTTTCTTGATATCTGCGGCAAAAACAAACTCTCCTACATTTCCTCTGTCGTTGTTGCGATCAGAATGGATTTCGACCGCGGACACTGAGCACGTAGAAATGGACACAGAACCTCGAACAAGTGGTGGATCGGAAGGAGATGACAACTTCGATTGGGACGATATGACCCCTTTCAGGAGTCCAACACTCGAAGAGCAGGGAAGAGGAGAGGATGATGAGAATGATGACTTTGAGTTTTTCTCCTTCTTCCCACCTCAATGACATGACTGACTAAAAAACGATAAACAAGATTATTGTTTGAAATGATGAATTGAACGAGCAGAAGGGATTAACATGGCTTGATGTTTCGGGACTTAAAATGAAACAGGATGTTTATATGGTGTGAAAATGACCAGGAACAGACAAGTGGTGAGATCATCAACGAATCATGGTATTCATCCTAAATGCTGCTGATTCGAGGACTATAAGCATTCGCTCCCATCCTTTGACACAAACCAGTGCTCATCAACAGATTGAGTGAGACCCTGGGTCCGGAAAAGATGGTCCATGGGTTGGCCGATCAACAAATGCAATAAAAAGATTTGTCTGTTGAAAGTAAATATCCCAACTCGAGAGGTGAATCATCGAGCCGGTTCTGCCCAAGTGGGGGCGGTTGATGAGCAAAAGATGGGATCAACCCATAAATCCAGAAATCCCCAACGGGGAGCAAAAACTGGAGAAAAAGAGAGGTCAGAATGACTAATGAAGTGAAAATAACCAAAAGGTTTTAAATGTAAACGCCGCAGAGCCTGTAGAAAGCCGCTGTGCACCTCCAACAGCTGTGTGGCAGAAAAGAAGGTTGATGAGCACTGGTTTGTGTCAAAGGATGTCGCAAGCTCCATCCGACACAGAACCAGGGCTCATCAACAGATTGAGATTTGAAAAGGACTAAAATCAAGTGGAAAGTGAGAATGATAATAAGAAAAGAAGAAATCTTGTTCGACTCTACTCACTTTCTCCCCTTTACATTGACAACGGCCGTGCTTCCTCAAAGGCTGCCACCAGCAGTTGGCGAGCGAGGAGTCTGATCGACCGATTAGGACCGGAGCGGAGTAGTAGTCGTCCGCGGTGGTTGACTTGGCTGACCATCCGACATGGGCATTCACCGCTTCGAGAGAGACATTCGCCACTCTCCTCAGAAAACTCACGGCAGCATGCTTAATTGAATAAGGTCCGAACTTGTGAGGAACTCCAATCTCAACTAGAAGACCTTTCAGCATGAGTGCAATTGATGTCATCTTGAGTGGGGACCCATTCTTGAGGTCGACCCACACTCTTGTTGATGCGAAGTTCACTGCTTCGTTCCTCTCCTTCCAGAACTTCATCATGTTTGATCGATGAGTTTGGAGTGCCACATACGGAGAGAACGTCCCGCTGCCTTCATCTCGAACGAGACGGATGTCATGCTCTGTTTGGTTTTGTTTTGAGACGATGGATACGGTGGCATATGGGACAGAAAGGAACTCAGTCTTCTCGTAGAAGTCAACCTCCTTCCAGCAGAGGTTGACTATCTCCTGTCGTCGACACATCGTCGTTGCGAGAACGAGAGCGAATGTTCGAAGTTGTTGCAGTTCAACATCTGATCGTGCACGTTCGTCTATTTGGATTGACCATTGAAGAAGAAGATCAATGTCCCAGGCCACTTTGTATCGTCGCTTCGATGATTGTCTGGGATGAGAACGCGCAATGAGTTTCCGAAAAGAGTTGAGGTGTGAGGATGAGTTGTGGAGAGTGGGGTGAAACAATCCCAACGATACGACAACCTTGACAATGGCACTATGTGGCAGTTGGTTGGGAGGTGGGAACTGACGAGAGAGTTCTGCCATGAATCCACACAGTATTGCTTCGATATTTGTCGATTTATGTACAAGAGAGTTGGGTCCATATCCACGGTCGTCACAGAAGAGTTTGAACAACTTCCACGCCCTCATCCAAGGGCCTTTGTTCTTGTATCTGTTTTCTTCAATCGTTCTCACAGATGTGTCGATCCTTCCAACTGTACAGAGTTCTCGAAAGAACATCAATCCAACCTCGTTCTCTCTCCCAGTAAAGAAGCGCGAACCATCCCTGGAGGGAGGCTCGCTTCGAAGGAAGAGTCGGTGTTCTCGGTCATCGTTGAAAAAGGACCGAGTATCATCGAGTCCATCTCGATCTCCTTGAGAGTCGAAGTCCAACTCTGATTCGCCCAATCTGGCGTGATAAGGACTCCCCTGATCACTCTCTCGCTCTTGAGTTTCTTCAGTACTCGAGGAATCAGCAAGATCGGAGGATGAAATAGAGGATTCATCATCCCTAACCACAACTGGGCGAATGCATCTTTTCCAGCTGCTTCTGTTTCCTCGTACAGCGAGTAGTATCTGCTGCATGTTCTGTTCTTGTAGCTCGCGAATAGATCTGTCTGTGGAACGAAGTTCCATCGATCTTGAAGGATTTCTAGAGCTTGCTTCGTCAACTTGTACTCCGCCTGAGGGTGAAGGCGCGAGAGAGCATCTGCTGTCACGTTCTGACATCCAGGAATGTGTTGGATGTCCACCATCTGCAACCCGGATTTCTCGATTGTCAGGAGAGTCTGACGTGTGATCTGGCACAACGTCTCGCCCGCATTCTGTCTTTTCAAATTGGAGATTGCCGATGTGTTGTCGCTCCTCACTGCGAATGTTGAAATGTAATTTGCCTTCAAGATTGGTTCTGCTCGAATGAATGCGAAGCGAATCGCTGCGGTCTCCTTCCAATTCGATGTTTGACTCTTTTGTTTTTCTGTCCAGAACGCGTGGATCAACGTTTCCTTGTCGTTGATCGTCAACTGGCAGCCCCACCCTGATGGGCTCGCGTCTGTAGTAATGAAAGCCTGTGGAGTGTTCATCTTGAATGCTCTTGGAAGATTCTCCTTGACTTTTGATGTCCAATGAGTCAATTCTCCCAGAATCATTGGATTCAGCTGGAAATGAGAGTTCCATCCTCCCTTCCTGACCGCTTCGTCCTTCATCTTGTTCATCTGTTTGAGGTATAGGCTTGTCGATGGAACTGATGTCCGCAGAAAGTTGAGATGTCCAATCAGAGTGGCCAGCTCCTGCACAGGAATAATTTGTCGCGAAAGAGTCTTCGCTTTGATGATTTGTAACAGATTCAACAGTTTCGACTGACGAGATGGTGTGATGGATAGTGTCTGAGTGAGAGCGTTGATCCTCCATCCAAGAAATTCGATCACCTGAGTTGGTGACAGCTGACACTTGTTCAAGGCTATTTCGAACCCTAGAGACTTCAGCATTGTCACTGCCTGCTCTGTCTTTGTCTGTGATTCTGATTTGTTCTTGGCAATGAGTAACACGTCGTCCAAGTAGAAAATGATTGGCATTTGGAGTTCCATCCTCAGCCATCTGATCGCTATTTTCATTATTTTTGTGAATGTTCGAGGGGCAGTTGCAAGCCCGAAGGGCATGCCGACATACTGATAATAGTTGCTGTCGAATTGAAAACAGAGATATCTGCGAAGGTGTTGTGGGACAAGGACGTGTTGGTAAGCGTTCGTGAGATCTATACTGCTCATCCACTCTCCGCCCTGGATTAGTTGGACAGCTGTCTCCACATTCTCCATTTTGAAATGTTCCGTCCGCACTTCTTCGTTGAGTAGGGTTGCGTTTAGAACTTTTCTCCACTTCCCCCCTGGTTTCGGGACCAGGAAGGTGTGCAGAGAGAGTGTGACGTCTGCTTCTTGAATTGGAACGACAACCCCGCATCTCAGTTCCTCCTCCAACAGTGCCTTGGATGCTCTGACCTCCTCCTGGCTCCCACGGAATTGTGGAGCCCAACAGACTGATTTGAGTCTCCTTGGCGACTCCTCCGACTTCCACTGCCACATTGCTCCCGCCTCGATTCTCTCTCTTCCCCCAATTTTCGTCCACAGTTGAATCGAGTTGATGAGGCGGAAAGGTGTCTTCACCTCCATGTCTACCGTCCCCACTTGGGTTTGCGCTGAAACGGTTGTCGGCCTTTTGGTTGGTTCGGGGGGAGGCTGAACCCCCCGTGGCCAGAGAAAGAGTTCTGGCCTGTGTGTGAGAGGACTGGCGTCGGTGATTGAGGAGATCCCGATGGTGGGGTGAGCAGGTCATTTGCAGCTGTTGCAGGTTGAGTAAGTCCAACTATATTTGTTACATTTCGAGCATTTACTGGTGTGACGTACCGACCGTTGTGAATACAGCCTGCCGCGTCCGCGGAAAGGATCATCGACATCGTGATTGATGACAGGATGTCAGCTACTGGCCTTTTGTCCATTACTTTCTGATATGTCTCCGCCAACACCCCGATTGCTGAAAGCGTTGAATCGGTGGCGATCATCAGTATCTGATCTTGCGTCCTCTGAGTTGGGCCTAGATCCAAACTATTGGGAGCTATTTCTGTCGGAATCCCAAGTAGTTTTCGGTTTTGTGATGTGGATGCCTTCATGTTGTCCCGCTGCTGGGCTGGGATGAAGGACCGCATCCAATCGCTACCAAATGATGGTTCCTGTCGTTTGATATCTCGTTGTATTCTTCTTTTTAATGTTTCTTGCCGATTCCGGTCGTTCTGCGTTCGTATCCCGTCACCCTTCCAGTGCCTCGAGTCGTCTGAGTGGTTTGGCTTTTTCTTCTCATTTCTTTTTCTCCGTCTGCTTTGATATTTACTTTTATGTCGCTTCGGTTCTCTTCGACTCCGTTCCTTTTGCCAATCGGTTTCTGACCAAGTCGATTCAGTTGTCGGACTATCAGAGCAGTATGAGGATGCACTCCTGTCGCAGTCCGACCATCTTCCATGATCTTCCCGAATACGCTGCTGCAATTGACCTTCCGAGTCAGAACTGCAATTGGATTTGGTTTTCTTTCGACGGGAATGATGTGCTGGTTCAGGCTTACTTCTCTTCTGTTTTTGTATTTTAGGAGGATTAACATCTTCGGATTGATTCTTTTGATCGTGTTTTTCGAGTGGTGGTTGAGAGAATGGATTCTCCTCTGGAATTTCGGGTGTTGTTTGTTGTGGAAGAAGAGTTGTCATAGAATCCACAATTCGCTTTGCCACTGCGTTAACCAATTCAGTATCAATTGCGTTTGAAACTAGTTGCTCAATTTGAGTCGAAGAGGTCTGGAAATCTTCTTGCAACATTTAGATCGGCCAACCCATGGACCATCTTTTCCGGACCCAGGGTCTCACTCAATCTGTTGATGAGCCCTGGTTCTGTGTCGGATGGAGCTTGCGACATCCTACTCATCACTCGGTATGAGCTGAATTCCACATCTCTTCCACGAGTGGTTGAGTCGGTGTGAAGCAGGTCTTGTTCGATGCCTTCTCCAAAACCTTCTCGTGTCAGTGTCTGCACAATTCTCTTTCCTCCGCGCTTTGCTTCGATTCCACCTTTTCTCCAATTGATCATATTGCTATTCATGGACTCCAGACAGAGAATGTGGGTGTGGTCGTCTTCCACTTCTGTGAAGAGAGATTGAAAAATGGCTGGGAGACGAGAATCTAGTACAAAATCCAGTGTCGGTTGGTGGTACGCACTCAATTCAAATATTTGAGTCAGAAATTGCAGTGCTCTTTTACAGACATCAATCCACGATAAAATCAGAGGATTGCGAGAGATCATGACGAGAGCGGGTTCGATTGGGATCAGAGCTTCGTGCAACACCACTTCTCGGATTCTCAGTGGATCAGTGTGGCCACTGGAGGTGAACACTTTCAAAACATCGATTGATGAGAGAAGGACTGCCTTGGGTAGAATCATGATCATCTCAAACAGGATGCTTTTGTCCACAATCACTGAGAGATCTCGCAAATGGGGTGTCGACAATATTTTGGGAACGAGTTGGGAGGAGACGATGGCAAGTAGATTTTGAGATGAACAATTATCGAGACATCGATGAAGGAAGACGAGGGAACCCTTGAATATTGTTGGATGTGGTGACGAAAGGAGCACAATCACAGAATCCACAAACACCGCAACAGGGTCTGTTGAGCCTTGGCCAATCAGCTTCAACAAATCGTTGACAAAGACGTAGGAAGAGCGAGAGTTAAATTTATCGATCGACAGCAAAAGCGTAGAAGACTTCTGAAAGAGCCCCTCATCAAAATGGTAGTCGTCCTGACAACATCAAATCCTGATTTCATTCCAAGGGCATTTTTCCCTTTTTTTGTATCGTTCAGTTCGTCTCACATACTCTCAATATTGGTTTTTTGTCGAATTGGATCAAATAAAGTCCTTTCAATGGAGAAAAGGTTGTTCGAAACAGAGGATCGTGGTGTCCCAATTTCATTAACAAGCCCTCATTTCACAAAAATGGTTCTCTAACTTTGTTTATAATGTGAAGTGGAATCTAGTAAATGGGGTGACCATACCCGAGATTGGTATGCATGCGACTCGCTCAGATGGTATCACAGTGAAGCGGTTTTTTTCCATACAAGAACACATTTTCTCCTCGAGAGCTAAACACGCCCGAAGAACAAGGGATCAAAACGTCTTTGCCTATTTTCTATGATTCGAGGATGAAACACATTTGCTCCCAACCAACTCATCAGTTGGAATGACTGGAACTGCACATCGCTTTTACGAGTGGTTGAGTAGTTATAAGCCAGTCCTTGCTCGATTCCTTCTCCAAAACCTTCTCCTATCAATGTCCGCAACATTCTCTTTCCTCTGCGCTTTGCTTCGATTCCACCTGTTTCCCATTTGACGACATTGCCGGTAAGGAACCCTTTTAGGATGAAAGTGAGGGTTTTGTTGTCTTCCACTTCTGTGAGGAGAGAGTGGAATATCACTGGGAGACGAGAATCTAGTACAAAATGCAGTGAGGATTGGTGGTACGCACTCAATTCAAAGATTTTGGTCAGAAATCGCAGTGATTCTTTGCATCCATCAATCCACGACAAAAGGAGAGAATTGCGAGAGATCATGACGAGTGGTGCACCGCCCCTTCGGTAGGTGCATTCCAAACCTTCGGCTTCTCTTCAGGGAGATCGGTCCGGGTAAGTTTGTAATGGGGCTCGGTCCACATTGATCAAACATGTCGGCGAACACTTCAGATCTTTTATCTCCTCCTGCCCCTCCCACAGCTCCAACGATACCACGTGAAGTGCTTGCACAAATTACCGAGAACCTCCAGGCGGAATTCCCAGATCTCTTCAGGCGCCAAACACCTGCGGCGAACTCGCCTAATCAAACCATGTCCTCGTATCCGCCTACACCACGCTCCTCTTCTGCCTCATCGGCACGCGCTCATCACCACCTGCCAATTAAAAAGTCCAAGAGACAATGCGCTGATGATTCTCCTTCGCGCAACTCAACGTCATATTCTGACTTCGATTCGGACGATTCAAGCGAGCGAGTTTTTCATTATCGTCCCCACTCACCACGACATCGTGCAAGAGAACCAAATCTTTCGCAATCAGATAGGGATACTGGCAGGAGGAGACCACACCGATCGGCCTCTCCCAAACGTCATCGCAACCACTCACAACGCTCAGGAGTGACAGATAAAGCTTCAAAGAGGTCTTCGCGTTCGAAACACAAATTTAAGGAAGCCGCATACCGCTGGGAGCAAGTTCTTGATTTCGACCTTCCCCCGCCCCCAGAGTTTCCAGCTATCTTGCAAGCGAAACTTGAGAGAAGGTGCAAGGGGTTCGACTTCAGGTGGTCGGATACATTGCTGACACCCCACTTTCGACAAGAGCTGGCAATCGCATCCAACCACATGCAAGCAACGATGGGTATATCCACGCAGCTCGCAGATGTCCCAGGCAAGATGACAGAAGCGCAGCGGCTCCAAGACGACATCCTCAAGCAGTCGACTATGTCGGGGCTCACCACCATTGCCTTCCTAGGCGATATCTACAAGACACAATTCGAGCTGGACGAACAGTCACCTCTCCTCCCGAAGCTCATCGACACGATGCTATCAGCCGCTGATGCTACCTCCTGCGCTCACCAGGCTCGTTTCGTTTACGTCACTGACCTGAAGCCAATGTACAGCAAGATGGGTATTCAGCAGCCCCTAGGGGAGGAGCTCATCACCAGAGAGCTCCCTCCTCCCCCTCCGCCAATGCAGCTCAACCAGACGCATTTTGATCGCACGGTACAGATGCTTGCCCCACAGTCCTTGTCACAGATGCACTCGGCGAGCAATTTCTCATCTCGAGGGGGTCAGGGCCGGACCCCCGCCAAATCTTTCGGCTCGGGAGCGGGCAACAACAGGAACAGGAGGTTCGGTCGCAACTAGTGGAAAAGGAGAAGATAACAGGAAGGTTGAAAGACAGACTACATCTCTGGGAAGCTATTGGTGGGAAGACTTTGGTAGATTCTGGAGCACTGTGGGAATGGATGGACAAGGACTCCCCGTCTCGCCTTCGGCTGCTCCCTCATGCTCCACCGTTCAAGGGCACCCCACAGGAGATGGACGCTTACGCAGCCCTCCTGCAGGAGGAAGTGGAAATCGGAGCAGTGTCGGAAGTACAGCGGTCAACAGCCTCTCTGATCCTGCCAACGTTCCTCGTCGCGAAGAAGGGAGGCAAACATCGGAAGGTGATCGATGCCTCGAGACTCAACAAGGAAATCAAGACGGATCATTTCAAGATGGAAAGCGTCCAAACGGCCTTTCCACTGATCGAGGAGAACAGCTGGATGACAACAATAGACATACAGTCAGCTTATCTTCATATTCATCTGGCAGAACCACTCAGGCAGTTCCTCTGCTTCCGTTTTCAGCAGAAGACCTATCAGTTCAACGCGCTGCCCTTCGGCCTATCAACCGCCCCCGAACCTTCTCAAAGATCATGAAGGTTGCGGTCAAGGCTCTTCGAGTGGAACTGAACGTGTCGGTCATCTTCTACTTGGACGATCTTCTAGTGATCGCGAGGACAGAGAACGAAGCTCTCCAAAAGACGAAACAAGCTGTGCAGAGATTACAGCAGCTTGGCTTCGTGATCTCGGAGGACAAGTGTCACCTCAAACCCTCTCAGGAGGTGGAATTCCTCGGTTGGCGCATCAACTCTCGGAATCAATCGGTCAGCGTCACGGAATCAAGGCGGACGAAGTTACTAGCGAAGCTGAGATCTCACACGATCAGTTGTCAACGGAGAGAACGGACGGCAGCCAAGAGTCTGTCCAGCCTCATCGGGTCACTCAATTTTCTTCGTACTTCAATACCGGAGACCAGCCTTTATCTCAGGAGGCATCATACTCTGCTGGCGGGAGCAGTTCGGAAGCGGGGATGGAGCACGGACATTACTCTGAATCCCCAGCTCTTGGGCGAAACCCAGTTTTGGAAACGGCGCCTCCTTCTCAATCAGCCTCACTCATTCAGACCGACGGCGGCACAGGCGGCGATAACTACGGACGCCAGCCCAACGGGGTGGGGCGCCACCCTTCAGCTGAACAATGGCACTCTCTACTTTCATGGGTTTTGGAGCGAGGGATCCCTCCTTCAGACGAGCAATTGGAAGGAGACGGCTGCCGTTGGTCAGGCTCTCAAGGCAGCGATGAAACACCTGAGGCACTCTCGGATCACATCAGTCTCTCTCCTCTCGGACAACACGGCAGCAGTATTCAATCTCCGGAGGCAAAGAGCAGGTCGTCCGCTCCTCAACATCACCAGGAGAGTCCTGAAGACATTCAAGAAGCACAACATCACCCTCCACTCGATCAACCACATCCCTGGGAAGAACAACGGGATCACGGACTCTCTCTCTCGCCTGCCCCCCCACGGCGAGTATCACCTCCTCCCTCAGGCGCTCGGCTGCCTCAATTTGAAGTTGGTTTTCTCGAGTGCAGTTGGTTTTCTGAACTGCAGTTGGTTTTCTGAACGACCGTTGGTTTTCTGAACGACCGTTGGAAATCTGCAAAAAAAGTTGGTTTTTTTAAACCTTATCGGTGTGGATGTTTGATCAAAAAAAAATTGTACAAATGGACGAGTTGGTAGATACAAAGACTTCCACTGTTGGGTCCCAGGTTCGAATCCCGGGATCTCCAACTTTTTTCTTAACAGGATTTTTCTGACATGATCATTCATATTTTTGTGAAATTATTGCAGTATTCATGATCGGATGAGTAATGTTCGACAATTGGATTGAATTGGCCTTTTTTTGAATCGGATCATCCCACTTTCTCTTTAACTCTCCTCTCTCTGGTGTATACCGCCCTTTCAACAGGATATATTCTGTACCAACAATCACAAAAATGAATCATGAGATGATACAATGAAACAGAGCAAGAATGGAGTTGTGCAAATCGACGCGATTATCTTTCACCGAAACAGGTGCCATTTCAGTAATCCCTGTCCCAAAACCAACAGAGTCCCAAGGATATTCCTCCATTTCAGCCAACTGCAATCTCACACCGCCTCCCCTTCCTTCTCAACCATACGTTAACCGTCAGATCCACGACTGGCATCGAGAGAACGCAACACCAGCAAACAAAGCGGAGACAAGGCAACTGGCTAACCACGTGTGCACCTCACTTTGTCTTCCAGCAGGGGCATATCAAGAAGAGACCGAAGGGAATGAATCCGATCTTTTCCACTCCCTCTTCTCGTACAGACCCAGCTCCCTTCCCACACAGAATCTCTTTTAATCGCATCTTTCCCAACCGGACACGAGAGATTTGCCGCAACCATTCTTCACAGTCAACCTGTCTCGAATCACCAACATCTCTGATGCATCTCCAGTCTTTCTCTCACTTGTGACACTTGTGAAAGAAGGAGCCGTCTTTGGAAAGTCTGAAACCCGAAAGGCCTGCCGATTGCTGGACAAACTTGCACCTGGGCCCAAGAAACTGTTCACTTGCGGCGAGATTCTGTTTGACCTCGTCCCATCACCGAATCGAACCTGTCGACTGTTCGCAGAAGCAATGGTCTCCCTTTTATCCTGTAGCAATGAAACAATATCATTTTCAGCACTTTCATTTCTGGATACAACACTAGAAATGGCCGACACTCGTGACCGACTCAAACTTGTGGAAGCCGAATTCTTCTGACTCCTCCGCTTTCATTCTGCGAGCAAGAGAATCATCTGAAGCCTCAACACATAATTCTTCTCGTGAGAATCATTGTTCGCTGTCTCTCTCAACTCGGCGACTCCATCTATTTTAGGGACTTTTCTGTGATTCCAGAACAACTTCAGTTCTTCCACATCATCTTTTCGGATCTCCTTGTTCCACTTGAGGGTTTTCTGAGATTCATCTGTCGTCACTACTCCATATTCGACATCCACAATCCGACATCCAGCATTATGACTCTGCTTCTGGAGCCAATGCGATGCGCTCTTTTCTACGAAGAAATTCACTCTTTCATGCTGCCCCCCCTCTCTCTGTCGCCATCATAAATTGCTTCATTCACTTCACCACCGTTGAAATGATCGATCAAGGCCTGTCGTACCTGAGATGGACTCTGTTGATGTGGAAGGACGCAAAACCCGAAGTGCAAAGGAGAAGCAAGGACATCATGGCCAGCTTGCGAGAGGAAGGTCTTGATGACTCTTTGGAGTTGGAAACAACATTCTCCTTTTTGCACACGAAACCACAGCGAATTTATTTCGGATCACTCGATGTGATGACATGGTTGGGTATGAATACACTGACAACTCAAATGCTCATTTTGGGGTCTCCACTGGCACAATAACGAATCGACACTGAATCGCACTCGATTTGAAGAAAACTTAGTCCCTGACTGCCCCCACTATTTTCTCAACAGATGAGACAAAACCAAAAGAAACCCATTTCTTGCAAAGAACGCCGAACGAGGTCTCATCGAACAGCAGATGGTTGTTAATGTGAACTTGTAGAAAGATCCGTGCAGACAGGAACAACTCGATCTGGAACAACAATTTGTTCTTCCGTGAACATATTTTGCGACGCAGCTGAAGTTTGAAGCGGAGATCAAGAATGCTGAAGCCATCCAATTCTCGTCATTCTCTGCTGCCATCCCCAGATTGGTTGGACGGTTGAAACGCACTCGATTCAAATGATAAGGATTTCATTGTTTGCTGGAACCAGATAGTAAGTCATCCCCAACTCCTGTGCTGCACAAATCCAGTTTGTTTTTGAACACTTCACCAACCAATATTTCGGAAACAAGACAATATCACGTCTTCAATTCATTCAGTGCATGTCACAAGCAATCAAGAAAACAAAATATTCGCGAAAATAGGCTCAGAAACTGGTAAAGAATGGGTAAAACGATAATAGCCTCAGATCCCCTCCCCCGAATCTCTATCGTCTCATGTACAGGCAAGAAAGGGCAGGACGCACAGAGAAAGACACTGCCAGAACAGAAAGCTACAGCGAGATTCAGCGCAGAACAGGACAGCCAAATGATGACGAGCTTCGAAGCAGAACAGAACGCGGAGGAAGAAAGAGGATGGGACACGAACCAAAAGAAAGGGAACGGACCACGACGGCAGATCCACCCAATCCGATCGGAGAAACAATCAGAAATGGCGCTTCTGCCTCGCAGCCACAGCCTTCCCCTTCGCGACGGATGTTGTCGGTGTTATCTTCTTCACACTCGCAGAATGCACACTTTCGTGTTATGGGGAAGAGGGGGAGGGTGTGGGAGGGGTTGTGGGGAGCGAGACCAACTTTGGGGCTGGCTTCGAGTGTTGCGGCGAGCGCATCCCATTCCCGCGCGAGAACCGGTGCATCGTCACAAGAACAGGACTCGGTGGCTCGTTCAAGTTCGCGTGGTCCTTCGGAGGCGAAAGGGGGTTTGTGAGTGTGGGCGACGAGGGGCGAGAGCGGTCTGTGTTGCTGTCCGCTGCCGACGGAGGGGTGTGCGGTGTGGGCGAGAAGAGCGGCAGGAAGTGCTGGTCTGTGTACAATGAGAGCGGGGTGGGGTTCAGTTCAATCACCGACTCGCTTTCTTCGTTCGTCGCGCACGTCGGCGAATCAACACGCGACGAGGAGGCCAGCGAATCCAGTGACGCTGCGGACGAGACTTGTGAGAGTGTGGGCGGCCGGGCATGCCGTTCGGGAGTGGTGCCCGGCCGATCCTTGCCGTCGGAGGGCGTTTTGTTCGATTGTCCGAAGAGCTGACAGTTTCGGTTTCCAGCTTCCATCAATTCCAGAATCGTCGCATGCCCCAACAATTGTGCGGGCACATTCTGAACATTAATCTGCGGCACGTCCAATCCGAGTGGAGTGTAGCTTCGGCAAGCGCTGGTCAGCGGCGGGCGACACGCGAAAGAAGCGGGCTCGTTTTCGCCAACTTCAGCGGCATTCGGTGTCTCCTCGCATCGCCGGACTGCAGAATCGATCCCGCTGGCTCCGTCCCGCTTGTCGGTTCACTCGTCTGCGGTCGTTTCGTCGACGAGCTCGATTTCGGTTTCACGACACACGGCGCCAGTGAGCAGGGGAACTTCACTTTCGGAGCAGTACGCACACTCGGCGCAGACTGAGCCAGTCGCACTGCCTGGTTGAACGACGTGTTGTGCAGAGTGAACGATTCCTGCAAAAGACGAGGCGTTTGCACAAGACGATTAATCACTCCAGCATGCTTCCTCAACCCCGAAACGAACGATCCCTTCATCCGAGTCCGCCGGCTCAGCGACGTCACTTCCATCGCAAGCTCCACTCACCAACTGTAGCGCTGAATCAGAAAAATCGACTCAATCAGCATCACGCAGTTGTGCCCTTGAGGTGAATGAACCAGGATCACCCCGTCACCATCAAGTGCTTTGTCAAGAAAGCTGCACACACGGCTCACATGTTTCGCTGGCGATGCCAAGAATGTCGTTCCAGTTCCACAGATCACCACATGAGTGATTCGTTGCGTGTTCAGATACTGGCGAACGAGGAGAATGACGGCGAGAAGAAAACGAACAGCAATCGAAGAAGCGGCATCCTCATTCACCAAAAACAATTGAGGCATCAGCTTAGACACAGGCGTGGGTGGAGTACGTCGGCTAATCACATTGACTGTGACGTGCATGTTGTGATAGTTGCTGTTCCAGTGAGGATGAACTGTGTCTGAAAGAGTGCGCGATGGAGAGTACGCCAAAAGTTGTCTCGGAGGTTGTTGAGCAGGATGTGTATGTGCAGGCGGTGACTGTCACATCGAAAGATGGGCCTGAAGCTGACATTTTTTGACAGACTTCCTTGACATCGAGTGTGAGATGAGGAGTGATGAGTAGTCGTAGGCGGAGATGAAAATCCATTCTCCAGATCGTCCGCTCGAACACTGACAGATTTTATCGAATTTTGAGTCGATGACAAGACTTGAAGGTGGGAATTTGGATGGACATGAAATCGAGATCCCTCTGCCGTCATGTGTGGAGGATCACGTGGAGAACGAGCATTCTCTGATGATGGGAAGATGGTCAGAGAGGCAGTGGGGGAGATCAGAGATCCGACAGACGCGGATGACAGGGTCGATGGAAGAACGACGATCAGTTTGGAGAATGCCAGATCATCCACACACATTGACGTTCGTGGCAGCAAAGAGGTTAGTTGTGAGGCTGTGAGTCCGCTGGGGTCCAGGAACAGCGCCGCTCCATTCGCGGTAGCTGAACTGTCAGAAAATATTGTCGAGGTGATGGAGAGTTGTCCGCCTGTGACTGACCGAGAGAGCTCCTCCATTTGCAGCTGAACACGGCGCGAAGATCGAACTGGCAATGGTTTCTACCTCATCAGTGCCGATTGTTCCACTCAGGGCTTAGCCCGACCCAATCGAGACGAGAGAGGTGAACGAGCAGCTTGACATGGCCATGAATCCATTTTGGTCAATGTTAGTGTCTCGCTTGTTTCAGTGAAGGCAGAGTCCACAGACAGTGTGATTGTGCGGCAAGTCGCGTCAGAGTTGACAGTGACGGTGATGCTCAACTGACCCGCCGCGGTGGTGGCTGTTTTAGATCTTGAAACACATTGACATAAACGACTGAAAGAGACACGGATTCAGTTAGTGTGGCATCGATGAGAGATGAGCTCGTTGACCCACAATCGGTGAAGGGAGAGGAAGAGAACGACACTGTTCCAGTTGACTTTGTGATCGAGAAAAGGGTGGTTGTTGACGTCAGATCGTTGATGATCGTCGTTGTGAAAGTTACATTGCCTATGGACGTGACGGCGAAGAGAGAAGAATGTGCAGTTGGACTGAGCGAGGCAAGCGTGTATGAAGAGATGGAGAGTGTTGCTGTTGATATGTGGGAGAGTATTGGTGAAACAGTGCAAGTCGTGAACGAGCACAGTCTTTTCTTGTTCAAAGAAAGCGAGATTTTGCCTTCCTGTGAACATCTGAGCCATATCACGGCGCGGACGTCCTCGCCAAAGTGGAGGAAATGATCGATGCAGTGGACGTCGAAATCGTAAGCCCAGCCATCGCCTCCTGACACTCACACCATCTTGTTCGACAGGATGTCGCTGTTCTTCCAGAGTTGATTGATGATGTCAAGATCATCGTAGTAGTCGACGAGGGATTGGAAATCAGCAGCAACCTTCTCAGCTCGTTCGCCAGCCTTCTCGCCGTCTGATCCTTCTTCCCGCGTGTTGGCGACTTCGACTGAATTTGTGTCGGTGCCACATTCATCGGATATGTCGGAATCGACAAATAGAAACGCCAGTTGTGGACAGCATCGGCTGATCCTGTCTACTCCATCAGAATGCGAGGGTCAGTCTCGTAATGCGGGAACCACACAATGTGTGCGTTGAGGGCAACTTGATGGGAGTTGGAGGACATGGGAAGAAAGTAGGGAAGTGGAAGATTGGGGTTTGTAGAAGGAGGGTTGGGTGAAGTGGTGGATGTCTTCCTGTGGGTATCTTTGGTGCGAGATTGGCTCGGATTGATGTGTTGTTTCTGACTGTTTTTGATTGGTGTATGTGGGAGGCAGTGCGAAAGAACCAGAAAAATCTCGTTCGGTTAGCTGGTTGGCGCGAGATGTGGCATATTCTTCATCGAATGGCTGATTCTCTGATTGTTGCAGTGGACGACGATATGACTGGGAATTCTACGTGACAATGGCAGCAGACGATTGTTGTGGAAACTGTGGGTTGATGTGCTGTTGCTGTTGGTTCACAAAACCCTCCCTGTTTGAGAGGGAGTCGGGCTTCTGTTTGGCATACCGCTTTGCCTGTAAACGGACAGTGCTGTGCTCGTTCTGAGAAAGGAAGGGAGAGAAGTACTTTTGTTGATCTGGGAAGGCAACAACAACTCGTCCAGAATCGACAAGCGGGTTCTGGACATCGTTGACCTTGTCTGGAGGGTGTTCGTGTTTGTTTCGATTCTCAAGGGCTTTAACATGAGAATGGAGGGGATACGTCATAACATCGTCTGAGTAGAGAGGTGGGAGTCGAGTATCTTCCGCTTGCTCCTGTTGTGAGTGCATCAGAGATCTGATGGTCATCGGGAACTCCTGACTGGGCACATCTGCTTGGACATCTTCAAAAACAAGCACTTGTTGATTGTATGTCGGTTGCTGCTGACGAGGAGGGTATTGATGGGCGAGAGATTCCACGATGATGGGATAGAACTCGTCCGAGTTGTAATTCTGGTCCCTCATCGAAGGATGCTGCCAATAGTGCATGTGGCGAGGTCGAGGACGCCCAGACATTCCCATTTGTGTTGAGGGAGTCTTTTCAATGTCATCACCTGGCTGTTGGGGAAGACGTCGACGATGCTGTCGGGGTGACGTTCTTGACGATGCAAATGGGGATTGAGAATCGTCCCCCTCGACACCATCCATAAGGTCGTCATGGGGGAAGGGATTTAAATTGAGTTCAAAGTTGGTCGGCTTGACAGGGACATAGATGAATCCATTCCGTTCGATCGGAAGAGGATAGTTATGTGTCGTGTGATCTCGACCGTATTCAGGAAAGATATCGAGGAATGGAGGATTTCGAGTCGTTTGGTTATGTTAGTTAATACAGTGTCGCATTTGCATCAGAATACAACGAGTTTTTCATCATCTTTTGATTTGTTGTGTGGATGAAAGGTATGCCATATTTGCATGCACAGAGGAGAGATTATCTGATTCAGAAACCTGAATTGATTGATGAGACTTCGCTATTGATTATTGTTGAGGATCTGATTGACAATCCAATGTGGACACAGTTAGTAGGCATGGATTTCGCTGGAAAATGACAAGGGACCCACATTTCTCGAGAGTGATCTAGGCCTGAGTGAAGATGAGTCGATGTCGAGTGTTTTTAACTCTTCTTTGAGTGTCCATTCTTCCTGTTCAATTCACGGTTCCATTTTTCATCATGATCCAATCGCTCAGGAGGGGTCATCAAACAGTGAGATTCAGCATGTGTCATGGCTTGCCCAAGCATTCGAAAGGATGGGAAAGCCCTTCACCGTGTCCCTCAATCGTATCTGAGCGATGAGAGGATGAGATTGTTAAAACACAATCAGAGATAGAGGCCTTTCTGACCGTCCAATCTTTCCAGACTCTCAATCCAATTGTCGAACATTACTCATCCGATCATGAATACTGCAATAATTTCACAAAAATATGAATGATCATGTCAGAAAAATCCTGTTAAGAAAAAAGTTGGAGATCCCGGGATTCGAACCTGGGACCCAACAGTGGAAGTCTTTGTATCTACCAACTCGTCCATTTGTACAATTTTTTTTTGATCAAACATCCACACCGATAAGGTTTAAAAAAACCAACTTTTTTTGCAGATTTCCAACGGTCGTTCAGATTTCCAACGGTCGTTCAGAAAACCAACGGTCGTTCAGAAAACCAACTGCAGTTCAGAAAACCAACTGCACTCGAGAAAACCAACTTTAAATTGAGATGACCCAGGCGCTCCAAATGCTCCAACAAGAATGGAACTTCGTTCCGGAAATAGATCTGTTCGCGACAAGCAGGAACAGACAATGCAAGATGTTCTACTCTCTCTCAGAGGAGGAAGACGGAGCTGGAAGAGGAGCTCTAACAATAGACTGGTCAGGGATGATGAATCTTCTGATCCACCCTCCGATTCTGCTGATCTCGAAAGTGGTGAGGAAGCATATCCTTCAGAGACCGAAGAGAGCAGTACTGATTACTCCAGCATGGAAAGGCCAGCCATGGTCCGCTCTCCTATCCCGCCTCTCCCCCCTGCAGTTGGAGTTGGGGGACTACGCCCTCCTGTCGGCGCTGGATCTTCCGCTCGCGGAAACGAAACCACCGCCCGGCAGGTTTTTGGCCTCGTTGATCGAATAGTCGGCAACTCGGACACCAGTTCCTTCCCGAACTTCGATACAGCCGGCGCAGGACCTCCCGTCGTTGGGAACGAACATACCGCCCGGCGCGACCCAGATACTGGTCCCATCTCGAACCTCGATACAGTCGGCGCTGGAACTTCCGTCTTCAGAAACGAACATACCGCCCGACACGACCCCGGCATCAGTTCCTTCTCGAACTCCGATGCAGTCGGCGCTGGAACTCCCGTCATCGGGAACAAACATACCACCCGACACAACTCAGGCATCAGTTCCTTCCCGAACTGCGATGCAGTCGGCGCCGGACCTCCCGCTACTGGGAACGACCTTACCGCCCGACAGACCCTGGACCCCCATCTCCAACCCGCCACTCACCCTCCGTCTCCGTTCTTTCGGGAACTTTGCGAAGCGGACGGCTGGGAGGAGGGTCTCATCAGTTTGGAAGAGAGGAGATTCAAGGCTCAGTCGAAATGGAGACGAGCGTGGCGTTTCTTCCACCAATTCTGTGTCAGCAAGAGCTATGAGGTGGCCTTCATCATCAATCCAAGCACGAACATCCAGAAAGTTCTCTCGGAGTTCGCCCTATATCTTCGGCCTATACTGAGGAACTCACCTCGCACCCCAGCCCAACTAGTGTCGAACGTGAAATCGAGCCTTCAGCTCTTTCACCCCTGCCTCGCGAACGACAAGACGGCCCTTCGTTCAATCCAGAAACTCCTATCGAGAGACACACCACTCGACACCCTACCGATGTACACTAACATTTGGAATATCAACAATCTCCTCCGCTGGACACAGCTGACAGCTCAGAGGGCGGCTAACGACCCAGAGCTCCACCAGACCAGGACCTTGATGTTAGTCCTTGCGTACACTTGCTGCCGACGTGAAGAGTTGACTAAACTCAAGTGGGATCGAATCGAGTGGCCCTCTTCGGTGATGGAAGGCACACCAGATCGGGCAGTACTATCTGTCAAACAGAAACAACATCAAGACGTATACCACCAAAAGACTGTCTTCAATGAGGGCACTCCGGACTACTCCCCGTTCCTCGCTCTTCGCGCGCACCGCCTCAACGTCGACGCTGCGGCTCCTCGCCTCTCACCTCTGCCCTACTCAGACTTGACCAACGTCTGGATCAACTTCACCACGGGCCAACCGCTGAACCAGCAGCGCATCGCAGAGAGGATAGCTGCAGCCTTCAGAGAGATGGGCCTCTCCTCCGACTTCCGCCCGTATTCCATCAAGCACGCTGCAATTAGCTATCTGCGTCTCAAGAGACATGTCAGCCTCAGGGTCCTGAATGCACACGTTGGCTGGAGCTCGGGCTCCACAGTCGCGGACAGATACTATGTCAAACCGATCCTGGATGGTTCTGACGACTTCACGCTCGTAGCGGCTTGGTGGCAGCCCCTGGAGGGGGGTCACGGTCAGGGCTTTCCAAAAATACCCATAATTTTCTGGGTGATTTCGAAAAAATGGAAAACACCAAATTGTCTTTAGAAAACTCTGTCAAAGTAAATACATCAAAGATAGACAATAATATTATCTGAAAGTGAAAGTTTCTCCCGATTGAATGAAAAGAAGATAATAAAGGGTAAATCTTGATCTGTCCTTCTGAATTTGAGACTAAGAATGGCGAAAGTTGTGTGAATCTTTGCGCGATTGTCGGTGATTGCGGAGGAGATGAGAGGATGTTTTCTTTCTTCTTCGTGTCATTGTTTTTAAGGAAAAGGAGAGTTTGCATGGATTGCTTGTATTAATTATTATTTTCTTCTTGTTGAGGAATGGTCTGGAATAATGGTAGTGTTGTTGTTGATCTAGTTCCTTTTTTAGGGATTGTTGTGGGGGAGTGTTGATACTGATGTTGATCTTGTTCTTCTTCACAGATTGTCGAAGATCCTACAAAGTCGGCAAAATCCACGGACAAACGTGATGAATCCAATCGAAGTCAACACAAATAGGGACGTACAGGTCCATACTGTGCAATTTTTTCTCGTCTGGAATACTCGGATCATCACATCGTCTGACCCTTGTCGAACTTGGCATGATACCACCCTTTTCTCAGGCGATGATTAATACTGAGAACCACGAAGATATGGAGAACTAATTTCTGGTTCCAATTACTTCGATAGCAACGACTTCAAGTGTGATCTCCATTCGTCAACCTTCTCTCCCTCTAATTCACTTAATTGTAGGTTCTGGATAAAAACCAATGTTTGATACAGACGGTGTTCTGATATTTGTTGGTCCGCTCACAGCAGATCACAATCACAACAAATATTTCGTGATGACTGGTCTCATCTGCTGCATTCCCTCGCCACTGCAAATATTGCTTTCATACGCTCACACATCTTTCTTTCCAAGACTCTGCCTTGAATGAGATCATCTTTTTAGTCAGTCTCCCACTCCTTCAAGTTATCACACAAGAGACCAAGGAATTTACTCCTCGTTTCGCTCAAACCGCGCTCTTCATCATTGCACTTGTCACCAGTTTGTCCTTCATCGCATTTTATCGACGGATTAGTGCCCTTATTCATTCCGTTGAATTTTCTGGAGGATCCGAAACAGCTTGCTCTCCCATCGTTCAAACTCTGTATAAACGGCCTATTTCCGTCAATTGATTCCCCAAAACGTGTTAAACACTCTTTTCCCATCCTCTAAGCCACTAACGACTCGCTGTTGACCAAGTACAACCTCATGCAACTCCTCATCACCATTCTGGATCGATTCATCGACATGTGCTTCGACTTAAAACACACAATTCCTTTGATTCTTCATCTCGTTCTCCTGGTACAACCACATTTCCTTTCAAGACTCGGATATGCTGATCGAATGCGATGGCGTGAATGTACATCTGGATATCAGCGAGAAGACCCTCAACAAGGAAATAAAAGAATCAGCCCTGGACATCATTCAGAACGCCACTCCTCCCTCACATTCCTCACTCGCAAAAATTCATTCATCCTCGTCAACCAGCATCGCTTTCACCATCATCGAGAACATTTCAACGATGTTCATGTTCCTCTCCAGTTCTCTGTTCGCACCAACGCTTCTGGAATTGGGTAGTATCACGCCTCTTCAACTGATCCTGATTACGAGCCAGAAACAGACGAAGAGATCCACACTCATCTCCCTCCTACTTGCTTTACGCACACACAATCGCACCAGCACATATGCACATCCACACACTCACGCACACACACTCCTGCACGCGCACACATACTCACTCCTGCACGCCCACACACATTCTCACGCACCCGCACGCCTGCACACTCACGCACGCACACTCTCACACGCATGCACTTGCACACTCACACACGTATGCGCACACGCTCACGCACACTCCCACTTCAATCGAAAATATCATCAGCTTTCTCGCTTTCATTCGCAACGCCGTCTTATCTCTCATCCCAAAGGGCATTCTGACAATTTTGATGTTGGTGACGGTCGACCACATCATTCAGGGGATACTCGACGACTTTGTCGACAAGACATTGAACACGTTCGTCACAACTTGCTCCAATCAGACGGAGTTGATCATACAGAAGAAGATGGCTGAGTCGAAGAAAAATAACGAAAAGAATAGCACCGTTTCAACAAACAAATCGTTCACAATAGTCTCACAGTCCTCCTCCATCTCGTTCAGCACTCCAACAAGTCCACAGTCAGGCGCGCGCGTCGGAAACAAGCAGACTCCAGTCACACTCAGTTTGTACACAGCCTTCTCATCATCCCCCTCGCGCACATCCTTCGCATCGTCCCTACCGCGCACATCGTTCACATCGTCCCTACCGCGCACATCCTTCGCATCGTCCCTTCCGCGCACATCGTTCACATCGTCCCTTCCGCGCACATCGTTCACATCGTCCCTTCCGCGCACATCCTTCGCATCGTCCCTACCGCGCACATCGTTCACATCGTCCCTTCCGCGCACATCCTTCGCATCGTCCCCCTCGCCCGCAACGTTCACATCGCTCCTCCCTCGCAATCAGTGATCTGTTTCATTTGCTTGTTTCATCATTATTCATCCAAATTGCTCAGAACCTCATCGCTTCGAACCTCAGTCTCTCTCAACGCATTGTCGGTCTGTTTGCTAACCTCGCAACTCGTCGTTCGCATCACGGGCAAGAGGGAAGGAACAGAAAACAATCATGATCACAACAACATCACCTCTCTGCGTGCCCACTTTGCAACTCATCCATGATTGTGTTGTTGCCGCGATCAACATCGTACATGTCCTGCGCTCGTCGAACGGTGACACACTGCCCTTCGATGCTGTTGAAGTGTCGACGTCCTCACTGTAGACGCAGCCAGGATGAAGAAGAACGAGAAGCACTTTGAAAGTGGATATGAAATCATCAGGAGTGGGTGACAGAGGAAGAGAAGAGTGCGAAAGTTTCTCAGTTCCATACTGGACACTCTTATTCGATGGGAGATGGGAAAGATGAAAAGAGACATCGAGAAGATCATTCCTGGCAGTTTGTGTCAAAGTATTGTCTCTTCAATCACTTCATGAACCGATTTCTGATTGTGGAATGACTAGAATGTGATATTAGAAAGTTTGTATCATTGAGAAAAATATGGGGAAGTGATCAATCCCTGATCTCGCTATCAAGATGAAATTGTTTCGAATGCTCCAAGGGTAATGTTCGCACGAATTATATCAACATGAAAAATCTTAAATCTGAACAAATTGAGCAAGTCGGCTCCGTGGGTGGAAAGCCCTGGTCACGGTCCCTCAATCGACAAATGTACACTCGACCCAATCCCTTAAGGATATGCCTTTCTCATTCATTTCATTCATTATGTTCTCTCTTTGTGTTCTTTTCAAGACTCCCTGAAGAGAAGCCGAAGGTTTGGAATGCACCTACCGAAGGGGCGGTGCTTTCAACAAACCAAGGCTTCTCTTATTGTACCTGCTTCCACAAGCCGCGAGGAGAGCAGATGCTTTCTCGAGTTCCTTTGGACTCTGTTCCTGGCAACTGGCGCAGTTTTTTGTTCCTCGTTGAGGATTTTCTGCGATCAGACCATTAATAAATATTTTGCTTCCTTCCCGTCGCTCGCGACAGTCTCCATCACCTTTTGGTTTTTACCTAGGTGATTGGAATAAAGTAAGTATTGGAAACTTCCTTTAGCGAAGTGTTCTCCTTTGGTTCGATTCACATTGGTGGACCGAGCCCCATTACAAACTTACCCGGACCGATCTCCCTGAAGAGAAGCCTTGGTTTGTTGAAAGGTTCAATAGGGATCAGAGCTTCTTGCAACATCACATCTCGGACTCGTTGAGGACTCACGTTGCCACTGGTGGTGAGCATTCTCAAAACGTCGATTGATGAGAGAAGGACGGTATTGTGGAGAATCATGATCATCTCAAACAGGATGCTTTTGTCCACAATCACTGAAAGATCTCGCAAATGGGGTGTCGATAGGATTTTGGGAACGAGTTGGGAGGAGACGATTGCCAGCAGGTTTTGTGTTGAACAATAATCCAGACATCGATGAAGGAAGACGAGAGAACCCTCGAATATTGGTGGATGCGGCGAAGAAAGGAGCACAATCACAGAATCCACAAACACAGCTGCAGGGTCTGGGGAGTCTCGTCCAATCAGCTTCAACAAATCGTTGACAAAGGCGTAGGATGAGATAGATTCAATTTTTTCGATCGACAGCAAAAGCGTAGAAGACTTCTGAAAGAGCCCCTCATCAAAATGGTAGTCATCTGTGACCATTGAAACAAGTGATGGAAATGCTTGTGCCAAAGACTCAACCGTGATCGTGCTACACGCATCCCACTTCAGAAATGGAGTATATTCTGGAGGAATCACATGATGATGAGGTGCAAAGAAGAGATACTGTCTGTAGAGATCATGGAAAAGTCTTCCAAGTTCAAGTAATGGGACGATCAAAACGAACTCAGAACGAAGAATACATCAGTGGGAAATGAGTTGGGAACAAGACTAACAATTAAATAAACGCGTTTGATGAGATATCAAAGAAGAATAGCTTTTCAGTCATCATTTACAGAGTTTAGCGTTCGATTGAAAATGAAATCTGGAGGAAGGAGAGGTTCACTGGGATAATGTGGCATTTGGACAGATGTTCAGCATTCAGACGAACAGGCACAAACTGTTTGAGATTGATGTAGATGAGTCTGGATGTGTCTTTCAAGCTTGTCGAATACTGATGTGTGTTTAGCTTCGATGTCAACAACTTGACACACGTGGAAATAGCAAGAATGTGAGTTCGGGAGAAGACCAACCATGATCAGTGTCAATCCGCATTGAATGTAAGTTCCTTCCTGAATAGTCTCGCATGATGCCGCAATGTTTGATCGGTGTCCACTTCGATCCCCACCACTCGCAGTTCCAAGGCATCATCCCACCCATCTTCCCTCAAAAGCACTTCTCGTCTCTTCTGCCGCTCTCGTTTGTTCCGATTCCATTCTTGTGTTCTGTTTCCGATGCTCAGGGAGATATTAATATAATGTTTTTCGTATTCCATCTCGATCATCGTTCGCACTTCCCATTTCACAAGTTCAGACACGATGTCGGTTTCATGTTCGTCTGACCGAAGTTCCATGTTTTTGATGCGGCAGTGGATATTGCAGAGAAGCTTCTCGAGTTCGACGGTATCTTCTTCATTCAGAATGAGTTTGTCCCAATTGTTGAAAAGAAATATGATGAAGTGTTTAGCTGGCTGAAAGACAGACACGCGAATGAGACGATATTGTTCGAATTGCGCTTCTCGAGTCTCTGCAGTGGGACGACAGATGGATGAATGGAATCTGGTGATGGCGAAATGAGTTTTGGACTCCGAGAGAGGAAGAGAAACAAAATCGACGATCTCAAACATCCTCCCAACAAGATTTGTTGTAATGAACTGTTCCTTCATCGATGGATACACATTCACGATGTTTGTGATGGCCATGATGGTTCGTCTTCTGATATCTTTGTGAGTGAACGGGAGAGAGTTGAGAATGAGATCAGCGAAGGATGGATCATCGAGGATGATTGTTTGGAAGGATGATTTGTGGGGATCTGTGATTTTGTGTGTCAGATCGGCCATCACAGCCCATCCACTAAGCACATAGTCTTCACATTTCTTTCGAAGATGATTTAGAGATTCAGCTATATGTTTGTTATCTCCAGAAATAAATGGAGTGGTTGGCGACGAGTCGGAGGGAAGAGAAGCGATGAGAGTGTCTACGTTTGAAATGTTCACGAGAATCTTTGTGAGAGCATCTTTCATAAATAGAATCGTTTCTCGAACGATCTCAAAATCAACCTGAAATGACAAGAAGTGTTGAAAAGGGTGAAAACACACTTCGATTGGTGGAGTTGTTTTTGAAAGAAAAATTGGGAGGTGGAACGAGTACGAACAGAAGTCAAGTGAACGGGTGACGAAGAATTGATCATCTTTTATCTGCTGGACGTATTTTGGGAGGTGTGAATGATTAGTTGGGAGATTTCTTTGGAACTCGGTGAAAACGATTCGGAGTTTCTTTGTCAGAGCGGTGAGGAATGATGAACCAGAAGATGGTTGGCGCGGGGAGGATTATGGGAAGATGGGTGATGGGAGAAGGGTGAGAGCAGGTGGATCTCGCTTCACAATCAAGAAAAGACTCCAGAGAGAAGGACGGGCGATTCTGAGATGAGGAAAGAGAGAAAGCCGGGCTAAAGTGGTGAGAACTGCAAGTATGGTGGGTTTGTTCCCGATTTTGTTGAATGTGGGAATGATAAAGTCTTTGGGTCGGAGAAAAAATGAGTCGACAACTTCAGGTTCGAAGAAGAGTGATTCTATGCAAGAACAACACTGTTAACACTTGACCAAGAAACTAACAATGAATAAACTGATTCCAAGGCAGGACATTTCGACCAATCTCCCAATTGGGTGAGGACGAAAGAACTGTCACTCCGACTTCCGGTTCTTGGGTCTTGTAACAAGGAATAAAGGGTGCGATCAGACAACTCATTCTTTTAACTCCATTTCAGTTTTTCCCTGTTCCACAAAACTGCAGTTCAGAGCTTCTCTAATTGAATCAATGATTTAGTGATCGTAGTTCAGCAATCGTTGGTGAGATCTACTCCAAGCGAACCCATGATTCACTCGGATCATCACCAAATTCAGACCTCACAACAGCTTTCACTTCAAATACTGTCCCTTGTTTCTCCTATCTCATTTTCGTAACTTGTTTTCCTTCAACATTAACCTAAATTCGCAAAACACCAACGATCTAACCTTACCTCAATTTGGCAAGACCCAAGAACCGGAAGCCGGAGTGACAGAAGGAGTTTTTGAGGAAAGCGATGAGCGAACGAACGATGGTGATTTCGAATCTGAAAGGAAACAAGAATGACAGGTATCATCACATTGAAGGAAATGTGAGAGTGAAGAAATGAACAAAGAGCAGACCACAAATCCAGACGAGTGTGCTC
This sequence comes from Blattamonas nauphoetae, assembly GCA_033064195.1. Taxonomy (NCBI): domain Eukaryota; phylum Preaxostyla; order Oxymonadida; genus Blattamonas; species Blattamonas nauphoetae. The sequence goes on along the minus strand of JARBJD010000101.1, from coordinate 103,726 downwards.
CACAACACAAGGGAGATATAAACGGACACCAACTATCAAAATAGTTCCTCGTCTTACTTTCTGAAAGACATTCAATTGTGTAAGCAAGGAAAGATCCAGAAAGCAAAATGACGCACCAGATACAACTTTCTTCAACTCTCGAAGTGTTTTGACGATGGTGGATTATACTGGACTGACCGGGGGTGACCGGTCACTTTTTCACAAAAAGTACTGACGGTCAGTGACCGAGAGTTTTCGAAATATGGGTGACATTAGATCGAAGGATCCCGATGAAAACTGGATCAAATCTCCCTTTCTTTTCCATTTGATCCTCCTAGGACTCTATTCTCTCTTTCTCAAACTTTTCATATTAAAAAACTCCTGTTCTTCCGAATTCTTCAACATCCATTTCAAAGGACATGTTCTCACGAGATCGGCCCAGAATCATGTGCTTTTTTCTCAAACAGTTCATTTGGGCATGATGTTGCTACAATGATGGACTCGATACTTTCCTATTCGTCATTACGATACCTCACTTTTCGTGGAAACTCGATTGGTGACAAGGATGTGTCTTAAATTGCTCGAGGCCGTTTTGAAGCACCAGAAGAGAGTGTTGATGGAATTGAGAAGAAGCAACAAGAGATAAAAGAGAAGAAGCGAAAGCAGATGGAGAAGAAGGGACTGTCGCTGGACAAAGACATTGGTAATGCGAAATAGGAAGCAGATCCGTCCCCGACTGCTTCACCGATGATGGACGAGGAAGAAGAAGAAAAGAAGTCGAAATAAATCGAGGAAGAACTGAAAGAGATGCTGAACATGGAGCTGGACTCAATTTACGAAGCACTTCATCCGCCACTGATTATCCAACGACAAAAGAAGCCAAAACAAAAGGAGAGACTCTCTCTGTGCGGTGGAGTGAACGAAAGAACAGTTGCGGAGGTGATCGAAGAGGCTTTTGTGCCGATCGAAGAAAACGACGAAGAAGACACGGAAGACGAAGACATTGCGGCGCTGAAACTGTCGTGCCTCTTGTACATCACTCTGGCCAGATATATTATCACAGAGCGCGGAATGAAAGTGTTTGCAGTGGTGTTGATGAAAAATAGGTTCTTGACGACAGTGGATCTGTCGAACAACAAAGCTTGGATGGGGAGGCCAAGCAAAGAGCTGAAATGATCAGAACGAATAAGACAATCACAACACTAACACTGAACAACTGCAAAATCGGGAACGTGGCGGGGAAGGATGTGTGCGAGGCGTTTGCGTGGAACACGACGATCGAACGATTTAATCTGTCACACAACAACCTGTAGAACGAGGGAGCGGAAGGCCTTGCGAATGCGTTCCTGTCAAACAAGATCTGCCAGCTGACGCATCTAAACATTTCATCGAACAGGATGAAAGACAAGGGAGGGATGGCACTGAGTGGAGAACTGGCCACGAACGAGAGACTGCGGCACATGAACGTGGCATCGAATGACTTGAACAACACTGTGAACTCGCTGATCTCGACACTGCGGACGAACACGTGTCTGCAGACGGTGGACTTCAGATTCAACGATTGCTCGCACTTCCTGCTCGCTTCTGCTTCTGTTTTCGCTGAAGGAGCTGCTGGACAAGAACAGGACACGGGAGAGGGATTGGTTAGAGGATGGTGTGAAGTCGAATTTGGTGTCGCTCCAACAGGATATGGATGGAATGGATGAACTTCGGAGCCTGACAGCGAGCGAAGGAGCGACTCTGTCGGAGCGATGTCGATTTCTTGTCACGTAGCATCTGCTGCTGATCGAGACGCAGCGAGAATGCGAGCGGAAGGAACTGAAACTGCTGGAGCAGCTGGATACGGGAGCGAAGCTGGCAATCACGCTGGGTGAAGAAACGAAGGAGCTGACGAAGAGGAAGGATGAGGACAGGAAGGACGGGGAGTTCCTAGTGCGAACGCAGACGACGGAAGCAAACCGACGAGTGCAGGAACGATCAGAAGCAGAGCGAAAGCGGAAGAAGACGATTCGCTAGTTGGAAGACATGGAAGTGGGAGGGAGTGAGAAGACAGAGGAGATGGGGCTGGTGAGCTCGTATGGAGTCGAGTTGGTTGGATCGGGGCAGCGTGTTGTGAGCTCACATCAGGAGCTGCGTACTGATGGATAGAGGGAGGGAGAAGAACTATTCAGTGAGGAACCGAAGATGACTGTGAAGTTGGCTCGGTAGATGCGAGTGGAGATGGACGAGGTGGTTGTGATGTGACAGTGGAAAGTGAAGATGAAGAACAAGCTGTGAAAAGTGGGAGAGCACTTTCTATTGAGCTGATAATGGAAGAGAAGAAGGAGGAGGAGATTTGAAAGAAGGAAGAAGAGGAGGAGAGGGCGTGGAAGATGATTTGAACGCGAAGATCTCCATTTCAGTTTGTCAAGAACCAATCGACGTTGAAAGCAACTTTAATCTGGTTTGTGAGGGAATAATCGTAGGAGAAGCTGTTCTATCACGACACATCACAACAAATCAACAATTTGAGTCAATTCTCTTAGGTAGAGTGATCGGGCCCTTAGAAGAGAAGCGAGGTGACACTGACCGAGCCAAAAGGCTCGGTCAGGCCAGTATATGGTGGATTTGTCACGTCCTTTTAATCTTTTCAGAAGTGTTGAAATTTGTGACTGTGAACGAAAGAGTCGTGGAACCTGTTTCGACATCTCATAAAATGGGTGAGATCAACATTCGATCAATTCATTCATTGCTCAATGAACACTAAATCAATCTCAGATCAACACTGTTCTATCTGGGCATCCAACGAAGATGTCGCTCCCTTGTTTCTGTTTCTTGAACCCGAAAATATCGAACCTCTCGGATTCGCATCGGAGTTGTTCTTATCACTTGTTGCATTTGTGGAAGAAGGATACAATCTGGATGACGAAGCAATCAAACACGCATGCACTCTCCTGGAGAATATCGACAAGACATTCTCAGCCAATCAGAAACTCTTCGGACTCGTTCCAAAACTCGATGGATCTGATTCAGGTTTCACTGAATCAGTTCTCTTGCTCCTCACATCATCCAACGCGGAGTTAAGTAAGTCAGTATTGAAACTTCTGTGGGGCACTGTGGATCATCACACTCCATCCAACTGGTTCACTTTCATCGAGACACAATTCTTCACTCGCCTCCCAAAAGCATTCTACGAACAGGAAATTCATCTTGTATCACAATATGAATTATCTCTGATGAAGATTGTGCGTCAGTTCCTGTTCTGTCCTCGTCCTGGTTGTGCACGACAAATCTGTCAAGAACTCCACCTTTTGATGGATTCATTCCAGCGTACCTTCCTCGACGACTTTTTCCATCCCGTTGAACAATTTCTGGAGTTCATTTGCAGCAATAGACGTCGGATCGAAGATTCCGAACAATCCTGGCCTTTCTCGGTGCTTTTGAGCTCGATGATCGAATGCTCGCCCTTCCTTGATCAGACCACCCAGTTCGTGCTCTCTTCTTCGTTTTCTCTCGCCTTCACCGACACCATTGTTTTTTTCGAAACCGATCGTCTCAAGTCCGCACTCCTTTGGGATATTTATGATGAAGATACAGCTGTTCAGAAGAGAAGACGTCAGATTGAGGCCAACTTGTTCGAAGACGGTCTTTTAGACGAGGCCGAGCTCCTCATCCAAAGCAGGTCCCTCGATGACCTTGCTGATCTGATTATCTTCGACGGAGCACAGATGATATATTTGTGGGGTGGGAATGTCCCGTTTTTTGTTGAAGTGGTGGACTGGCTGTTCTAAACCAGTCATTTCTTCAGATTCTAAATAACTTCACTCGTTATGGGCCAACCCAAAGAATGCGAGAAACAATGATTTTGAGATGAAAAAGACGTTTAAAAGGAAGAAAAAACAATACATGATGACGATTGAGTCGATTCATGAAAAATGATGATGTTTGGATGGAGAACGAGCTTTCGAATAGAAGAAAACGTTTCAAAGTTTGATTGAAACGTGTGACGGAGTGCCTCTGGCATCGCTTGCTTGTGTTTCAGAGTCTCGCTCTGCTGACATGCATCATAAGAAGACTCCTGTCAGACTGACGAAGGACGTGACTGCAGAAGAAGGGTGTCTACAAACGAACGACCTGACAATCGTGTTCTGGCGGCATTCTGGCAGCGCTTGTGAGCAAGTCACTGTTTTGCTCCGTGGATGGACACAACAAGAAGACTGCTGTCCTCCCTTCCTCTCCAACCGTCTCACCGTTCATTCAACAAGAATGAGCTCGGACGAAGGAACGAACACAGAGGGCAACTGGAGACCATCACAGCGTGGGAGCGACGAGAGATTGAGTGTTGCAGAGGTGGAAGTGTGGATGAGGAGTGGAGAAATGATTATCAAGATCGTCTTTCATCGCAGGGCTCATTTTCACTCATTCTAACACCACGGAGAGTGCCATGGGACCGAACAATGATGTCCAACAACAGCAAGAACAACCACAGCATGTCCAGCGTGGGCAGGTAGAGCGGTCAGTCAGAGCACAGCGAGAGCGACATACGACGTTGTGGAGAGACCGACGAAAGAGAATGGGAACGACGTTGGGTCGAGTGAGGTTGAAATCCAAGTGCTCCTTCTCGTCGCACTCTGAAGAGAAAAGGCGTCTTGAAATGTTGGTTGTCTCGCACTTTGTCGGTAATAGATGAGACGAGAGCAAAGTTCCATCGCTCGACACATTCAACTGCTTCGTTGGATAGCGAGCGACGATCGAACAGATCGCGGAAGGAGTGAGGGAGTTGATAGCCATGGAGGAAAGGGAGATGGTTGTGTTGACGGAGCAGATGACGGGACAGAAGACGGAGAGTGGTGGAGGACGTGAAGTGGGAAGTCCACACGACGAGTGTAGAGTGTGTCAGTTCTCAAGCGAGGCAGAACACGAAACGAGATGCGACAAGTCATGGTCACTCCGTGGAATCTCACAAAACCAATCACCCACACAGACGCCGTCGTGTTCTCATACTGTCGGTTGGAGAGGCGGAAGCGAGATGGGCAGCTCTCAAATGAACACTGCCTGATCCAGTCGGAGCTGACTGAACGATCGTCGATTTCGAGATCGGCGAGACCAGAAGCAGGTGAGCGCCGGAGTGCGACCAGCATGTCGAGAAGATGGCGATTTGCGAAGAGCAGCGATGGTTCCATTTCAGATTCATTCGATCTAATCATTTAGCCACTTGTCCGGTTCAGATGAGGGCAGTCAGAACGAGACATTCCTCGGGAGCGGCAGTGTCGAGGAGAGATCGTCCCGTTTTCCTTTCTGTCCATCAGTCGCTCTTCTCTCCCTTCACGACACGCAGACGGAGTTGATGGGAGAGAGGTTGGAGTGATAACAAGGAAATGGGTGGAACTGATCAGGGCAGTGTGGGAGTGAAGAGGTGAGTGATGTGTCCGGACGGTTGTCGGAAGTTGTTTGTGTGATCCGACCGTGTCCGCTCGGAATCAGCACACACCGATAATTCTCCAGTGAGCGATCGAAGACTTCCATGTCCAGTTTTCTGTCCTTTCTTTGCATGTCGAGGCTATCTCAGGAGAATCTCGAAGAGACAATGCTCTTCCTCGCTTCTTCCCACACTTCAACCAAATTAGGAGGAGGAAGGAGGTTGGGATGGGGGCAGCGTGCCATCGATCGAGTGGATTGCCAAGATTCGATTGACAACGGGACAGTCAGCATCTTCTCCTTCTCTCCTCCAGTGCGAGTGTGAAGAGCCATCTCTCTCTGCTTCCCCAAGACTCGTTGTTGGCTTTCTTCGGAGAGACGGAGTGCCCTTGTCTCCAACGTTGGAGAGGGTGTCGTGAGAGGAGTGGAGTCCGTCTGACGTTGCGAGATGTTCGCTCCTCCTCGCCACTTCGCAGCTGAGTTGCTCGTTCAGCGTCCAACGAGTCGAGAGATGTATCGTGATTTGCGATGTAATTGTGGAAGTGATTTCGTCGTCTTCTGTTTTCTTTCTGTGTGCATCGTGGCATTCGAGTGGTGTGTGCTTCCGATCCCTGCCATACAGCGACTGTTCAATGCATCGAGAGTCACTGCGAAGTGAGTGCTTGCTGTCCCTCTTCATCTCCCTTCGAGGGGAGAGGGACGTGGGATTGCTTGGTGTGGGTGAAGAAGCAGATTGAGAGAATAATCACCAAACAATCACACAAACCCAAACTCCCACCATTTGTCACCGTCCATCCATCGATCGACGCAGTGCCTTCCACAAAGGAACAGTGCGAGCAAGGCGAGAGTGGCGGCCAAGATGAAGGCGAGTGGATGGATCATCGAGCGAGACTGGCGAGAGAGAATCGCAATCGTTCCGGCAAAGGAAATCATGGGGTGACGCCAGGGTCGACAAAGATCACACAAAAATAGTGTTTGTGGTTCAAAGGAAGCCAGAAACTGGTCGATTGGATCGCTGGTTCTTGTTGGTTTTTATGCCTGTTTCGGAAGGTTCATTTCCAGCAGATTGTTCCATTCAATCGATTGCTTCACAATCCACCCTCCTTTCAAGCTGTTTTTGTCGTTCTGCAGCTTTGGCTCAATCACGTCTTCGATGCCCTCCATTCTCAACATCCGATCCACTATCTCCCCCATCTGTCGCGTTTCTCCGCCTTTTTTGTTCCAATCCCGCTGGGAATTGATCATGTGATATAGAAAGAGCCAGATGGAGCGTTCGTTTTTGAAGAATGTCAGATAACTTGAGACCGTGAGAACGACTGGCATATGAAGAACAATTTCCATTGTCGGTTGATGATATGGAGATATTTCGAGGAGTCGGGCGAGGAGAATCAGAAAAGCAAAAGAAAACTCGCCATCGATGATCGAAAATCGGTTGATGCACAAACGGCAAATAGATGTCTCTGAAGGGGCCAAAACTTGTGTTAAAACTGTCTTGTGAACAGCTTGTTGTTCATCCCGATCTTCATTTTCGAGTTCTTCGAGTCCTTCCGGAGTTGCGAGCCAGACAGTTCCGATGATGGTTGTCATGACGTGGATGTTGATATCTACTGCTTGGGTGAATGAAAGAGACAGAGGATTCAGAGTGGTCATGAGTTGAGGGATCAGTCCAGATTTAACGAGCGCTAGTCGGACTGGCGCTGAACAGAACATGATCAGAGAATCGAGCATCTCCATTGTTGCTGCACTGATGATCTGACTGGGTGAGGAAATTAGCACCACAAAGGACTGTACGAAGTTGCTCAAAGATTCATCAGAGTTTGATGCAAGACTGCAGAGAAAATCGTTGGCTGATGTGACATCATCCGGATTCACAGATTTCAGAAGTTTCACTGCTCTCGCTTCCAAAGATACATCAAGTGCAGGCTGCAACTTAACTGTGGCAACAAGAGACCGAAAGACAACGGCCTTTTCATGATCAGATTCAAGTTCTTCTTCATCCCAATTCATGAAACGAGAACAGTCTGCAAAACATGAAAAGCAGTGGGAAGAGATACCAGGGCAAGGGGAATCAGTGGAGGGATTTAACTTCAAGTCTAAACCAGTCATTCCTTTCGACTCTGAGTTCATTCACTCGTTTTGGGTGAGAAAGAAGAATGAGCGAAACAATGACATTGAGATGACATGATCGTCCAAAAGAAGGAAAGAAACAGAAAATCAGGATTAGTGAGATAATTGAAGAATCAAGAGGAAGTGTGGATGAAGAACGACACAAATGTGTGACAGTGTAGTTCTGGTAGCGCTTCTGTGAATGTTCGTTTTGCTCCACTTCCAGCGACCCAAAAGTCATGTTCCGTTCGCCAACCACTGTCCTCCTGTTTCGAAGTTGCGTCCGAGCATCCATCATTCCTTCATCCCAGCCGACATCTACCACTCATCCCAAAACGACGAGAGACAACTGGCGATTGCGAGAAAGAGGGACAGTGTGAGAACGGACATGATCGTTGGATGAGGAAAGCGGCAGACAACAATGAGCAGAGATGGCATTTCTGTGAATTGACTGGATTGTTATTTGATGACGATGGTAAGGCGATCTCCATCCGAATGGTGTCACCCACAACAAGAACAACAACAACCACAGCATGTCCAGCGTGGGCAGGCAGAGCCGTCAGTCAGAGCACAGCGAGAGCGACGGACGACGCGGCGGAGAGACAGACGAAAGAGAATCGGAACGAGGTTGTGTCGAGTGAAGTTGAAGTCCAAATGCTCCTTCTCGTCGCACTCGGAAGAGAAAAGGCTTCTCGAAATGCTGTTTGCAGTGCGCTTGGTCGGTACTTGATGAGACGAGAGTGTCGATCAAACAGACAGCGCGTGGAGGAAAGGGAGATGGTTGTGTTGACGGAGCAGATGACGGGACAGAAGACGGAGAGTGGGGAAGGATGTGAAGTGGGAAGAACACACGACGAGGATGGAATGAATTAGTTCTCAAGCGAGGCAGAACACGAAACGAGAAGCGACAAGTCATGGTCAGTCTGTCGAATCTCACAAAACCAATCACCCACACAGACGCCATCGTGTTTGATGATTGTCGGTTGGAGAGGCGGAAGTGAGATGGGCAGTTCACATAAGAGCACTGCCTGATCCAATCGGAGCCGTCAGAATGATCCGCGGCTTCAAGATCGGCGAGACCAGAAGCAGCTGAGCGCCTGACAATGCGAGCAGCGCGTCGAGCCACACACATCCACATCTTCTGCTTGGCAAAACAGCGAAACTGACCATACAGAGCGATTCTTATTTCAGCCACAAGATTGGATGTCGCAAAGAAAAGCAACCATCTTTCGCCGTGAAGTCGTCCACATCACACTTTTCTGCATCTCCAGCGTTCCTTCACAATCAGCGGTTCGATCACGAAAGGAGCTCTGTGATCGAAGTCACCAAGTGTGTCAAACAGGCATCTGGTTGTGATTCAGGGCTGGTGAGAAGAGGCGACGATGGGTGATGTTGGGTACACCATCCAACAATCTCTCTCGCCGAACCGAGTAAAGCACTATTCGGAGAGTGTGCAGATGTTCAGTTATGATCAGCAGTGACAAGAACAGCGAATGTTGTGCACTGATGTGTCTGGACGTGGAGGAGGTCAGTCGAGGAAAGTATTGCGAGTGCTTCAAACGACAGCCATCAGCATGTACCACACCAAGTGTGGAGAGGAAGATCCAGAATGCTGAGGGGGAGAGCGGCGAGGAGAGAATCTGTATTGCTGTGGTTCAAAGGAAGGCAGCAACTGGTCGAATGGTTTACGGCTGCTTGTCTGTTTTTTTTAAAGTTGTGGAAGGTTGATGCCATTCAGATTGTTCAATTCCATCGAGTTGCCAACAATTCCGCCTCCATTTGATCGGTTTTGGTCGTTTCGTTGCTTCGCCTCCATCACATCTTCGATGCCCTCCAATCTCAACATTTGACACACTTCGTTCACAAGCTGTCGCTGGTTTCCGCCTTGTTTGTTCCAGCCCCGCTGAGCATCGTTCATTTCATTCAGAAAACGCCAGACTGAGTCATCATCTTCGATGAATGTCAGACAACTTGTGATCGGGAGAAAGACAGGCATATTCAGAACAAAGGTCATGGTCTGTTGATGATAAGGAGATATTTGGAGGAGTCGGGTGAGAAGGGCCAGGAAATGCTTGGATTGGTCACCGTCGATGATTGAATAGCGGTTCTCGCACAAATGTCTAATATAATGCTCCGAAGGTGTGACAACTTGCAGAAAAACAGTCTCGCGAACATCTTTTTGTTCGTTCACATCTTCAATTTCAAGCTGCCTGTGGCCATTTGGTGTTGCGAGCCAAATCGAATGGTGGATTCTTTCCATGATATTAACGTGGACATCTTCTGCTTCGGCGAAGGAAAGAGACAGTGGCTTGAGGGTGTTGAGGATTTGGTGGATCAGATCAGCTTTGATGAGAGGAAGGCGGATTTTTGATGAACACCAAATGATCATCGAATCGAGAATCCCCAATACTGTGGTTGTGATTGCCAGATTGGTTGAAGAAATGAGCACCACAATGGATTGTACGAAGTCGGTCAAAGATTTGTCAGAGTTTGAAGCAAAGATTTTGAGAATTGAATCGACTGATTCTTCATCATCCGGATCGACAGATCTCAGAAAGTGAACGGCCTTCGCTTCCAGGGAGTCATCAAATGTGTGCTGCAACTTCATTGTGGCAACAAGAGACCGAAAGACAACGGCCTTTTCGATGTCAGTGACAAGTTTTTCTTGGTTCCAATAAAGGAATGGAGAACAGCCTGGAGGGCATGGAAAAGAGTGGGAAGAGATATCCGGGCGAGGAGAATCAGTGGAAGTGTTTATTGTTTCGAGTACCAAGTTCATTTCGTGGGAGTCAAAATCTTTTGAAAATTTGTTATGGGTCAGATCAAAGAATTTAAAAATGTTCTCAGACCTTCAACTGGTTTGATCTTATCTTAATCAAGCTATCTCTTTCTTTCCCACCTTTTCTGTCCTTTTTGTCCTGGAATGTTCTCAGAAACTCACAAAAAGTCTCGAAGAAGATGAGAACGTTTGGGTCATGTTTTTCTCACTCCTTCATCTCTTCCTCAGAGTCAAAACACATGCGAGTCAGTGTTGAAATGGTTGAGTGATTCGTCTGTTCATCCAAGACACAAAGTCAACTCCTTCCAATGGTTCCACATTCACACTCTCCTCGCAAACAACATCCAGTCGAATCAAGACGAACAACCACCAACAGAACAAACCAATCAACCCCTCTCCTCTCTCCTCCAACTCATTCTCTCCATCCTCGAGGAGTGCTTCGATTCTCACACTCCAATCCCGAACAAGCGACTCCTCCACACTTCTCTCTCCCATCTCGCCCAATCTCCCTCTCTCCCTTCATCAGCTCTTAGAAACATCGATTTCTGTCTCACTTCCCTCAAACACGTCGATGAAGGGACATTTCTTGTTGTGGAGAAGACAACGATGGACTCAACTCAAACATCGTTCGACAATCTGCAACGACAGTATGACCAGCTTCAGCACGACCATGACCAACAACGATCCGAGTTGGCGAACAAGACACAGAAACTGGAGGAGAATGAGAGGAACCTGACTCAAACCCAGCAGACCATCGAAGAGATGAAGGCTGAAATCGCACGACTTCAACCGATTGTGGCATCCGAAGTCATCGTCGTGTTCAATCCTGATCTCATCAGAGTGAATAGATCAACTGTCACACGAATCAACTGTACAGGTCACGCTGATGGTTTCACGAAAGTTCTCTCGAAAGGCATTCATCGACTGTCTATCAGAACTTACGCAACATCTGTCAGTTTGTCTGTTCTTCATTCGTCATCTTCCTTCTTTCAGTGATTGGTGTGATGGACGCTGCCGAGTATCCAAACTTCTTGAGGAGCGGAGCATACACTTCTCCAAAAGCAGCTGATTTGGAGAAGAGGACACTCCACTTCTTCATTGACGGGACGCAGCTGGAACACCACTTCATCGATATTCCTGTTCCGCTCGTCTTCGCTATTGATGTCTTTAATCAAGATATTCCAACCGAGATCACGTTTTGGGGAGAGAACCAAGAATCACAAGCGACCTCCCAAGGAACGGGACATAATTTGGGATGAATCAATCTCACTAACGTGATTGTTGTCTTGAATCATTCCACCAATCACACTCGCTCTTCCGACCTTGCTTCTCCTTCACTTCGATGCTTCCAGTTGATTTTTTGTGGAAATTGAGGATGAGGGAATCTGATAGGTTGAATCCTTAGTCTGCTCATCTAAATAAGCCTTTCTTTCAACCCTCATTGACCTTAGAAGTCAGCCACGACACTTGTCAGGGCTCAAATGTATGTCTTTTTGGACTGATGTATCCCCACAGGATTTAGAAGTCAGTTGAACTTGGTCGGAGGCACATTTTCGCAATTCGGGCTCCACACATCTTGAAACCTTCTGAAAGTCGTCTGCAGCGAACAGAGCTTGAGAATAGAAGGGCACTGTGGTGTCTAGTGGGATTTACAGGTATTCGCATGGAATCTCGTTTAAGTTTGGAAGTGTGTGAAGACGGCGAGCACCTCCGATCGACGACGAGATGGACATCAAGTGCGGCTGCTTCACAGGGTATCCTCCACAATACACAACCAAATCAGATTCCCTGCCCCTTCATAGGTGGATAAGAATGTGTAACTTGGCTGTGAAGAGGAATAGAGATATCCTTTTCATGTTGAATTCCACCACGAGACTTGGCAAGAGTCAGTGAATTGGAGAGTTCGGCTTATGGCTTCAACACATCGCGAATCAGAGTGAAGGGAACGGGAGCTCCTGTTTTGGTGTTGATTTGATTGACGTGGATGAAGTTGACCTTTCCTAGAACTTCTTCGATGAGATTTTCGATTCTATGGTGATGGTGTCCACATCCATCCTGAATCCACAGAGTGTGGTGGGGATGCGAATATGCGGAGCGATTGACAGTCTCGACGGAGCGACTGGACGAGTGTGCGGCTGTTCAGGTGCTGGCTAAGATGTGGCGACGAGAGAAGGGAAGAGACCGCGCGAGATGAGGCGAGTTGAGAGAGCGAATGGAGTGTCGTTGTTGGTGAATGTCAGCGAAGACGCAGAGAGGTGACGGTTCGACATCGTCACGCGGCGAGAGAGTGAGTGGAGAGTGGCAGACGCACTCATCCAATGTTCCTCCACCTCCCCATCCACTCGAACTTCAACCGACAACATTCCTGGCCACTCCAGAATTGAGATCTCCATCTCTGACTCGTCTGTCAGTCCACCCACGACATCCCAGTCACGCAGCTCCTTCACTCCCAAAAACAGATTCTATTTCGTTCCTTCTCTCCCCATCAGACGAGCGATCTTTGTTCGAACTGTTCCAATCCGTTCCCAACTGTCCACGTCAAACGTGTGCTTGGTCGTTTCTGTCCGAGCGATGATTCTGATCGAGGCAGGTGCAATTCGGCAGTGAAGCGTCAGATTCAGAGTGTGTGTCATGTTCCGAACTCTCTCTGCCTCACTCATGAACTGTTTAGTCAGTTTCGATCTTTTGGTGCGAGATGATCCTTCAGCTGTCTCGTCCTTTTTCTTCTTTTTCTTCTTCGTCTGTCCTGTTTCACTGGTTTTTCTTTCCTCGTTCTGTTCATCCTTCCAAAGTCGGATTCGATGCCAATCCACCTCAAGCCAGTCTCCAACCATCTTCTGCATCTCCAATCCACTCGTTCTGCAACTCACTCTCCAAAACTCTTTCTTCCCTTCTCCACACACAACCACAACTCCCATTCCAAAGTCACCTCCCATCACATCCGCGTCAGTCCAGCTGGAGCGTCAGGCAGCCAGAAAAGTGGTAGTTTCTGACGTTCATTGGAGTTTTCGTCGTGATCGGCGCGAATGTGTTGTGGAAGGAGCGAGAAGTGGGTGGAGATCGAGTCCAGAGCGAGTGAATGGTTCACGCGAACTCCATCACACCACATCGTCACCTCATCTTTGCCCTTCCCACACAGAGCAGCAGCATGCGTGAGTAGAGATTCCATCTTCTCGAATCTGTTCATTTCAATCGCTGTCGATTTGTTGTTCGTGCGGAGCGTCACTTCAATCACGAGTGGCGAAATATCTGTTAGTAGGGCAAGAGTGGTGCCATTCGTGAGCTGGTCAAGCTCGACATCATCCGAAAGGACAATTGACTCCACTTTGTAGGTAGTAGCTTGAGAGACAGGAGATTTTGGATAGCGAGGTTTTCATGGTTTGCTATCATCGATGGCTGGATTCAAGACCTTCACAAATGAGATAAAACGCACGTCTGTATGTTCTATTTCAGCGGCCTTTTTCTTCAGAGACCCAAGTGTTTCAAAACGTCCCAATTTCACCAATCGATTCACGTTTCGAGCAATCACCAGTGTCACTGTGATATAAGGCGAGATAAGCGAAATTTCTCTAGGTAATCTTTCCAGACTGCTGAAAATACAATTTGACTGCCATTCTGTTGCCAAATCTCGATTGTTCTGGCTTATCCGAACACATCGCTCATCCACCCCCAACATAGTTCCGAGAGATGCCCGAATCGAAAATACGTCTGTCAGATCGCACATAACTGACTCTTCCTGTTGTTTCTTTCCAGAGACAGGCAGATATTCGGCAGTTGCTCACGGACCTTTGAGCTTTGGCGTTGATTCGATGACTGGTTGAGTATTTCTGGATTTTGGGGACAGAATGGGAGATTACAACGGAGTAGTGACGAGAGATCTTTGCATTGATTGCTATTTCAGAAAGAAACAGTCAGAGACATGAAAGAATGAAAACTCATGGTTTGATCTTACAATCTCAGGATTAAGACATGTTTATTCGTCAAAAAGCCACTTTTAACCAATCGATATCACTTCATAGTCCAACTGTTTGCGTGATCTGTCTTTCTCATTTCATCAGACCAAGGAACAGGAACTTCTCAGAAACACCTTCGCTCTCTTCAAAGAAGATTCAATTCCATCTCTCCTCAATTATCTCCGAGGTACGTCTACTTTATCTTTGGTTGAACAATATTTTCACATTTCAGGGTCAGAACGAATTGTGTCTGATGAGAATGTTGGATGGTTCGAAGATGGCTTCTCTGAGCCGTTCCGATGGTATTTCATTCCCAACCGTGTTGTATGTCTCGTTTATCGTTGATTTTTTCAGCATCTGCAGAAGTGTGTCATGGACTCTCTTTTGATTATTGGTCTGTTTTCGTTCTCGTTTTCATTCTGGCAGTCCAATCCAAACTATCCGAAAAATGTGAGAATATGCTTATCAAGGTCCTTTATCGCATGATCGTCGCTCGGTCTCACAACATCATTCCTCCTGAACTAGCACCCTCAGTGTGTTCTCGCTTTGTTTCATCATTTGGTCTAGTTCTCCGAATTTGTTTATCAATTCATTTCAAGTCCAGTTGGACTGAGACTGATGCGAAGATCACAGCAGGAGTACAATTTGAAGTGGTTTTTGATGGAGTTTCTCGTCGACAGCTGCCAACCTTCACGAATTCCATCCGAACACGCCCAAATCGTCCTCACTCGACCGACTCCCCTTCTCATCTCTGCCATCGACGTTATCAACACACGTTTCTCCATCCACAATCTGTCCCAATCTCTCTCCACTCCTCCCGATCTCACAAACGAGAAGGACGAAGATTCCTCAGCCAGAACGGACCTCGCCTTTGATGTGCTGTTTCTGTCTCTGCTGAGCATCGTGTCGGACGAGGAAGTCCACAAACCAGCTCGACACCTCCTGGCCCGCATGTTTGAGATGTCGGAAGGCGAGTTGGAGAGACTGCTGTTGGAGCGAGAGGTTCGACGTGGAGATTTGGAGATGGAGTGGCTGGGCGAGGGAAGAACGAAAGAAGACACTCTATCATTCGCAGAAGGAGTGTGGATGCTGCTGGGAAGAAGAGAGACTGAGGAGGAACGAGACGAAGATACGGAGAAAACAGACACGAACGAAGAGAATGATGAAAACATGAACGAAGCAGACACAGACGAAGAGAGTGAGAGAGAAACAGAATCAGATGAAGAATTAGAAACAAAATCAGAAACCGAACCAGAAACGAAATCAGAAACAGAAAGTGTGGAGTATCCCCGAAAAGTCTGGAACAATCCACTCAATGAAAACACATCAACTCCTACTGTCTTCCTCCATCGAGTGGCATGCTTGTTGATATCAACTCTTTTCTCGGCTGCCTCTCTTTGTCTCCCATCCAACCACCAACCAACTGCATCGACAGACACGACACACCACGATCACGACTCAACTGACGACACTCTGATTGAATCGAACACTCACCAAATGAGTGAGTCGCACCTGTTCAGGATCTGTCTGAAACTGACTTTCTGGCTCCAAACAACTTTTGAGAAATGGAAGTCAGGCTCTGTGTTCACCAAAACAGTGCGGATGGATGTGGAGTCAGCCGTGTCTCTCGTGTTCCTCCTCCTTCCCCACGCCGACCTCGACTCACAATGCTTCCTCGTCTCCCTCCTTCACAACTTCTCTCGCTTCATCGAAATGGTACCCCGAGTGATCACTCCCGACCTCGTCCGAAAAGTGGCGCTCTTCTTCGCCCGTCTCACCCCATCGCTCCCACACAAGCTCGTGCTGAGTGTGGAATACGGTGTGATGAAGATGTTGGAGGGAAGATGGCATTCTCAATGTGGACCCGAAGGTGAAGAGGCAGCAGAACTGTGCAAGCCGATACTGGGTGACCTGCTGAATCGGTTGGAGAGTGACGTCGAGAGAAGGAGAGAGATTGCAGCGCAGATTTGGGTGATTGTGTCGTCGAATGACGATCACCTGCTTTACGAGATCAGACCACTTGTCCCTCTTCTCTCTGTCCTCTCCTACACAACAGACGTCGACGAAGCATTCTTCATCCTTCGTGCCTGCACCAAAACAATTGCTAAAGCTAAACCACTGTCCGATGTCCTGTTCTCCATGCTTCTCCAACACTCATCCACCATCCTTCGATTTGGGAAGCAGATGGACAGACCACAAGTCGTGACCGAGGCGTGGAGGCTCCTCTTTCAGCTTCTTGTCGAGTCGAAGGAATGGTTTCGATTTCCGAGAGACGGGATGGCAGAGTTTCTGGAAATATCGGAACGACTCGTGATGGAGTTCGTTGAGACAGTAAAGAGAGCGCTGCAGATGCGAGGACAGACTGATCAGACAGTTGGGAGGGAGGCAGACTTCAACGACATGCTTAATGTTCTTGGGTCGTTTTTCGTTCATTTCGACTGCCTTTTCGATATTGACTTCTCTCCTCTGATTCTCTCCCTCATCCCTGCCGTCACATCAACACGTAGGTTCTTCTATTGGAACGAACACTCGCTTTGGAATAGGATATACCATGACAATCAAACGATTCGTTCTTCTTTCCAACCGCCGACTCCCTTCCGCTTTATTGCAACGTCGTCATCTTTCCCGACCGAACAATCTGTGTATGACAACATTCTGAACGACAAACTCGCTGATTCTGAGTCGCTCCTTCGATTTGGCAAATCTTCCGAATCCGATGTCTTTGGGAAGAATTCTGTCAGACTGAAACTGTTCAACTCAGCACATCACACGCTTCGAGTGAGGATGGCGTTGGAGTGTGCGATCCGTCTGCCTCGTCTTCTGTTCAACTTGATCCCATTCTTCAGAGCGAAGCAGGCACAATTTGAACAAGGAGAGGATCGGGACTGGCTGAACGAAATGCACAAAAGAGTGGGAAAAGTATTCTCAACAGTGAACCCGGATCTCCTTTCAACACATCCAGGCTTAATCGCCACAAACGACAGGGACAACGGTCTCATCGTCTGGGCACTGACGAACGGGAACAGACGAGATGCAGTCCCTCCCACAAATGAGGACGACTCGAGTCCATCCGAGTCGACTCTGTCGTTCTTCGAGAATCTTCAGTTTTCTGCGATGTGGATGTTGAATGGGATGGTTGAGTGTCCGTTCTCTTTTCGAACAAAGAGATATGATTATGGTATCCCCCTTCTGTGGAGAATGTTGCTCTCCTCCATCCTCTTCCACCCACCCTTCGATCCCTCCATCGCACAGACAGCCGTCCAGCTGCGTGTGTGTCTTTGGGAGGAAGGCATCGAGGATGTGGTTGGTGCTGTGGAATGTCTGCTCGAAAGGTCATTCGGGACTCAATTCGGGCTGAATACACATCGTCCCGTTGAAAAGAAAGGGAGACTGCAATATCATTCACATGATTGGGATGACATCTTTGCTTGAGCAACAACTCGACTTCTTGTCTTCTAGGTTGGAGTGAGCAATTGAGAGCGATGAGACTGTTCTGGTGTGTCAGAGGAAACCCAATACTCGATTCTCTCGTTGACACATGCGCACCTATCACGTTCGTGAAGGGTAAATTCTCCCCTGACAGAGACTTCGTGATCCAAAAATTGATGAAGTGAGACCTCGTAATGAATGTAAACAGGGGAAGAATAACTAGAATCTCTTATTTTCAAAGATAAAATTCATCTGAAGATGCTTTGTCCAGAAGAAAGGAGAGTTGTCGATTGAATCGCGATTTGATGAGTTCCACTTCTGAAATTCGATGGCAAAACTCCTAAACGGAAGTATCGAAGTGGAAAAGTGAAAGAAAATGTCTCAGTGACGGCATTGTCGCACATTCTTCTTCTATGATTCATCGAACAAAATTGTTGTGGCATGATCGAGTTGGGCAGAGATGTCTAATGAACCTCCACAGGTATGATCTTTCATCAGTGATTTAGAATCTTTCTTTCCTTCCATTTCCGTCCTTTTTGTCTTGGAATATCCTCAGAAACTCTCAAAAAGTCTCGAAGAAGATGAGAACGTTTGTATCATGTTTTTCTCCCTCCATCATCTCATCCCAGAGTCAAAACACATGCGAGTCTGTGTTGAAATGGTTGAGTGATTCGTCTGCCCATCCAAGAAACAAGGTAAACTCATTCCAATGGTTCCACGTGCCTTCTCTCCTCGCCAACCCCCTCCAGCCTCAACAAAACGAACAACAACCACCAACAGAACAGAACAATCAACCCCTCTCCTCTCTTCTCCAACTCATTCTCTCCATCCTCGATGAGTGCTTCGATTCTCGCACTCCAATCCCAAACAAGCCACTCCTCCACTCTTCTCTCTCCCAACTCGCCCAATCACCCTCTCTCGACCCCAAAATCAAACGAAAGACAGACCAATGTTTGATATCATTGGAAACAAACGAAGAAGGCGCATTGATTCTCCAGGAGAAGACAACGATCGAAGATATGAAGGCTGAAATCGCACGACTTCAACCGATTGTGGCATCTGATGTCATCTTCGTGTTCAATCCTGATCTCATCAGAGTGAATAGATCAACAGTCACACGAATCAATGGTACAGGTTGGGTTGGTTGTTACACGAAGGCTGTCTCGAAAGGCATTCATCGACTGTCCATCATCACATTCGCAGAACATGCCAGTTTGTCAATTATTGATTCTTCATCTTCCTTCTTTCAGTGAATGGTGTGATGGACGCTGCCGAATATCCAAAATTCTTGAGTAGTGGAGCATACACTTCTCCAAAAGCAGCGATGATGTACAACAACGATGGAAAGCTCTACAGACTTGGCAAACCATTTGTTCAGAACACCACTCCTCAGAAAGAGCAGGAGTTTTCAGTCGAGGCCGATTTGGAGAATAGGACACTCCACTTCTTCATCAATGGGATGCAGCAGCTCCACCACTTCATCGACATTCCCGTTCCACTCGTCTTCGCCATTGATGTCTACAACCAGAATGATCCAACTGAGATCACATTTTGGGGAGAGATCCAAGAATCACACGCGAAATCACAAGGAACGGGACATAATTTGGGATGAATGAATTTCACTCACACGATCGTTGTCTTGAATCATTCCACCAATCACACTCGCTCTTCTGACCTTGCTTCTCCTTCACTTCGATGCTTCCAGTTGATGTTTTGTGGAAATTGAGCATTCGCGACACCTTTACCCTGTTCGACACCCACCAGGGAAGAATAGTCGGATAAATCCAATCGAACAGAAAAAACTCCCAAGTTTTAAGGTGTTTGGAGGCATACTCGATAAGAGGAGGTGGGAATGACTGAAAACAAAGATCGTGGCCATAACTTGTCTGTCAGCTCCTGAAGAACGACACTCGAATTGTATTCACTCCGAGATTATAGTCCGTCTGAATCTTCCCCATCGGATTTGAACGGTTACCTTTTTTATCAGACAAGATTGCTCCGTTAATAGTTCATCGTGTGCGGCTTCTTCAATCACTTCTTTTTCTCAGAGAGAGCATAAGTTTTCCTTCAACCGTGTGTTGTGTTCAATTCCATCGCTCAAAAATCCGATTTCCCATTTTACTCTCATAATTCAGTTCAACAGAGGTACCATTTGCAGAATTGTCGAAATCTGTGTTTCTTTCCCTCTTCATCATAAATTTTCAAGTCGTTTTAAAACTACCAAGTTATTGAGTTGGATTCAAACTTTTCCCGCATCTTCATCGTTTATCGCTTGATCCACTTCCACAGAAATGTTCGCACAACTCCAGCTGACATTGTCCATTGGAGACCGTGGTGCTGTTGGCCAAATCCTCCAAAAGATTCAGTCTCCATCACCCGGTCTTGTTTTCTTTGAAAAAGTGACAATTGACGAAGTGGAACAGTCGGTAGTACTCACATCAGAACAAACCCTAACTTGTTGGATGGATGTGTGGCAGAGCTTCATAGCAGACGGTGCAAAGCTGGATTATCGTGTCTGAAATTGTGATATTTTTTAACTTTTGAAGTTCATTCTCTCGATCTACCTGGATTTGTTCTTCGCACTCAAAGCCAGGCATGCTTCCGGCCTCCCACAAAAAATTATCACTGCTGACGTCATTTTTTTGGACCAATTTCTCGTAGTTCATTTAGGTTTTATTTTTTTGATATTTTATGCACGCCTTTAGTTCCTTTCAACAACAACACGATGTCACGCCCACTCTCCGAACAGACTTCGTTTCTCCCTTTCTCTTTATCTCCTCTTCAGATGCACTTTCCGTGAGGACCTTGTATCTGCCACGTCTATTTTCATTTCGTTGGTCCTTCAACTCAACCACAACGATCTCATCGACAAACCACCACCAAAACATGTGCTTGACAATGCGCTGCTGTCGCTCTTTCAAACCATTCTCACATCCTTATTCGAACAATCCAGAGTTGTTTTGAGCCTCCCATTGATGAAAATCTCAAAACTTTGTGTTTTCTTCAACATCGTCTTCACACCTCACGAATCAACATCCATCCACGAGCTGCGACCGTTTTCGACGATACATTCTGCTGTTCTCCAAGTATGTGTCATTCTCGAAACCCTCCACCTCAAAGGAACGATCACCCTCACACCAGACGCACACATTTCTCTCTACACACTTGTCCAGCCTTTTGTCTCGTCTGCTCTCCCCGAACTCCAAAAACACGAAGACGACACGCTGACATTACTTTTTGGTGAGTGCATGAGAATCCTCTACTCTGTCTTCGATGAAGAGATCGATATCGTCTGTTTTCGTGTTTTTGAGTATTCTTCAGAACACTTTCGATCCTTTCTCACTCCCTTGTTTTTTCTCAGCTGAAACATTCCGCATACATCGCCATGAACTTCGAGAACAAATCAGCAGAAATGAAAAGTTTGAGGAGAAGGAGCAGAGAAAGATGCTAAACTGGAAACAGATGACCGAGAGCCCTCTCTTCCAGCAACCTCCGTTCGATACAACCTCACTGACTTCGGAGGAACGGGAAAGGCTTGAGTCACAAGATGGCAGCTCTCTGGAAACAGATTCAATCGAGTCTGATACTCTCCGAACATCACTTCCCTCGTATCCGTCCCCTTCTCTCGAGCCTCCCTTCGAACCATCCCTGCCTCTCTCATCAGGAACAGCCCCACAACCAGAGATCAGTGGGGACAGTGCTCCCGACTGGAGTGGTCCTGGAATTGAACATACGTTTGAGATGGAATTCCTACCTCATTTGATCTCTGAAACTCTCACTGAAAACGACTTCCTGTGTGTTCTTTGTCTCTTCTCATCTGTCTCTCTGATTTCATGATTGACAGCCAAAACGATGAAAAGCTGATCCAGACCCTCGTCAACATCACATTCACACTCGTTTCCAATCCATCACCCGAATTCATCCCACTCAACGCAGCTCTCTTCTCTCACCTTGCTCATCTTCTCAACTCCCACAATCCAACTATCCGCCGTCATCTTCTCAATCTTGTCATACACCTCACCGACTCCCCCATCCACAAACCATTCCTCGTGACAGACACCCTCCCGACCATTCTGACCTTTCCTTCTGAGCTCTCTGTCGAATCAACCTCGTTCATGGGACTAATCCTCTCAACCACGTCGATCGAAGATTTGTATGCTTTGAACTCTTCTCGATCATCTGCGATTGACTCAACTTCAACAGCGACCTTTCCCCTCACCGACCCTTCGAACAAAGACCTTTCATCAATCCTGGCTCTCTTTGAAGCCTTCTCTCACTCTCGCCCCTCACAAGATCTCGACATCTCCACTTTCTCGAACACGAACGAAGCTGAGGATGTTGAAATGGCACATCTCAATCAACTGAAGTCAGAAGTCAAACAATTTGTCCCAACTATCTCCTCCCTTCACAACAATCCTGAATCGTTCAAACTCTCAATTGGTCTTCTCCACCCATCACAGCAGTTCCTGGAGATTCTCACCCTCTTCTCAGTTTGTCTCGCTCTTGAACTCCATTTCCCACCCGTCCTTGTTGAATACTATCTCGTGGAAGGATGGAAGTTTGAGGAACACCCAATCATCGCTGCTATCGACACGTATGGGACATCAATTTCCTCCCTCTTTCGCTCTGGTTTCCCAGTCGATGTGTTGATCGAGAGAGTGGCCAGAAAAGTGATTCTTTCACAATCCTATTCTCAACTGACCGAACTGGTCGACCTGATCGACTGTCTCTTTCAGAAACACCGAGCCATCCACATCCATCCGTTCCTCCTTCGCGGCCTCCATCTGATCGAACCTGCAGACAGAACAGGACTCAACAAACACGTCCCATCCATCTTCCAATCTTCACTCGAATCGATGCCTTATTCAGGCCATAGTCTGTTCGTTACATTCCCACCTCCCAAAATGATTCACCTAATTCTTGTGTCTCTCTTAAAATCCATCGAGAACACGACATCAATGGATGACAAAGATTTCAAGACACTCATTGGAAACATCGGACTGCTCATGATCCAACACTTCACTTTTGATGAATGGAGAGACATTCGACTGTTTCTGAGAATAATTCCATCCGAATGGGATTTCGACCGAAACAAAGCCAGAACCCCTCCCATCCAAGCCCAGCTCCGCCTCCTTCTGACGTTCGCTCTTCCTCCCACCTTCCATCTCCCATTCCGTCCTCTCTCTCCTCCCCGTCTGTGGTCCGAACCTGATTTGTCTGCATTTGCTCCGATTTATGTTCACGAACAATTGAACGATCGCAGGGTTGATATTCTTATCGTTCTGGCGATCGCTCGGTCGTGTGTACGTGATGGTACGTTCTCTTTCGTTTCTTCATCTTCCAGACGACATTCATCTCTTTTTTGATGTCAACATGATAACACGCTTGCTCTGTCTGGCGTTTCGACATCCATCACCTCCAGTGACCACAGCAGCGTTGATGTTTGTGCGAAGAATCGTTGGCCATCGGAACGACACGTGGAACAGGCGGCTGATCAGCCTTTCTGTTTTCGAGCTGGTTGTGCGTGCAGTCGAGGCGTCGTCTCATTTGGAGGATTTGGAGAACGGAGCGGTCATCCTGTCGGAGCTGCTTCGGACGGCCCAAAAAGGGATTGTGGGAGATGAGATCTCTGATGACGATGTCTCGTTGGGGTCAGTGTGGGAGAACGACTGGATCTCTGAACCAGACGAGGTGTAATCCGTCCAGTTCTCACCTGGCTCGTCATGTAAGCTACCACTTCATTCATCATTGTTACATCACTTTTTCGATCACTGAGTGGGACAATTGTTCCAAAAAAGAGTTCTGAGAGATTCATGGATCGCAAAATTGTGAATCGAAAGTGTGATGAATGAGAACCATTACTTCTGAACAGAAACATCATCAAAGCTCAAAATATCAGCATATCTGTCTTTGAAATAGATGAACAAAGCGAATCTGATCTTTTGTGGGATGTTGGCGAGTGAGTGTGGTTGTCTCTGGCCATCCACAAACAGAATGAGTGTGTGTCTGTTCATGTCCAACTCAATCGTCACAACAGAGTTGTTGTTTGGTTCTTGATTTCCAGTTGCGATTTGTGTTCCATTTTGATTCACAGATCTATTATTCAACCAAAACACAGAAGCTCCTGACTGATTGACAAGGTCTGTTGTTTTGGATTGTTCGAGTTTGGACGATTCGACCACTCCAAATCCTGGAAGGATGAAAGAAAAGAAACAAACGGGTGGCATCGTAGTTGTTACATCGAACAGATACTCTCCACACTCCTCGCCTGATTTCGTCGGAGAAGCACGATTTGTATTCCGGGACGAGACTTGTGATTCGTCGTCCTTCCTTTCGAAAGTGAGTTGGATCCCACACTGTGATCGCATTGTCGGGATGAACAATTCCTCGAATCCACTTCACATCCTTCGCTGATTCAGTCACCAGTGCCTCCACTGCTACCACTTTCGAGTATGTTGTGGTCAGCTTGTCGTTCAGACTCTTCTCCATCGCCACAACCTCTCCGAGCTGCTTTGTCAGCTCAGCAATCGTCTCATCCTTCTCAATGATTGTGTTGTCTTTGCTTCGAATGGTTTCTTGTGCTTCGTGTAGTTCCAGAGTAAGTGTGTGGATTGTGTTGTCTTTGGCTGAAATCACATCATCCTTTTCCTTTAGAATTATCATCATTTTTGAGATTTCTCCATCTTTCTCTCCAATCTGGGTCCGAAGTTCCTCACGCTGCGCAACAAGTTCATCCACAGGCCTCACTGCATCGTCTACAACATTCTCTAGTTTTTGGAGACAGAGAAGAGCAGAACCTGAATTGATGCTGACAAGTGGATCGGAGTGAGAAGAGAGGGTGGAGAGAGAGGATGACAGAAGGGTCTTGTTTGGGATTGGTGTGGGTGGTGAAGAAGACAGGGACAGCTTGAGCATGGTGTTGATGAAGTCAAGAACCGGACGAAGATGAGATTGTTCTTCAATTTGGGGTTCGTTGTGTGGTTGTGGTGATGGTTGGGGTAGTGTTTGGAGAGTTGAGGGAGATTGAGGATGTTGAAGAGGAGAAGCGAGAATTGAGGGAAGGGAGAGCCAGAGCGGAGAGGAGAGGAGGTGTGGGAGAGAAGGAGGGTGGCGTTGGAGGATGGTCGTTAAGAGAGGAAGGAGGTGGATGATTGGGGAATTGGGGAGATACTGTTGGTTGGGACGAGGATTGGATTGATGAAAGTGGGAGGAGTAAGAACGAACGAAGTGATGAGATGAGGAGAGAAGAGAGAAGATGAATGAAGAGACGAAAAGGACAAACAGTGAAGAGGGCAGAGAAGAGATGGATGAAGAGGGATGGATTGGATTGGTGTTGAGGGTCAATTGAAATCGATTTGGGAGCGATTCCAAAACGAGAGCAAATTGTGTGAAGGATCTGGGAAAACATCATCAATGATACCAGATGAATGAGAAATGGAGGAGAATATGCACAAAACGGAAACGGTATGATCGGAAATAAAGAGATGGTGGAGGAATCGAAACGGAAATGTTGTCAAACTGCGAAAGGATCCCCAGATCCATCGACAATCGATTTTCCGAATGTCATCAGTTCTTCTTCAGAAATTATGTCCGTCTGAGATAGACCATCAAAAAAGAAGCGTCAAACTTGGCCATGATTCTTTTCTTCCTGATTCTGTCCAAAAATGGGTTCAAATGAAGCCTGAAATCGAGGAATATCAAAGAAGTGAACAATAGAAGGAAGAAAATGCCTCAATGGAAACTGGAAACATTTCACTCTAAAGTGAGATCACAGATCACACCCTCAAAGTTTTTGTAGATGAGATTTGTTGTCAAAAATCGCTCTTTCGAACAGTTTAGGGACCGAAATGGTTGAAAAAAAGACCGAGGAAATGAATTGAGACGCCTAAATAGGAAACTGATCTCACGGGTCAAGGGGTAGTTGATCAGAGTTAATCCGCATTGAATATCGACTGGTTCCTGAATTGTTCTGTGCAATGGCCCAAGTTCTCATTGGTGTCCGCATTGATTCCCACCACTCGCAATTCGAACGCATCGTCCCATCCTTCCTCTCTCAAAAGCACTTCTCGTCTCTTCACTCGATCTGGTTTGTTGCGATTCCATTTAGATGCCCTGCGCAACATGCTCTCGAAGATGCTGTTACAAAGCTGTTCGTCCTCCAACTCGACCATCGTCTTGATTTCCCATTTCACAATTTCTGAGACAGTGTCGGTGTCGTGTTCATCTGATTGGAGTTCCATGTTTGTGATGTGCTTGTGGATCAAACAGAGACACTTTTCAAATCTGACTCGGTGTTCTTTATCGAGGATGAGGTTGTCCGAGTTGTGAAAGAGAAAAAAGATGAATTGCTTGGCTGGCTCGAAGACAGAGACACGAAGGAGTGGATATCGTTTGATGCCGTTTGTGTCCACGAAGTCCATCAATACGGCAATGAAAAAAACGATGTTCGCAAGAGTCTTTGATTCGGAGAGAGGAAGGACGAGAAAGTTGGTTGACTCGAAGAGCTGTTTCACGTGATCGCTTGAAATGAACTTCTCAGCCAGCGAGGGAAGGTGGTCGAGTGTGGCACCCAAAGTTAGTAACAGAACCTGCCTTCCTTCTCCGCGAGTTAGCTGGAGAGACTGGAGGGCGAGGTGTGGAAGTGATGGATCGTCGAGAAGGACGGTTTGGTAAGATGCTGGATTGGAATGAGCGAATGTGCGGACAAGATGTTCAACAAATCCCCAGATTCCTCCAACAAAGAATGACGCCCAATCTGTGAATGACTCAGCGGGTCTGTTGGGACGTTGAATGACGTCGGAAGCGTTCGGGTGCGTCTGTTCAGGTGGGAGGGGAGTGGGGTGTGGATGTGTCGAGGCGATGGAAGCTTGAAATGACTCAAGCGATGACATGTTGTGAAGAAGGACGCGAAGGGCTTCTTTCGTAAACACAGTCAGATCGTGAGCGAGGTTGGTGAATGTCTGACGGGAGGAGAATGAGATAATTGAAAAAACACACTTCAGAATGAACAGCATTCTTCACATTGAGTGAGAGGAGTTCACATGAATATATGCACCAGAACACAGGGCGAATATCAACGAAAGAATCAGCAGCAGATCGCGCGAGGCAATTTTGAATGCCTGCGATGGTGTGGGGGAGGTGGGAGAGAAAATCTGTAAACACAGTTTGGAGTCTCTTTGTCAGAGCGGCCAGGAATGAGAGACCAGAAAATTGTGATTTTGGGGAAGATGAGGGGAAGATGGGTGATGGAAGATGTGCGAGAGTGTCTGGAGAGCGCTTTGCGATTTGAAGGAGTGTCGTCAGTGATAAATAGGCAATTCTGACAGATGGAAAGAGGGATATCCGTGCTAAGGTGGTTGAAACTGGAAGCGGGGGTATAGATTCTGAAATTCTGGAGATATAACTGAGAAAAATATTCAAGTCGCGTTGACAAAGAGCACTGATTGAATCGACATCAAAACAGAGTGATTCCATGCAAGAACAACACTAAAACCAAATTGAGAAGAAGAAAGAAATTATCAAACTGATTTTAACGCAGCACAGTTCGACCAATCTCCAAATTGGGCGATGAGGAAAGAGGAGATTTCAGAGGAAATCGAGGAGCGAATGAACGATGGTGATTTTGAATCTGAAGGGAAGCAAGAAAGGATACACCATCACAACAAAGAAAACCACAAACGAAGAATGTCAAGCAATGCAATCAATTCAGCCTGAAAAGTGAGAATGAACAGAAGTGAAAGGGAGAGACCAAAAGGTCAGATGAGTGTGTTCCACAACATAACGGGGAGAGAAATCGACACCAATCGTTAAATAAATCCGCATCTCCACATTCTAAAACACATCCAAAACATCCAAAACAGGTATCAACAAATCGATGTGGAAATCAAGAATACACACCAGAGACCACTTTCTGCAACTCCTGAAGTGTGCTAACAATAATGTCTTCATCATCACATTGTAACGCTTCGAGAAGTGATGAGATGTTGGACTGAGAACGAGAGAGATGAAACATAAAACGGACGAACGAGATCCCTACTGGCCGGAGTGTTTAAATCACTCGGCGAGATAGCTTCACTCACAACAGAGTGCTCTGAAATCATAGAAGAGACACCTGATTCGATAGTTGACAGCAAAAGATTTTGAGGCTTCCAATGGGTCGACTCTCCTATTTCGAGCGTTATCTTTGAGATGATGCTTGGAATCAGTTTTTATGTGGCAGTACTTGTTCATGGTGCCTGCAATCCAACTTCTCGAATTCAGCCTTAGCATAATCGAAGAATGCTACGACACAATCCCAGTCTCTTTTTTTCGTCTATCTATTTTCACAGTTTGACGAGATCGAAGCAGTAAGCACCATGTACTCTATCCTGCAGATTCTCAATGAATACTCGTTTGGTGACACCCTCCGTAATCCTCCTGAGGATGCTGGTGTTCCAAAGATGGATCTTGTCGCCCGTCTTGAAGCTCTTGACCTGGAAGAGATGAATTCGATGTTTAAATTCTACAGTGCTATCCACAAAATCGTTGATTCCGCCAGAGATGCTCATCTCCAGTTTATTGCACCATGTGAAAAAGTCTTCCTGCAATACTTCCCGTATGACCTCTCGATTGAAACAACGAACCCTCCCATCTTAGTTCTCCGGGAATTTCGTTCACTCCCAAGCCTTTCCGAAGACTCAAACAAGAAACTCGGGTTTGATTTGATTGGAGCAAAAGTCCACAATCTGTCACTAAATACCGAATTTGACCCAACAAAAACACCATTCGACGTGCTCTCAGATTGGGCAGAGGAGAATGTATTTGCTGCAAAAAGGAAAACGAATCGATTCAACCGAGCCATCCTCGGTGAATTTGTCTACCGAAGAGCTCTGAAGGCTCAGACCGCAGAAGTCAAAATGATGGTTACTCTGACAAATGGGGAACAGAAAACAGTCACTGTGCCGTTTGGTGTTTATATAAACACTGATGAGTCCAAGATCTTCCTTGAGGACAAATGTCCGCTAAAACTCATGAACAATGAGCCCACAACTCCAGCACATACTCTGAAATTGGATGAAATTCTTCGCAAGAACGACGAGATCATCCAATATGTATTATCCCCTGCCCGACAACTCATTTCATCGACGAACCACACGATCCCATCCCCACCATCCAACTCCGATTATTTCACGCCCATCATCATGTCTGAATATGGCATTACGTCTGCTGTTGTTCCAACCGAGAAGATCGGCTATTTGCACATTGGCTCGTTCAGTAACGATAAATATGGACTAGCAATCGCATATATCCTGTCTCTCAAGGGAATTACGGCGAAAAAGTGCGACAAACTCATTCTTGATTTACGTGGGAACGGAGGTGGTGACATTACTCTGACAATTCAAATGATGGAGCTCCTCTGGCCCAATCGAATTCCACACACTTTCCAGGTTGATTATCCAGTCACCACGTGGAATGATATCTACGAAGATTTCTTTGATGCACTTTCAGATCCCTCTCTCGATCCCACAACCCTCAAACCAACAAATATGAAGACGGATCGTGTGTTGAAAAACTTCACACACATCAACGGAACAGAATACCAACGAACATACTCAAAACGATCTGTTTTCGGAGGGGGAGAGGATGTGATTGGATCATCACTTCGGAAGTTCTGGAACAGAGCTCTCCTCAAAAGAAAAACACCTCTCTTCCCCCCCGAAAACATTGTCATGCTCACCGACGGACGGTGTGGGTCAGCTTGCGGAATGTTCATCAAAACAGCACGTGCACATCGATTGGGTCGTGTGGCGTACATGGGTGGATATCCAATCGACACGGAGCCGACAGACATCGACATTGGGGAGTTCAGTGGAGGATCAGTGTTGACTGCATCGAAAATGCCTTCGATTGCCGCAGTATTTGGAGAGCCATGTCCAATCGACCCGTTTGTGCGAATGACGACGGATATGACGTTCACAAACACAATCGTGTATTCCAACGAGGAAGGGAAGGAAAACGAGATGTGGGAGTTTTCGAGGGTGACGCCGTCGGTTGTGAAGAGGCTGTACAAGAACGCCCCCGCATCAAGCGAAGCAGACATGAAGGAACTCGTGGAACTTGTGAAGGACGAATTCGGGAAATGCGATGTTGGGATGTTCAAAGAAAGCTCGACCTGCAACAAGCTGAACAAGAACAACAAACTCTCCGCCCATCCGTGCTCGCCAGACACGTCGACATTCGACACATCAACCTGTGTCGCTGCTGGATGTGTTGCTCGCCACTGGTCAGTCGACGGGGAATGTGTTGCTTCGCCTCTCCTTTCTCGGAAGGAGGTCGAACTCCGGTCGTGGTGGGAAAGATTTGGATGGATCGTCATTGTTGTCGTTGTCGCACTCGTTCTCGTTGTAGTCATCCTGATTGCGGCATGTGTTTGTTCCAGTCGACGTCGAAATAAAGACAAGGATGGTCTGGACATCGATCAGCAACCAACAGATTACGATATGATGGCTGTTTAACTCATCCTCTTGCTTCTTTGATCTTTTCACATGTTGGGCATTGACCGAACACTGAGAAGCTTAAACTTTTCGAATATTTCATTCAGGATCATCCAATCTGTGTTAATTGACCCATTGGAAAGTGATTCAGTCAAACATCTCGATTCGTCTCACACACCAGATGTCATTGTGGTCCTGTTTGGTTAATCACCAAACGACATCGCTGGGAAGGAACTCTGTCATCTGAAATGAAGAACAAATGAATGAATATAAGAACACGATTGAAGGTGATTCAATTGGAAACAGAATACCTTTCCCCTCACTCAGTTCGAGCTTGGCAGAGACGAACACGAGAAACACTTGTCCAACAGAAACTGGTGGAGAAGTGGTGTCTGAGTGTATGGAAGTGACCGCAGAACAAGAAAAGAGGCAACAGAATACTACAAAAAGGTTAGAAGGAATCCACGACCAAGAAATTGTGGTCGATCTCGGAAGACCGAGACGACGATGAAGTACAACAGAAAAAGAAATTACGAATCATCCAACATGAAGAGAAGATACACTCTCCTGTCTGCTCGGAAGGACAAAGACAACAGAATCTCGCAGAACAACGATCCATCGGACCAGTCAGTGGTTCAACGAGATGTGCTGAGCATGAGAGAGGTGGAGTACGATTCGCAGAAAAGATGCGATGCAGAAGGAGAAGTGGGGTAACAGAGAAATCGGACAACATAAGACGATGCGGCGATTATCAACTCAAGATTGATTGATCTGAAGATCAGAATGAGAGAGAAATGGAAGGAAGGGAGTGTGTGATGAAGTGGTGGTCCCAAAGATGATCAGTTGAGTGATGTGGACACTCAGGACGAACTACGATGGGTGAACGATGATCAGACGAGAACGAGATGACAAAGGTCAACCAGTGATTGCGATGGACGCGATTTGCTGTTGGTGGATGGGAGGAGGATCAGGTGGTGTGAGTGTGGAGGAGAAGAGTGTGTTGAGATCGGAGAGCGATGGGCGGTCGTTCTGGTCGAAAGAGAGACACTCTTCAACAATCGACGCCAGCGATGTGTCTTCCCAATTCTCAA
The DNA here is from genome assembly GCA_033064195.1 of Blattamonas nauphoetae. Classification (NCBI taxonomy): domain Eukaryota; phylum Preaxostyla; order Oxymonadida; genus Blattamonas; species Blattamonas nauphoetae. Next base: position 72,519 of record JARBJD010000101.1, on the reverse strand, counting down.
TCAGTGGCACTTGGCCTCCTTTCACTTGCCGACTCGCATTCACAGCATCCAGCTCCCCAAACGGCACAAGACCAGTCTCCAGTTCCCACAAAACGAGGCCAAGCCTAAAAACTGACGCCTTCAGAGTATCAAATGGAACCGATTGCGGTTCTTTCTCGTCGTTCTTGTGGTCTCTGTTATCTTCATCAATCTGTTCAGGGGCGCTCCAACGACGATCCTCTTCTCGCATCTTCTTCCGATTCGCAATCTGCTGTTCGTTCAGATCTGTCTCGTTCAAGTTCTGACCCAGCTTCAGACACACCGAGTCAGAAGAGTCAACGAGGATCCAGTGCGACGAGAGTTGGGTGAGGACGTCGCTGAATGGATTGTGTTGCACGAGTCGATTCAGCCCAGCCACCAACTGTCTTCGGATCTCAATCTTCGGCAGATCACTTCTCTTCTCAACGTGCAGTGCAGAGTACAGTGTTCTGTTCGCAGGAACACGAACCACAGCTGGCTCGCCTTCGCATTTCAACACTTCCACAGGTTCGATGAATGATTGTCCACAAGACGAGAATTGTGGTTGTTCCTGAGGAAGACCATTGCTGATCATGTTGAACGAGTTGGGATGGAGAGTCACAGCTGATGTGCTGAGGATCGGTCGAATGGTGGAATGGTTCTCAAATTCCTCTTCTTTCACTTCGATTTGACTTTCATCCAGCTCGCTCATCGCTTTCGGCTTCTCTTCCTTCTTCTTCTTTTGTTGACGTCGACAAACCAGAACAAGTACGACAATCAGAAGGATGAGGAGAAGACCGACGGAGCACACAATCGGAACAACAATCGACACAACTCGACCACCCTGCGACATGTTCCCTTTCACTCCTGTCAGCGAGAACGAGTCAGTTCTTCCACTCTCTCCGAACAGAACACGACAGTGCAGATCGTGTTTCTTGTTCAGCAATGCGAGCGATGACTGATGAAGAGACAGTTCGATTGTGTCTTCTTTCCAGAATGTCACTTTGGATGGATCCAATTGAACCAAAATGTGTTCGCCTTCCGAGAATTCTGTTTCGGAGAGCGCGATCTGTTCAAACACTTCGAGAGACAAGCCACACGGCATGAATGTCTCCCCTCTCAATGCAATCTCATACGTCTTTGCTTTCCTGTCGAACTTGGAAGTTGACGCTGCCGACGAGAGAGTTGGGATGAAGAATGGAGCTGGATGGATCGTGTCTTCTTTCTCGACTGAGCAGTTGTTCGTCGAGATCCAATGATGAGGCGATGAATGGCCATCTCCACCTCCAACTGCTTCAATCGACACTTTCCCATCTGAACAAAACACATTCCGACGATGTGAAGGGAAGTCAGTGATAGAGGGAGAGTTTTCGAGAAAGATGCATCCCGTCAGTGTCAGCTCACCTCCAACCATCGACACAGCTCCAATCGGAAGATGCTTCAGTTCGACCGAATGGAATGCTGACGAACAATTGGTGAGAGTGATTGAAGAGTCCATCCAGGAACAAATGTCCGACACTTCCTCGTTTAGATCAGTTGTGGATTTCGTCGATCCTGAGAAGTGGCTTGTTTCAATGTCGAGCGATTTCACGTCTGTCCCTTCAATCAGCATGCCTGAGGAGAAGTCTGTTGTCGAAATGTTGAAAAGTGAGCACGAATCGAGGGAGGAGAAGAGGAAGGGAGAGGAAGAAAAGGAGAGGTGTGAGAGAGTGACATCCTTCAGTCGAGCTGATGTGCCAGATGCAACAACAAGACGACCCGAAATCGATGAGACACCATCAATCGACAGTCCAGACACATTCACACTTCCCATCGACATCCACACAATCGACGAGTTCAACCCAATCCCACTCTCCAATCGAAGTGTGTCCACACTCACTTTCCCTCCCACAATCTCAACCAAATGAGTGTTCTCTTTCATCTCGGATTGGATCACAAAATCCGTCAGTTCTGCTCTTCCTCCGATCACACGAACAAGTGTCGCTTCACTCCCTCCAGGCGATGTCACCACAATCGTGTTCAGAGTCGCTGAACCTGAAGACGGGACGACGATGACAGCTTCGGCCGTTTGAATCAGTGGCAGCGTGATCGCCAGTTCTTCCACGAGCAGGGAGTGGTGTGCAGCACAAGTCAGAGATCCAGCTGATGACACATGCACAGTTCCTGCTTCTTCTCCCTTCATCAGAGAAACACTGGTTGTCAGCGTCACTGCTAGCGACAGATCCGAATCTCCCAAAATGATAAGTTCGGAGAGTGGACGGTCAGTCGTTCGCGAAATCGCTCGCTCAACTGAGCTGCACCACACATTCAGGTATCCACATCTGTCCATGTCATACCCTCCTCGCGACACTCCAACTGGTCCTTCCTGTCCAAGAAGATAGAACAGCAGCGATGCTGACAAGTTCCACTCTTCGTCCATGCTCCAGAGATGGTTCCCATTCGACTCCTTCGAATACGATCCTTCCAATCTCTCGTCGTCCTCAGAAATGAAGCTCGAGATGTTCCGACCAACAAGCTCAACAAAACGAGCTGTTGCCAGTAGCTCGTCTGTTCCTTCAAATCTCAGATTGGTCAGAGAGAACGTAGGGAAGGGGGATGAAGGTGTGATCGACGAGAAATTGAGCAGAACAGCTGGCGATTCTGATGAGCAAGGCATCGACGACAAGTTCACAGAATCAATCGTCAATTCCATTTCACTTGTCATGTTCGTCGACAGAATCGATCCTTTCCCAGTCAAGCGGTCAACCGAACCCAACTCGCACGAGATGAGGGAGAGCGAGCCAGAGAGGTGAGAGATCAATGGAGACGAGGCGAGTGTGAACGATGACAGTGAGCAGGAGTTCAGTGAGAGAGAACCTGAATCGATGACGAAGAGTGAGACAGTGCGAATGTTCTCATCATTCGAGAATGCTGATGAACTGGCACAGGTGAAGTGAATGGCGAGGAAGGAGAGAGCTCCTCCTTCGACTGTGACAGAAGAATCGAGAGCGACAGACACTTCTCGTTGAGTTGTGTCTGACGATCGAACTGTTCGAGTTCCAGTCACCGTCATCGTTCTTCCCAGCGAAGAAGACGACGAGAGAGTGATCACTTCGAGAGAGTTGAGAGAGGCTGATTCCAATGCTGAGTCAAGTTTTGTGCACTTGAACTCAGATGATCCACAATTCGGATGATCGACAGCGTCTGAATTGCTGGAATTCACAACAACGACATCTGAAGGAGAGAACAGCCAATACACAAGCGATCCTGTTCTCCACTTGTGATTCTCAGCCAGAGACGTGTCTTCCCCGAGATGTGTGGCGAGAACAACTTTTGAATCGCTTTTCACCCAATTCTCTGGAATGATCTGTTGTTTGAAATTGTAGCCTTTCAATGAGACATATTTCCCTTCATCCAAATCACTCTGAATTAGAGTGAAATTATTCAACTTGAAGACGACGTCGCTTGATGTCTCGACGACGATGATCGATGAGTTGATGAGAGTCAGATTGGTGAAGTAGCATTGTGTCATTGAGAAAGGAGCTGATCCGAGTCCTCCGTCTTGTGGCGGTGTTGGGCGAAATGAGACAAGTGGGACAGAGAACGTCACTCGTGGTGATGATGATACATTGTTGAAGCGACAGAAATGAAACGAGAGCCCACTTCCGACAGACAAGACGAGAGGCTGAGAGTAAGTCCCTGGTTGGAAAACCACAAGACAACCACTCATCTCCAATAAACCCTCAGAAGACGTGACAGAAATGAGAGTGTGATTGGCTTTATGTTGGAAGTCGAAGGCGTGGATTGTGAGACGAGATCCATTCCCAACTGTGAACATGCTTGATCCTGCAGGAACTGTTGAAGTGAGCTCGACTTTCGCAGATCCTTCGAGCTCCATGTTTGCGTCTTCCAGAGACATCGGTTCAAAGACGAAGTTTCCGCTCAGAACAGCAGAACGTGGATAGGGAGTGCCGTTTGGATTCAGTATGTGGAGGTATTGAAATGCATATGGAAGAGTTCTGCACGCTGAGATCGAGAAGCGACAGCTGTCGTTATCCCTTCCGTGAGACGAGACCTGAATTTGGGGAAAATCGATGAAAGTGGCGATTCGGGCCCATTCGTCTTTGTTTCCTTCTTTTGTGATTCCTTCGATTTCGAGGTGAGGCCAGTCACTCCACGATTCTCCTTTGCATCCCTTCAGATGATCAGGTCCTTTGTCGCCGAGAATAGACTTTTCAACAAAAACATCGTTTCCGAATGATGCCGAGTTCTTGTCAAATGAACAATATGTGAGATTGAGTGGAGTCTCCGCAGTTGTTGTTCCGTTCACAACAATCGCGCCTCCTCTCCCGACGGCCACTCCATTCTCGTCTGTTGTGGCTGCACTACACTCTACGAAGGTTGTGCGAAACATTCTTTCTTGATCCGTTGAGACTCGACATGCATTGTCCAGTTCCAAAAAGATCACTCCGCCGTGCTGTGCTGAACAAGAAGAGAACTCACATTGGCGAAGTGTCACGTTGCACAAACGGCAGAATGCGAAACCACCACGTTGGGCTGAACACGACGAGACGTTCAGAGTGGAAAGGGTGACATTCGATTTCTTTGCGAAGAGAAAACTGCCATCACACAACGAGTTGATGTTCTGGATTGGTCTTCCAGATACCGATGCGATTCGAAGAGTGCTCATTCCTTCGAGATGAAGAAACGGCTGAGTTGTGAGAGAGACAGATGTTACTGAGGTGTGTTCCCAAGTGAATGTTCCGTCATTGGCTGATCGAACATGTCCAGGGACCTGAGAAGGATCTGATCGATCAGACCTTCATTGATCAGACCTAATTTTTGTTCTTAACAGACTGTTTCATTAAAAGAGAGTTTACTTTCGAAAAAAACTGTGAAATGAGTCTAATCGACCATTCGAGAGGCTATCTGGTCATAATTGATTGTTTATTGGTTGAATTGAACTGGTACGATGAAGAAAATGAAGTGAGTAATTGGAAAAAGAGGAAAATCGATACTCCTAATTAGGAAACGGATCAGACCCCCACTTCTGTGAGGTGTGATTCATGATCACACCTCATACAGTAAACTACAGACCTGATCAGGTCCCTGAACATGTCGCACAAAAGAGACACCATTCAGAGTGAGATCGGTTTCGATGGTGACGTCCTTGATGAGTGTTGATCGTCCTGTCGAATCGATGAAAGGACGAGTGAGTGTTCCATTGGAAAGTGTGATTCCGACAGTGTTCAGTGATATTGACGAATCTTCATCAACCGAGAATGCTGTGTTGTTGAGCTCTGTGAATGAGAGCGTAAGAGAATTCAGGGAAAGTGAGGCGTTGAGAAGACAAGAGAAGCTCTCGTTTGATGATTGAGTGATGCTGAGTGATCCATATCTCAGCGTGACACTCACTGAGGCATTTCTGAGTGAGAATGGTGTCATCGATTCATTGTATTTGAACTCTGTGATGATGGCAGTGTGGACATTGTTGTGGAGACGAGAGCCGAGGAGAGACTGGAGAGTGAGTTCCGATAGGCGAGCTTCACAGAGCACGTTTGGAGTGGACCAAGCAAGTGACATGTTGAACCCGTTCGCAGAAAAGTGGAGGGTGTGAGGCGGTGGAACGATTGGATGGGAATCATCGATGAGGAAAGGGATGAGAGATGGGAAGGATTCAATCGAAGTGAAATTGAGAGTGAGTCCCTCGTTTGAGAATCCTTTCAGAACAACATCGTCTCCCTTCTCAGCCTCTTCCAATTCTGATCCCGCCGTGTTCTGATCAAATTGGCATCCTTCCATTTCGACTCGGCTTGTTGCGTCGTTCAACACAATGTCAATCACCCCTGCTCGACCATTCGATGAACATCCTCCAAATTTGCAGAATGTGATTGAAATCAAGCCACTCGTGCTCGCCTCCACACAACTCCCACTTTGCACTGATCCATTCACAGATGGGGTGTGAGTGCGAGAGATGGTCAAGAAGAGCGTGTCTGACAGTGTGACTGATCCGGTTCCTGACACAACAATCAACGCAGTCGAACTAGCGATGGAAGAGATACGAGAGTTGAAGAAACGACTCGTTCCTGCTGAAATGCTGAACAACTCCTTCGTTCGATTCTGTTTATCACGAACCACAACGTTCTTCACGGACAGGAATCCATTTTTCATCATTGCGACAAGTGGAGTGGAGGGTGAGGAAGGAATGAGAGTCATCGAGCGAAGTGTCAGGTTGGCACCTGCTTCCACTTCGAGTTCGGCTGTCAACTGTGTTGTGTGAGGACGAGGCGATTCGTTAAGCGTCACGTGCACAGATTCTGTTCCGTTTCCGACAATCTCAACGTCTGTTTGAATTGACAACAGAACACTTTCGGTGAATGGACCATCGGAGAGTGAGAGGAGTGTCGAACTTCCAGACTGGAGTGATTGGATGGCTGGCCAAAGTGTGTCCATCATTTCGATCGGATTTCCATTCTCGTCTGTCTCCGCATCCAGCTTGATCTCAGTCTTGGTATTTGGAGTCTGGATGACTTTGAAGAGAGGACAGACTGTGAACGTTCTCCAGTCGGTTGTCTCTCTGATTTCACGATTCGACGTGCAGCCAACGACCGAAGATGTGTTGAGCAGCGAGGGGCTGGCTGTGGAGAAGAAGATATCAGCCTTATTGGGAGTTCCCTCTGGTCACTCCAAGCCCAAACGAGGGCTCCTCAACACAGCGAGTACCTGAAATGGGCTGGCCGATCTGAGATTCTTTCAACAAAATAACGAAGCCTCCTCGTCTTTTCTCGCAAAACTGTTTTGTTAAGATACAAACGTTTTTCTCAATTCCTTGTTAAGAATGGACATAACGACGAACAGAGCTGATCCTCCATCGTTTGATTCTCTTGTTTTGTAGATCATGTTCTGGAAGGTGCAGTTGTTGAATTTCGTGGAGGTAGTGATGATCTGCCGATTGACATTGCCAGTTTTATGAATTCCATCGTATGTTGTGTCATCGATGATTTCTTCGTTGGAGGAGAGCGAGGAAGGATGGCGTGGAGAGGAGGAAGGTCGTTCATCTGATGTTGTCCTGCACCAGCTGAATGTCGTGTTCGAGCACAGCACGCTCCCTCCGCTGTTCATGTCCCGCACTGTCGATCCGCTCAGATGGTTGTTGCTCCCCCAAACCGAGCTCCCAATCATTTGTTGACGAAACGAAGGCGAGGCTGATGCGATAGGACCAGGAAGCGACGAAACATTCCAAAACGAAAGTCCGATGAATGCCGTCGTGATTCCTGAAAGTCCCAAAATCCCTGTTTTGTCGGTTCCTTCCCCAACTCCAATCCCATCGTGTCCAATGATCCGTTGGTTCTCCACTTTGCTGTTCAATATCGACAGGAAGATCCTTTCATGTCCCTCCAATCCCCGAGCATCAGACAAAACTGCCCCCATTCGGTCTGATTTTGAGTGGATCGCACAGTTCGTGAGTGTGATTGAAGAGTCCAGGTTCGATAACTCCTCCATCCTCTCAAGTCTCATCAATGGTCCCCAGCCACTTCGAATGAACTCAATGTGTGATGCACCAACAACAGATGAACAAACCGAGGCGAACAGCACTTCTGAGTTTGTCGTTTCGTGATCGAGTTCTGTTCTCACTTGGGAGAGAGAGAATGTTGCATTCCTGACAGCAAACAGGCGAGGTTGAATAGTGTGTAGATTGGACTGCAGACGATAAGTCGATAGCTGTTCATTGGAAATTGGCGGTTCGAGAATGATTGTAGTGTCGTTCTGTCCATTCAATGATAGACATGATGACATGACTTCAAAACTTATGCATGTAACTTTGGCATTCGGCAGCTGCATGAAATCATCAACTACATGATGATTATCCTTTCGAATGAACAGCTGAAAAAAATCGGTGAGTTGTACAGTCCCAGATTGAAGCGACTTACCTGATATCAACAGGAAAAGGAGGAGGATGGACATTGTGGAAGTTTGAAAGGCTTGAAATGCGATAATTGCCCCCGAGATTGAATGGTAGAGTGACTAAAACAATATGGTTTGATCATCTCGTTCCATTGAGACAGGGATTCCGAAGATTTTGAACTCCCCATAGCCTTTTTCAGACCAACGATGATCACTGAAAAAAGAAAATGACACGATCCTGGCTGACGAATGCGAGGGAGTTGATGTGACAGAAAATGATTCGGAGAGGGTGTGTTGAGAGGATAAATGTGAATTAGCATCGTCAGAAGCTGAATAAATCCCGAGGACTCAACAACAGCTTCGATTTCGATTCTGTTTCGACAGAGGAGCTTGAAAAACGGTGGAATGAGCCCAACACGTTTCGTGAGAAGAGTTTGATGAAGATCTACGATTGTAATCTTGAAGAGTGTCGAGCATTTGCTGATGAGGTGTAGACCAGATAGTGTAAGACAGTACGCGGCAAATGTGGCAAGTGAAAGTAAAAGTGACGAGAAGAGTGGCTGTTCATCCGCTGGAGAGCTTGTGGAAGACGGTTAAAGAAGCCAGTCTCAACGAATTGGAGGCGTTAATATCGGCCCGATTTCTGGATGATTCTTTTCACAAGCGATAAACCATCCGGAGTAAATGTGTGATATAAAGTGGGAACCAGAGAAAGAATCGCCTCTGCAAGCACTTCGCAAGGTATTTCATCCATCAGAATTCAGTTCTCATTGATTAAGTGTGGGACGAAGATGTTTGCTCAGTCATGGAAGAATCTTGTCAGGAGTCGACTTGTCTGAGTCATTCCGTGGTCATTCAAACTGCCTCCTTTCTTTAGAAATTGTACAAGCGAGAGAAAAACATGATTTGCAATTGCTACAACCTGAATCATTTCCGGAACGAGAACCAGAAAAATAGGTCGAGTTTGTGAGATAAGACGGCACGAGTGGACTTTCTGGGCCACAGGTGATCGAGGTGCGTTGTGACTTTATTGTTTAACTAGGCTATTCTCTCGAAATAATGTGGCATATAAAGTTGAAAACGGGTATTCGTTTCAAAATGGTGAGAATAGTGTCAAGATCGTCTCAGAGACTGTCACGCTCATTCGATCATGTTTGATGTGGGCGATCGGCGAACTATATCACTTCACCTTTTCGCTATCTTGAATCATTTCACTATTATGACTGGTATTTTCACAAAATTTATCAAAACATTGCGATTAATCATGATGTATCGTGAAGTGACGATCTATGGTCGTTTTCCCTTCAAGACACCAATTTTTTGGATATGAACGTGCGGCGCGTTTGGCCTAGCGGTAGCCAACCCCTCTGTCGACTGTTGTGCTCGGGGTTCGACTCCCGCCGAGCACAACTTTTTTGCCACTACTTAGAGTTTTTTGGCCCAGAAAGTCCACCCTTGCCGATAAGACTCTGTTATGATGGTTGAGTCGTGATTGGTGAATTAATTAACTGGTCGTCCACAGATAAATTCAAACAGATCAACCCATCACAGGATCGATCTGACGAAAAAACTTCGAGTGATGAAGAATGAAGTGAATGGGAGTGTGAAAAATGACTATTCATCCACTACCACCTCCAGACTGCCTCCAATGATCGATGTCTCTTTCAAGACTTCCGTCGATACAATCTCAACTGAATTTCCTACGTTGTACAAGAGAATACCGAATCGGAAGGGGACAGGAATGTTCGAGAAGAAGGCTGGCTGAGTCTCTCCATCTTGCGACATCTTCAATGTTCGCTTTCCGACTCGTCCATCTGCTTCGATCACCACTCGCTGTCCATCAGTCACAGCTATACAAGCTGAGTTGGGGTGTGATCCTTTGTAATTCTGTCTCGCATAACGACCTGATGGAGAGATACACCAACTTGCTGCCCCTTTGAGATTCGAGAAGTTACCAATGGATGGAATGGCTTGTTCGACCATGTTTGGAGAGATGATACCAACCGGAAAGTAGGGACTCGAACTTTGTCTGACAATAAATGTGATTCGAACAACGACTGCTCCGAAAATGATTGAGAAGAGGGACGAGCAATCTTGGACCGTTTTGGTGAACACATTTCCAGAAACAGTGAACTTGTCTCGTGCGAACACTTCGATTGCTGCTGCTCCTTCCTTCACATTCCTTCGTCGTTCTTCTTCTTCTTCCTTTCTCTTCCTTTCCTCTTCTCTCTTCTTCTCTTCCTCTCTCTGTCGGCCTTCTTCTATCCATTTTTCGTTCATGCTCATCATCTCTTCCATTTCTCTCATCTTCCTCGAGAACTCTCTCTGCCTCTCCTCTTCTGCTTTTCTTGCTGTTTCTCGTTCTGCTTCCATCTCCCTTCGAACAGCTGCCAAGTTTATCCCAATCTCTCCAATCTCCTTCTGAGATGAGTGGATCGACGAAGAGAAGTGTCGAACGAGCATTCCGCCAATCTTGTCCTGAACTTGGAGTGTCTTCTTGTCCTCGTTTTGTTGTCCTTCAACTGCCTTCTTCACAACAAGCACTGCCTTCTCGATGAGTGCAAGAGCGAATCCACAGCGACGGGTCAGTGAGAAAGAATCATCGTTCTTTTCACTGTCTCTGCCAGTTGTCCTTGGCTCTTCAGATTTGATCACTTTCTTCAATCCTGAGCACAATCGGTCCAAAACATGGAGTGTTGGAAGAACATCAACTTCGTTGGATTCGCTTTCAAGTCGAGTGCAAAGCGTCTCAACAATGTTTGAGTTCAACACTCCATCCAATTCCTTCGATGAAAGACTTCCTCCACACAGAAGACTTCAGACACAAAGTGAATCAACAGGAGTGAGAACAAGGCGAAGAGAAGAGATGAAAGAATAATGAAGAAGAGAGAGATATCAGACCCAATCGAGTGTGTGGCTGGTGTCGACAACGAACTGTCTGCATGCTGTGCAGCGAAGCAATCGCGAGATGATGAGAAAAAGAAAGAAGAAAAGAAATCAAGAAAGAGAGTAACAAACTGATGCGAGGTCAAGGAGAGAAGGAATCAAGTCACTTCGAAGTCTCTGTCGTTCTTCTGATACCGATGACACCATCACTCCCATCACACTCGACAGAATCGTCTGAAAGCAAACAACGAAGACAAAATAGAGAATTTGATGTCGGAGCATATGGAGAGAAGAAGAGAGACAGACAGAAAGTGTGGATGGACAATCCGAAGAAAGTCGTTCGGAAAAACTCTCCTACAATCCACTCCGAATCCCGATCTCACTCCGTTCCTTCATTTGTGCCGATTCTGAAATGTCAGAATTTAGGAAATTTGAACAATCCAAAGCAGAAGAAGATGTTCACGAATAATAGAAAATCTAAAAAAGAATGATGTAACAGACCAGATGTGAGAATATTGAACACAGAATGAGCGATCTTGAAGTGGACAGTTTCGTCGCCATTCTTGAACTCACTTTTACATCTTTTGAATTCCTCCATCTGAAAGAAAATATATGCAAGATGTGTGGTGTTCATTGAGAATAGACAGAATGAAAGAGAAAGGATGAAAAAATGAACGAGAATGTCACTTGAAAAGTAGTCCCGTGGGATGATGAAAACTCAACCATGAATGCACAAACCAGTCCTTCAGAGGTATGGCCAGTTGGTAAGGTGTTCGAAATTGTCGATTGTTGTTGAGTCGGAAGCATTTTACTCGTAGAAAAAAGATACGGTTGGATCGATTTGTTGAAAATTTTGACTTGGGGAAATTCGGAAAAAGATATCAACATTTCGTTCCATTTCTCTTCAGCAGTTTTCGTGTCAATCCGGTGAACCAGTGACACACTCCCATAATTGTTCATTTCTTTATCTCACCACTGAATTTTGAAGAAATCTTCTCTGAGGAGGATAGAATGTCCAACAATCGGCCAAGGTTAGTCACTCTGACACAATTCCATGATTCTCCTTCCCACGAAGCCATTGCAACCGCGCGGATTCGAAAGATTCAACTCATCTGCACGAAGTTAATGGAGACAAAGACGTATCAGCTGGAAAATGAGCTGTGATGACGAGATGGTGCGTGATTCTTGCGGTGTATCGACTTGGAACGATTCTGAATCGTTCACCACTTCGCTCGCATTCTTGTCATCGCTGCACCTCCAAAACACACGCAATCCTCTCTTTTACCTCCTTTTTGTGCATCTAGAGCTGCATCGATTCAATCTTCAATATTTACTGATGTAAAGTTGTGGGGATCACAGTCGAAAATGCAAACCGATTCTTCGTCCTCGCAATTCATCAGATATTCCTCAACCTGCCATTTAACTTGATTGAGACGAAGATTGAGATCATAGGGAAAGTCTGACTTCCTGATTGAGTTGACAAAGAGACCCAAATCTGAATTTTCAAGAACAACAGTTCTTCATGTCATCCACGCACGATGAATGCTAAACTACAACATAACAACGGAATCAAACGAACCATTATCTTTTTTTGCTCCATGATTCGTCAACTTGTTCTCCTCATTATCGCCTGTATCCGTCCACACCTACTCCTGCCAGATGATCTGGTCGTTCTCTTGATTTCAGATTCTCGCCAAAATGAAGGACCAAGCTCATCAAAAGCATTCACACTCAGCCGTCCTTATTCAGCGTTGAACTTGACACTTTCTGGGGCATCTCTCACCTGAATTGGAAATGGAGTTGAAACCACAATCTTTTCTGAGCACACCGAATCTGATTTTGATTGTCTCCTTATCCTGGTGAACACAACACTTTCATGCCAGACAGTGTCCTTTTGTGGAAATTGCCATATTGCCTCTGTGGATGAGTCATCCCTATTCATCTCTTCCCAATGCGAGATTCATGTCGATTGTGACAAGACAGCCCTTCTTGTGTGGGGCTCAGCAAACATCCTGTCGACCACATTCAAATGCCCTCCAACCACCCGCAATGCACCACTCATCACGAGCCCTGGAGGGAGTGGAACTGTGAGTGTGGATGGATGCACTTTTTCGAGTTCATTCATCGAACACTCCGCATCCCTTCTTGGACGAAGTTATTCCTCCATGTCAGCCTCAAACTGCCATTTCCACAACTTTTCAACTTCCAGCATCACCTCCCCGTCCAAAGAAGTCCCAGTTCGTCCGACCACCCTCGTCTGCGGGAGCTCGTTCTCTTTCGTGTCGAACGGTCTCTACGGAACCATCGTCAGCGACATCAACGCCGACGGCGACTTCCTCGCTTCCAATCTGACCGTCTCATCCAACCACGCACACAACGAGGCTGGATACACAGACTCCCAACGACAGTCTTTCATATCGGGGACAAAGGTTCAGGATTGTCTCTTCAACAGCTGCACGACAACGGGAAGTGGAGGAGGTCTGTGTTTCATCGGAAACGGCGAGTTTGAAGTCATCCACTGCAAGTTTGTCGGCTGTCGTGCCACTTCGACCAGTTCGCATGGAGGCGGTTTTTCGTATTCAACCGACTTCCTCACAGAAACAAGCACACTCAACGTGGATGGTTGTGTGATCGTCGACTGCTCCTCTTCGTATGTCGCTGGAGGGTTCTTCACTGGTTCGTGGAACAATCGATCTGACTGTGTTGATGCGGCAATCAAAGGACTCGAGATCACAGGATGCAGTGCGAGTGGACACTCTGGCGGGTTACTCCTGCAATTTCTGAACCACGCAACAATCACAAATGTGAAACTGTCCAACTGTCGCTCATCGATTGTAGATATGATCTCAATCAGTGGACTCTGGTCTGCACTCTCGCTAAGCTCAGTTCAAGCCACATCGTCTGGACAACGAAGCCAAAAAGCCTTTTCCATCTCATATACCTATGGACCTGTCAAATGGAACTCATTCAGGATTATCTCAAACGCGAACTACAGCGACGGAATGATCAGTGTGTATGCTGTTTGGGGGACATACTTTCCAAACGCTCCGAATGGAAACGTCATCTCACTCTATCCTCTTCCGACATTCTCCGACATCGTCATCGAGAGAGGGGAGAGCTCGACAGGTGGACCGACCTTCTGGTTTCATAACCAGTGGGATCCGAAGTTCAAAGGGACTTTTAACCCACGTACAGTCTTCCACACTCCCTCCACATCTCTGACAACAGCCAGCCAACCGACAGTGTACGCCAACTCGCAGAATCAGCGGAAGTGGGTGGAAGGGAGCGAGATACGCCTGAATAGCAAGAATGGTAAGGAAGAAGCATTCTGCTGGCTTCTTCCATCGAAGTGCCGCTCGCTCGGTGGTCTCATTCCCCGAACAGGATCCGCATTCGAAGGGAAGATCGTTTTGGAAGCGGGAGAGTTTGGGGAGAGAGATGTCAACTTGCGAGAACGTGTTTTGGACATGAGCGGAGTGTCGACGTCGCAAACAGTTTTGAAGGATGGAGGATCAGCAACTGCACTGGTTCGAGTCGCAGCTGGTGGTGGATTATCACTCTCTCAGCTGACCATTCAAGCGGGTGCGTCTGTCCCTATTCTGTCGAGCAGTGGTCAAGTGACTCTTTCAGCCGTTCGAATCGTGAATCCAAAACAGCGAACCGTGTCAATGATCGAAGGAAAGGGTGGAAGGATCACAGCCACTGGATTTACTGTCGCCGACATTTCGTTCTCAAGAGGAAGCCTGCTCGATCTCACCAACACTGAACTCGACCTGTCTAGCATGACATTTTCGGAGATCTCGAACACGGGAGCTGGTTCTGTGGTCCGATGCACATCCTCCAAGTCTGTCTCTCTTTCAAACGTGGTGTTTGTGGATTGTGTCTCGTCGTCGTCTGCCCACGCATTGGTTTTCGATGGAACATCGCTATCACAACCACCTTCTCTGATACTGCTCTCAGTTTCCTTCAGCCATTCGGAATCGTCGATGATGTCAGTCAGAAACGAGAACTCAATGCCAGAAGTGTCTGTGGTTGGAAAGGATCTTGGCGCGTGGATCAACATTGCGAATTGGAAAGGGTCGTTGTCGCCATCTCTTGAGACGGCACTTTGGGGAGAAGACACGAAGAACAAGATCAGCTCGTCTCTTCTGGTGTATCTGGTGGAGATTGGGGATGAAGTGTTGGTTGGGGGTGAACAATCAGCGTCGATCGCCGACTGCGGGCACTTCGGAGTTGGATGTGCGACGATGTCGGAAGGATGGGAGCGAGTGAGAACGCGTTCAGAATCCCCTCACATTGTGATTGGATCGTCGATGGGGATGGAATCGTTGTCGTTTGATGGAGACAAGATTGTGACACTTTCGGGAACAGGTCTGCCCACACCCACGCTGACCGCGTCAGGATCAACGACACTCTCGATTGTGGCAGGTTCACTGACAATCTCGTCAATCGAGTTCTCCATCAACTCAGCACTGGCCACCCCTCTCTTCGTTGTGAATGGAGGATCACTGACACTTGAGTCGTCAGTTTCTGTTGGAAATCCTGTCACTTCGGCCCACCAGAATTGTCTGCTGTCGATTTCGTCGGGCTCAGCCACTCTGAACAGCCCAACAATCACTTTCACTCCTGGAGCGACTTTCACGTCAAATTCTCTGTTTGAGCAAAGCGGAGGTGTCCTCATCGTGACTGGATCAACTTTCTCGAACATTGTGAAGACCAACGCTCATGGAAGTGTGATCTCCGCAGCACTCACCACACACACCAACAAACTTTCGATTGAATCAACAACCTTCGCCTCGTGTTCAAGTTCAGCTGGAAATGGAGGAGCACTGGCAGTGACCATCACGTCAGGCTCGCTCTCGCTGAACACGTGTCGCTTTGCGGGCTGTTCGAGTGGGAAGGACGGAGGGGCGCTTTGGATCAGCTGCAGCTCGACTGTTCCTTCGACAGGTGTAATCATCTCGGCATCATTCTCAGACTGTGCCTGCTCTTCGACTGGGCTTGGTGAGTGGGTGTTTGTGGAAGGATACACCTTCACATCTCTCATCGTCGAATCATCGTGGTCGATCACTCCTCAACTGTTACATCCAGCCGACATCACAAATCTTTGGGGGACAGATCTGAACGAGCTTGTCGAATCCAACTACCGCTCTGTGAGTCTGCTGCTCTTCCTCACACAATACAAAGCGACGACAGTTGAGATTGCGTCGAATGGAAGAGATCTGGGACTGACTATAGTTCATCAGCGTTTTCAACTATAGTTCATCAGAGACCCATTATCTGTTGTCAGCGAGTCGGATCTTCTTCTTTTCGTTCAAGATGGAAAAATACCACCATAAGAAGAGCACTGATTCACCTTGGATGCCAACCTCGAGGAGCAGTCGACGACGATGATGAGGAAGACCTTGGATCGCGAAGCAGTAGTCGGGAGATGTCGACGAGAGGAGAACTGGAAGAAGTCGTTCCGATCCACTCTCCCCCAAAACAAGCGGCACTCCTTCGCTCATCGATATGCAGTTCATAATCACTCCATTCTTAGAGAGTCGTCGGCTAAGTGCACACACCGACCCCACCCCAGCCTTCTCACTCTTCGATTGTGAGATCCACAGTGACTTCAACCCCACCTCTCCTCTTCCCCACACCATCCACATTGTTCCTCCTCCTGTTGACGCTGATGGCAGGCTGATCGACATCTCACGCATCTCGATCCTCCCGTTCACAAAATTTACAATTCATTTACCTGTCATCCCTCCTTCTGAACCCATTCGTTCTTCCACTTCCAGTCAACTTCGCTTTCCTTTCTCGCCCTCAACCTCCACCTCTTCTGATCCCACCCACATTCTGCTCCCGAAGTGCGATGAGTTTACGATCCACAGAATGATCTTCTCGTCGACCTGCTTCTGGTTCAATCCTGCCTTCAGTCCAACACTCACCGACGAACAGCATTCATTCTTCCCTCCATCCGTGATGACCACACCGAGACCATCGAGCTACACGGCAGAATAATCCACCCACACAGTTGAGACGAGTCAGACGATGACGAGTTGTTGAACATGACGATCGAAGATGTAGCTGAGTCTGTTGAGACTGTCACTGCACTTTCTACAACTGCCCCGCCCGTTTCTTCATTTTTCATTGATTCAATTTGGTTGGAGCTGATCTTTGATAGTCGGCCGGATCCCTCGTTGCCATGATATGGGTCTCTGATGAACTATAGTTGAAAACGCTGATGAACTATAGTCAGTCCCAAGAGATCTGGCTGGATGTGGATCGTCGCAATGGAGATGTAGCCAGTTTGCTGTGGCCTCGTCGCATCTGGCTGGTTCTGGTGTTCACACGCTCTCAATCGTCAATTCGGTGTCTCTGAGCGATCAATTGTCATTCTCGATGAATGACATCACCATGTCGAGTCCAACACCGGCGACCATCTCAGTCTCATCAGCTGCAACCATCTCGATTTCAGGATTCACTCTGACTCTCTCATCGCTCATTTTCGATGGACTCTCTCAAGATCGATCGACATCATTCATTTCACTTGCGACAACTGGCGCAGTTTCTGTGTCATCTTGCACGTTCACCAAGTTCACTCGCTCTTCTGGGAATGGGGCAGTGTTTTCTGTGTCTCTGTCATCATCGAACTCTCTGAACCTGAACACTGTGCATTTCTCGAAGTGTGAATCGGAGAAGGGAGGCCCGCTGTTTGTGGATGTGTCTGACTCGACAGCCGCTGACAGAGTGGCCTTCGTTGGAGTGACATTTGGAACAGATTCAGACACGAATGTTGGAACGCCTGGAAACAATCTGTATTTGAAGTGCTCGTCGATGTCGTCCGCCACCGAAACTGGAATTGCTTCGCTCTCGCCCACTCTCCCCGCAACAAAAGCCGCCACTGACGTCATTCTGAATGATTTTGTTGGAAGTGACTCGTCGAACACCGATGTTTCGCTGCTTCTGATTTGGAATGCACACATGAGTGGGGATGTGACTGTGATGGCGTCTGGTCATTCCCACTCGAACTGTGGACTCATCCAGCTTCCTTGCTCGTCGCTGGCGCAGGGACATTTGAGTGTGAAACCGAATGGGAACACTGTTGTCCTCGCCGACAATCAAATCCTCTCGACAACTCTCACTGTCCCCAACTTTGAGGAAACCATGAAATCAGATGTCGGAGTCAGAAAAGTAACTGTTCAGTCAGGTGGATCGATCATTCTGGCAAATAAAGGCTCCGCATTGAGTCTCCTCAATCTCCTCCTCGTGATCAATTCGCAGACCTTTGATACATGAGATCAATCAAGCAGAAACTGAGATCGATCGATCTCAGCTCCAGTTTTTGGGACTGAGATCAATGACTTAATTAAGCGTATCTATATTTGTCTCAATGTTAAGTCAAATAGTCAAAATAAGAATCTTGAAAAAGGGAAATGATTGTAGTGTGATAGAATAAACCATGAAAAGAGGAAAACCCACTCAACTTTTGCTTTAGATTGTCTGTCGTGTTGGCCAATGCAACATCATGATCTCGGCCTTCCTCTGCATCGTTGCTTAATTCCTGTTGTTCATCAGATGGCGTTCGTCGATTCCGTGCAGCCTCTCCTCCTCATCTTCCTGTTCCATCCCCAGTGCTCGATCTCGACATCATTCGTAGGTTCCACTAACTTGACTTCCTCTTTGCGCAATTGCTGCGTTTGCTTGCTCATCTTCAGCTTTTCGTGTGAGTCGCTGGTCTGTTTCTCGGCCTGTTTTCCATCGTCTGCTGGAACTGCGGCTTCGATCGAGCGAGGCGAGTAGCTCTCCCGCAGTTGATGCTCGAAGGGGGTATTGCTAGACGCAGTCCGCCGAATGACTTGGGACAGTCCGCTTTTTTGACTACAGGCAGTCCGCTCCTTACTAGAGGCAGTCCGCTAATGACTAGGGGCAGTCCAGCGTTTTTCTCACTATTTTGGTTGATATATCCTTCTTTTCTGAAACTTTTTGCTCAATTAGAGATATTTGAATTGACTTCAAGTAAATTCAGACTGGGAAATGTGACTATGGTCGTGGAAGGAGGTCTTCGGAGGATCAGACTGAATGCTTGAGAAATGTGAGGGTAATTCTGACAATGGAATCCAGTGCAGTAGTAGAATGTATTTCGCGTTGTCGCTTCTGCATTTTGTGCTGAGTTTTCTTGAACGGGTATTGAAATTAAAAAATGGGTCTTGATCTGATCTCAACATTTGCTTCTCGACATATGGACGACGAAAGTAGTGAATCCCTTTCTGACACTGAAGAAACGCTTACACTGCTCGATCCACCGCCAACCGCAACGTTTCAATCGTTGGATTCTGCCAAAGAGTATTCCAAGCAATTCGCTCTAAAACACGGATATGTCCTGACAGTCATCAGCAAAAAAAAGAATGGAACCACATATCTTGGCTGCAAACATGCCAATCACTACAAGCTTGCTGCTGATGATGAAGATAAAATAGAGAAAAGAAAAAGACAAACATCGTGTCTTGATTGTCAGTTCCAGATAAAAATATCTCTGAAGGATGGACTATGGGTGACTCAATGGAACAACAAAACTCACAATCATGAGGCTCCAGACAGCATGTGCAAATATCACGAAGCCAGAGTTCGAAAGGAGGAAGAAACCGCGAAGTTACAGCGGAAAATGTAAAACTGCAAGGACGAGATGAGATGGCACTGAAGTTCAAACATGGTTTATTCCCTTCTTTGGGGAGTATGCTAGTGTTCTTTTAGACGCTCACAACCAAAACGGCCTTATTGGTTTGTTTGTGAGACATTGGTCCACTTGGGGGATTGATCGGATCTCAATTATTAAGACAAGGTTCACTTGCCTAATTGGAATTTCACGAACAAATTTGGAGACAAAACAGAGAAATGTGGAATCATTATTAAAATGGAACGATGAACGGAGAAAAGAGTGAAAAGTGAATTGTGACAATCCACAGCGGCCCGGCTCTTTCGAATTGATTGAAAATCAGAAACCGACAAATGTGAATCGGTATCTTAATCACAAATCTCGTCATGTTTTTCTTCTTCCTTCAAGTTTAAGAGTGAGAGATTGTTGCATTCTTGCTCGAGTTGCACATCTTGCTTGAACAATGGAGTTTGAGCATTTTCCGACTGAGACATCTCAGAAAAGGTCTGGTTGGGTCAGAAATCAGAGTTGGAAGAATAATGGATGAAAGGAAGGAGACATTCATTGCTTTCAAAGACTCACAGAAATCACTTCCATTTCGCAGGCGGTGATCCTCCAAATTTTCGTATCCGACCGAATTTCTGCATTCAACAGAATACATCTTGATCTTTGTCTGTGAATACACAATTTCAGCGAAAGTGGACGGAATGAGAGAAAGCAGTGCAAGAGAACGGCGAGATATCATCATACAGTCTGAAATAGTTGAGTAAAATGGAGGACACACAGTATATTTGTGGATATTTGCATGGTTTCATCGAAGTGCAATTTGACAAATGGTTTCGAAAAGAGTCGTTTTCACTGAAGATTGACTGCTATACTTGTATTTGGGAGAGTGTTGCCAAAAATGTCGGAAGATTTAGAGACTGTACAAAAGAAAGCTGAATAAAAATACAATATACACCGTTGATGTGCAGAAAAGTTTCATCTGTCGTATCAAGTTGAAATACTTTTTAGATGTGATCAGAAACGCATTTTGAAGTACGAAAGGACAAATGATGCATGCGGTGATAATGACAGTCGGATGGGCTCGATGGATGGAGAAAGAGAAGACGATCATCCCATGTTGTTTGTTTTTCTCGACACTTCGCCACGATTGTTACTCTGCGTCTATTTTAGGAAAACTACAGATGAATCCAAAGTGGATAATGAATCAGATTCAAGATAATTATTCTTCCGTTAGACTTGCAGTTTTGCATCTTCCGCTGTAAAATCTTTAATGGGCAGTGGACTTCAAAGGAAACAAGTTGTCTCGTTGTACAAGAAAGACTGTCACACACCCATCGTTCCTAAAGATGTTTCGAACCTCCGCACCCTGATCAACAGAGAAAGATTGATGGGGAAAACCCCCATCGACTTGTTGCTTGAATCGCTTTCAGACAATGATTGGACATTTGAACAGAAAACCGACACTGAAAACAGACTAACCCATCTCTTTTTCGCACGCAATGATTGTATATCACTTTTCAAGACATTCCCTTCACTTGTGTACATGGATTGCACTTATAAGACAAACAAGTATGGTCTCCCTCTCCTCCACATTGGGGGGAGAACCTGTACCGGCAACGTCTTTACTGTTGGTTTTGTTTTGATGAGTTCGGAAAAGGAAGTTGACTATCAGTGGGCCCTCACCACTTTCGACCAGCATATCGGCCTGAAAAACACAACGACAATTCTGGTTGTCAGGTGCCAAGCGATGCTGAACGCTCTCAAAAACAATTTTTCGCATGTTCACCCCATTCTCTGTTTTTGGCATTTAATGAAGTCAGTGGAAGCAAAATCTCTCGCCAGTTTTACTGATTCTACCACTGGTGTCGTGAATCGTGCAAAGCATTCCGACTTTCTCGTTGCCTTCAGAGATTGTGTTGAACAAAAAACTCCAACCGATTTCAAGAACAAATTACAGCTCTTTCGCCAAACCTATCACAAGTATGGGGACTTACTAGCATTCCTTGATCGAGAATGGCTACCATATGCGGAATACTTCTGTCGGTATTCTACCAATCAATTCCTAAACTGTGGGGAGAATACCACTAGTCCAATCGAAGGACTACATGCTCAGCTAAAATCCTATCTCGTCACCTCAAAAATTCCGGTTAACGACACCTTTCAGCGGATCGTACACTACATAGATCAGCAGCAAATCCTTGTACGCAAAAGAATTGACGATGAGAAACTCTCAAGACCGGTATCCCTTGCCCACAATTTCGTCTTTAAGGATTGTCTTGGAACTGTGGCTTCTCGTGCTTTATTTCATGTCCGTGATGAAATCGATCTTCTCTCAAAAGGCACAAGATTCGTGTGTGATCACATTATCAGAACTACTCACGATATTCCTTGTGATTGTGAGCTAAAACCGTTCACAAACAAACTCGTCAGCATTGATCCATCGCTCTTTGGTCCGATATGGTGGCTCAACCCGACGGAATATCCGAGACAACAATCCAACCCGCCTGACAGTCACACAACTGTTCCACACGTTGGGGAGCCTCAAAGAAGAGAAGATATGGCAAAGGAGCAAAAAACAAAAGGAGCTTCAACGAAAGCTGCTGAGACAAAGGAAATGAGGGCAATCCGACTGGCACTCAAGATGAAAGCGGACAAGCGAGAGAGAGAAGAATAACCATCCCATCACCATTCATGAATATTTGTTGAGATTATCCTTTTTTAAATCATCATTGAGAAATGAGTGAAACAAAAGCTATAATGCACAAAGGACGAGAAGAAATTTGAGATTGAGGACGTGTCATCCTTAAGCTGAATCCTCTCAACAAGACTGATGGGAGATGCTACAACGTGAAATAGAATTGACACATCTTCGTTTTTTGATTGGACCTGTGGGAACGAGATTTTTGTGTGAAGGAATCCTCATCGCTCTTTTGTTGGTGATTGATGACTCTTTTCTGGATTAGGTGCTGATGAGGAATACGGTGAACGTTAGAGACTCTTTGACGTTGTGGGATGCGACAGACTGTAGGTTTTGTTGCGTGTTGTGTATTGAGCAGTTGACGACCGAACAGGCTGCGAGGGGAGAGAGATAAGTGTGAGGAAAAATGGATAGAATCAGGTCGATACAATTGTATTCTCGTTGTCACCACCATCGTTGTTCATTTTTTATCGTTCTTTGCTCCTTGATCGTTCCTTCGGTGTGAACGAGTCTTGATGCCGTTTTTCTTCACTTTATTCTCGCTATCCGAATTGAGAGACCTCTTCTTTGTCCTTCGGATGTCAGTGATGCTTCCAAACATGTCTTTATCATCGTATCCGAATTGCTGATTCGGTGTTGCTTCCCCTTCTTCCACTTTTTTCTCTTCATCTCCTTGAACCACGGCTTCTTGGTCGTTTTCTTGTTCATTTTCGTCTTTATATCACGATTCTTTCTTTGCGACTTCAGCCTTTGAGTCGATATCTGATCCACACACCGATCCTTCTTCTCCACCTCCTGTCTCCCCAAATGCTCGTGTTTCCACTATTTCGTCCTCATTGTCATTCGTTTCGGATTGATGCTCTGGTTCCTGTTGGTCTTCAAACTCTTCCTCCGGTTCATCTTGTTCTTCAGGCTTTTTTCATCTCAAATATCATCTTTTTCTTCCGAAGAGTGCGATTTCCGAGATTCCGAGCGTGATCGACACAGTTAACCTGATCAGCTGGAGTTCCAAATCAGAACGGACGTGCGCAGCCGATTTATGAAAGACACGGATTACCCTTTCTGTTGATTCGTAGCTCATCTTCGGGGAAGAGAGGACAGTGGGAGCATGGATTTTTTTGTGAAAGGATTCCAGAACTGACGACGATTCTGTTCAAGAATCATGAAAGGTTTTACATTGAACATACGTATTCTGCTTTCATTTCGCTTGAGATCCGCACACAATCTTCTCCTCTTAATTTCAAGTGGCAGAATACAGCAAGAGTCTTGCTTATAGTGGATAGAGAGATGGAGAGAAGGGAACCAGTCGATGTCGTGAGTGAGAGAGAATCTGAAGAAATGTGAACGAGGAAAACAAGAGACAAACCAGCTCTTCACCCGAAGAAGTAACTATTGTGGTACTCTTATTGAAGTGGGAAGAAAGACTTGGAAGACTAGGTGGGCCGTTGATTCGTTTGTTATTATGTTTTGATCCTCACAGAAACTCACCAACATCTTGTTTCTTACCAATTTTTCCGAGATTTGCCTTCACCCTTGTCACTTAACTATCCTCCTCCGCTTCTCTTCCTCACATTAAACCATGTCATCAATCGCCTCTAGTCATTGACTTTCATGTTCCACTATCCCTCATCGACGACTCGCCTCAACAGTCTGACACCATGAGATTCACCGTATGCCACTTCTTTTACTTTTTCTGCTTCTACCCGTCCTAACTTTGTCTCCCATCCCAATCCTCCAATCAATCTTAGAAACCATCCATTCGCAGCAATTCTCACAACACGACGAAGCAACCGTCCCTATCTCAATGGATCCCGTCCTTCTCTACTCCATTGTTCCTAATTCTAAACCAAAAAGATCCCCCACATCGAGAAAGCTCATAAAAACTGACATCTCTGAGCTATCAGACGCAGAGATGAGTAATTTGGGGTCAACTTTGCCTCATTTTGACTCGAAACGGATATTTTCAACTCGTATTGTAGACTTCAGACGTTCTTTTCGGTTTCTTTTCTCCACTCATAACGTCATCTCTCTTCATTCATCATCCCTCAATTCTCCTCCCGCAGTATCCCCAGCCCCTCGTGTATGTCCCTTCGTTCTCTTCCTCTCCACGCAGCAGTTCCTTATCGACGGCGAACGAAAATAATCCAAGCCAACCCACTTGTCATAAGTCCTGTCTCACGTATCCAACCCGTGCGAAATCGGCCATCCTGCCCATTTCCCTCTCCTCCAGCTTTCCGTACGAACATAAATCTTATAAAACAACAGAGATTCTCATCGTCTCTTCTTTCCTCGTCGGATGCGATGTCGAGACAGCTTATCTCTCTTTATCACCACTTTTTGTCATCGTAAACCTTTTCATGATTCACATTTCCACGAATCCCACCAGATTATTTCTCAATTCTGAAAACGAGTCGTCATGAAAAAGAATGTGAAATAAACACGATCCACAAAATTGATGGGTATATGAAAGCGAAAATGAGAATAGATCATTCGGTTTCGATGTTTTCAAGGTAAATAAAAAGAATCTGACTTGTATTTCATGTGTTGATGGACGAGTGATATCACCGCGAAAATGTCCGAATCCAACAGTAATTGAGATTTATCTTCATCTGAGACATTTTCCAGGAGCATACGAAAGGGCTGAATGATGTAGAAAAGAAATGGAACACAACTGTCCCAACAAATCAACGGACTGCCCCAAGTCATTTGCGGACTGCCTCTAGTAAGGAGCGGACTGCCTGTAGTCAAAAAAGCGGACTGCCCCAAGTCATTCTGCGGACTGCGTCTAGCAATAGCCGCTCGAAGGCAACAGATGTGTCGCTGGTTCTCTTCAGCTGCCCTCGCCCCTTCGTCGACGTTGTCGTTGAGACTCCGCCACAGCTCGTTGTTTGTATTGTACGACTCCTTCCGTTGTGACGGAACTGGCGTAGTGTTGGATAAGTCGCTTGACCGTGTCGTTCACAGACTGGTTTGGGTTTGCGACGTGTGTGTGTGACGTGAACATCTGCGCAGTCGGTGTTTTCCTTTCGTGGGTTGCTTTGGGCGATGTGCTTCGTGCTGGCTGAAGAGACGGATGAAGTGGCTCGGTGCTGTCGAAAAGAGTGTTTCGTTTGCCAATTTCCAGTGGACCTCATCCACCTTGTCCATCCTGTTCTTGAAATGCTGATTCTGAAAGAACTCGGTTGGAACTTCGTCGCTGAGCTGCTTGGACGGCGATATGAAGAGAGCGACGACAGTGTTGAGAAGAGAGTTCGATTGGAGGAGTGTTGGCGTGATGGAGTTCCTAATCGTCGGTAAATTTGATTCAATGCATGCTCAGTCCACAAAATTTCGAAATCGATCGATCATTGAGTCTTCCAAGAGTGAAGTCCAAACAGTGCCTCGTGGGTTTTGCCATTCCTTCTTTTCCGGTCATTGACTATCCAACCTGGGAATTGTCAAGAATCGACATCAGATCGGGTTTTGCGAGATCTGTTGACCCTCTGTTTTCGCTTCGAGAAAAGAACACGCTCTCGAACGGCCGAAACCTGCTGCGTCACAAGTTGTTCCATCTCTGACGATGGACCATGCAGAGGAAACCCCATGATTACCAACAGAGTCGTCTGGAGTTGTTTGGATTCTTCGATTTCGGAGGGTTGTTTGTGGCTCGGTTCCAGGAACGAGAGTAAAGACACAGATGACAGTCAACTGGTGTGATGATCATAAAACAAATCGTGGATGACTGCGAACGGCTGAAAAGCGGTGCGCATTCCATTTCGACGAGATAAACAAGAATTGTTTCAGAGATGTCCAAAAGTCGAGATTGGGAAAGACAATCCGGTCACAATGTATCGTTCAGGGACGCCAGGAATTGAGTGGAGAGAGGACGGTTGACTATGTGACAGTCAAAGACATCCACGTCGAGAACGACGAACCCAAAAGAACAAGCTATTTCTGGACGATTGGAGGCGATCATAGAACCTGTTCATCTGCACCAGCAATCATCGCATTCCCAACATCCGAGGAGAGTCCGCAGAAATGAGTTGGAGTCATTCGAGAGAGGCGGTTTCCTCGCGTCATTTGAGATTTCACTCGTCACTGACAGATTATCTGGGAGAGATGGAAATAAAGAGATAAATATTAGAAAGTACAGCGTAGCCAAGTCAAAATAGGACTGAAGATCGAGATAAAGAGAAGAAATCTCGAAGACTAATGGACAATTGAACAACGAATGTTAACCTGCTGAATATATCACTCTAAGAGAGACATAATTGTCGAGAAATGGAATAGGAGATCCGTCGCGGTGGAATTAATCAATTATTTGATAAACAAGCGTGATTCATCCAGTTCTTCAATCGGATCGGGAAGAAGAATTATTGTGGGACGATTCATCTCGAGATTTCAATGAAAGTGCTTATAAACAAAATTAAACACGGATAGTGGGTCTTTTACTACGATATTTCGAGTTTTATGAGAATTTGATCACTAGTTATTTTCTGAGATCAAAAAAGCTGAGATCGATGAGATCAGTCTCAAAGGTCTGACAATTCGACATCTCAGCTGACAGTTCTCCTTTCTGTGTCTGCAGGCCAACTCACAATCACGTCTTGTGCATTTGGTGAAGCCTCGACGCCCTCCACACTCACTCAGAGTTTGGTGTCTGTCAGTGGTGGTTCACTCTCACTTCTGTCCTGCACATTGACTTCGTTTGCAGTGAACCAGATTTCAGCGATCTCACTCAGCGCTGCCAGTCTGAGCGTGACTGATTGCAATGTGACTGGCATTGTGGGCTCATCAGACACTGCACTGCCGAGCAATGGAGTCGGGCGAACACTGACACTGGACATTATTTCAGACGAGATTGCCTCGTTTGGCGCCGAATCACCGCCGGTGATGTTCAAGGACTGCTCTTCGGATAGCGATGGAGGAGTGATCAGTGCGTGTGTGAAAGGAACTGGAGTCCTTTCTTTGCACAACACGAGATTTGTGTCGTGCGTGTCGAGTGGGCGTGGAGGAGCAATGTTCATAACATGTGCGTCTGAAGTGAAGTCATCGCAACTGTCAATCGACGCCACTTTCGAAACATGCAGCTGTGGCGATTCATTGAAAGGTGAGTGGGTGTTTGTTCAAGGAAGCGACTTCTCCGAATTGATCGAAGCGTCTTCTTGGCCCAAATCAGTCTCTGGTCTTTCTGTGGACTCCGATTCTCCGAAGTTGTGGGGTGAAGATAGTGCAGAAGAAACTGAATCGGCGTTCTTCTCGCTGACTCTGCTGTACTATCTCCTTCCATTCCGCTCCAATCGGATCCACGTCGGGTCGGTAGGCCGAGACTCGAACGGATGCGGGTCGTCAACTCATCTCTGCCAATCTCTCGTGCTCGCCCACGACCACCTGATCAACTTCGAACAAGTGCTCATGATCAACTCGTTGTGCTCGCTGGACGCTGTGCTCGCATTCGACAATGACGACGTGACGATCAAGCCGAGTGTGGGAAGAGGGGTGATTGGAATGTCTGCAAGTGGACAATTTGTGAACTCGGACGCTCCGCTCGGGAATGTGATTGAGTTCCATCGGATCGACTTCGATCTTTCGGGATTGGCTGGGCATCCGATGATTCTGTCGACAGTCGGCGAGGTCATCCTCCAGCACTGCTCGTTCATCTCATCGTCCTCTTTCCAAGTCACTCTTCTGGAGGCATCGAAAGGGCAAGCAGCACTGACCAATCTGACGATGGATTCGATGTCGTTTGGAGTGACACCATTCGTCTTCACCGATCTCGCGTCGTTCTCGTTTTCAAACATCAGCGTGACGAACTGCACGATGGCAGCATTTGTGACATCAACAAACACACTCACCACACCCTCCACAGGAAAGTTCACAGATTGCGAATTTGATGGAACAAGGACAGCACGCAACTCGGAAGGGACCGAACCGAAGTGTGAGTGGAGCACAGGCCTGATCCAACAGACGAACACCACAACGACATACCACTCAACACATTTCACGAATCTCGCGAAAGGAGCGATCTGGATGAGCGGAGGCCGCGTTCGGATCGAGTCGAGCATGTTCCACGACAACGGCGAGATTCCGTTGCTGATTCCTTCGTTCGGACAAAACAGTCGGTGTTCGGCAGCGGGCGTGGTGGACGTTGAGAGTCTGTTGGGAGGGGAAGGGGCAGACGGGACAGCTGCGTGGATCTCTGGCGACGACTGCACGATTGTCTCGAAAGTGGTGGATCCTCTTGCTCCTCTGTTCGTCCCTTCGATTGATATGAACTCCGCACTTGTGTCGTTTGATAAGAAAACAAAGGTGTATTATCTGTCTGTGAATGGAACGATTCTGATTCCGTGTGGCCTGTCACTCGAGATCTCAGAAAGTGGATCGTCGTCGAACTCGTCGAACTGGACACTTCCTCTCTCACCGTCCACCTGCTCTTCCCTCACTGAGACATTCATCACCAGGGTTTATAGTTGTCAGACAGATTTAGTGTAAACGTGAGGTCGAAAGACCTCACCTCCCCATTTTGGAGGTGAGGTCTCTCGATGTCCGAAATAGGCAACTGACAATGAAAAAAAGTGAGATCATCGACCACAACACGACTCTCCGACACCATTTCGCACCTTAAATTTCTTTCCACTTCACTGGAAACAGTTGAATTTCTCTTTTTTTCGCAAAAATCACTGAAATTGTCATTTGATCCAGATGACTAAAAAGTTGGTGGGTTGGATCAATTTTCAGTTTTTCCAAAGAGTGATCCAATGTGACTTTCAATTTGATTTTATATGTTAAATGATCTTCTCGAATCCATTTAATGAAAAAAAAGAGGAAATTTCTCCTTGATTGAGCTTATTGAGACAATAGAAGCGAAAAACAGCACCACATTTTTTTCCACTATCCATCTCACATTTAGAAATTTTGCTCAATCTATAATCAATTTTTCATGAAATGAGAATCCTCGTGAAAATTAAACCAAAAACATAAATTAGAAAAGAGGTGAGGTCTTTTGAGGGTGAGTCAGGTGAGGACCCGATCCAAACCCTGTTCATCACCCTCGAAATGAAAGAAAGCGAGCTGCTTACAAACCTGAGTTCCAAAGGCGAATGGAAGGGATGTCTCGTGTTTGGGAGAAACCAACGAACAGCCTCGTTCCATGTGAAAGATAAACAGTCAGCGCTGGCTCTCTCAGCAATGAAGAAGGCAATGCGATGGATCATCCCTCTCGTCGTCGGTGTTCTCGCCCTCATTCTCATCCTTCTGATCATCATCTGTGTTTGTCGCCGTCGTCAAAAGCAAAAAGGGGAAGAAATGCAACAGTTGACAGAACACGCAGAGTTGGCTCCGATGGACGAGGTGAAGATCGACATCCTGGACGAACATCCATCGATCGGCGCCATTCGAAACAATTCAGCGGAAATGAACGATGTTCTTGTGAAAACAGAAGAAAAAACGATTACTAAGAACCATCTCCCCTCAAACACGGCACCTGATTCTCGGATGTGTGTGGAAGCCATTCACTGCGAGGACCCTTTCGACACGACGACTGTTCGGCGAGTGGATTCTCTGTTCAACATCTTGCACAGACAAGACACGCCTCGACAGTTTGACAGGCTTCGTCTGCAGAGAGCTGTTGTGGAGGCACTGAAACAGCTGAGCACGAAGGAGCCAAAGTCGGAGTTGCTGACGAAGCTGAATCCGCACAACGTGATGGTTGAGAAAGAGGGCACAGTGTCGCTGACACTCAACGAGGACGACGCAAAGACAGATGGACAGACATTCACCGACCAGTCGGATTTTCGGCCTGGCGCGTCCGATCGGACGGGGAAGCGGCACGCGGGGATGAGGTGGGAAGCACCTGAAGTGGCCAAGGCACGAGAGATGCATGCAGAGGGAGGGAATGGGGGATCGAAGAAAGAGGTGGACAGAATTCAGGCTTCCGTCTTCAGTCTCGGCCTGGTTCTTTGGGGGATCGAGACAGGCTCTGTTCCTTTTGGGGAGATGGACGGGGTAGGTCTAGACTCAGATCTAGAAAAGTCTAGGCGCAGATCTGCAGATCGGTCTAGGCGCAGATCTGAAAGTCTACACGCAGATCCGTCATTCTTTGCCTTGTTTTTGCTTCCAAATCAAATTTTCGACATCCTACATCTTACTCTCGACATCATTTCCACTTTTTTATCTCATTTCTCACTTTTTGACATTCTTCCATCTGTTTTCTTAACGTTCAAGCATGTCCTGGGTTGATCAAGGAGGAAGTTGTCATTTAATGCAATTTGATCAATCACGTTGGTATGTCGTGACGTGGAAGAAGGCTGGAAATGAACAAACAACTTAGAGGTGTCTGGTCTCATCCATTGGAGCAGAGGATGCGGAGAGAGGTGTTTGAGAGGAGGGAGATGGCATAGTGGGAAAATAGAGCGAGATGATGGGAGGAGGAGGTGGTGAGAAGGGATTTAATGCTACTGGGAGGGAGGAGAGACGAGGAGAATACTGATGAAGGGAGAAATGAAGATGGTTGTGGAAGATGTCATACTCGTCAATCGGTTGGATATTCAGCCAGAATCGAGTGACGCACTCATTTTCTGTTCCCTTCTTTACTTGTTTCTTCTTCTCTCTTCCTGTCTTTCAAATTTTCTTCCATGCCTTGTGCTGACGTCTTCTGAATCAGAATGACATCTAATAGCGGTTTGAGTAGTGTTTGCAGACTGCCAGTTACAGTGTGGATGATCTGAATAACAATAAATGTTACATCAATGGAATTTGGCAAGATAGAGAGTAAAACAAGATCAGAGGCTGACAGAAACTGACGAAGACAACAACAAGTGCAAAACAATGAAAAATGGTCTTTATTGACGATTCTAAGTGCATACATGGAAATTCACCTCTTCTCTTCGTATTTGCTACTCAATAATTCTGTCTCAACAGTGGCGATGTTAGTCGAACTTCTACAAATAATATTGATTGTTCAACATGTCCTGCTCCGTTTTTCCCTCTGAGACCATTCGGGGATCGTACTGATTAGAGAGGAACTGTGATCCTGATGGTGACGATGGTTTAAGTCCCACGTGGAGAACGAACGGTAAATCTGAAGACAATTCCAAAGTAATTGACTCGTCTTGTGGTTCTTTTAATTGATAAGTTGGACAAATGCGTTGCGCATGGTGTTCCAATTGTGAACGTGATGTTAGACGTTGTAATGGGATCACAATGTTGAGTGATGTGAAATGGACAAATTCAGTTAGGATTTGGTTCGTCGGCCGTCAGAACGGTGAAATGAATCGTGTGGGAGATGTAGATGCGAATAGAGTATCCCCACTGAATACGGAGCGAGGTGAACAACGGTGTTTCGAGATCATCGAAGGCTCCAATGAACCAACGATGGATCTGAAGTTTCCTGATCCATGAAGATAACAGAAATGAGAGGAG
Organism: Blattamonas nauphoetae; assembly: GCA_033064195.1. NCBI lineage: Eukaryota > Preaxostyla > Oxymonadida > Blattamonas > Blattamonas nauphoetae. The sequence continues at coordinate 41,008 of JARBJD010000101.1, read as the reverse complement.
ATGAATTGAGGGAAGGCATGCAGAGAGGAGAAGGAATCGAGATCGAGACGGAAGTGATCTTCTGAATACAATGGGCAATTTTCACGCTCTTTCGTCCCTTGATGATGTCCAGAAGGGAACGAATACAAAATTGAAGATTCGTGAAGGACGAGAAGAACGAGGATGAAGGGTTGGCACTTTTGTGAAAAGAGTTTGAGCTGATATCGATGAAGAACCAACAAAAAGGGAAGAAAAGACGAAAAAGCAAACCCATTAGTTCTTGCAATCAGTTGATATGTGAGAAAACGTGCATCAACGCACATATCTTCGTAGACGATGGGCTGAACGACAAACGCATCATGGAGCCGTGGGATCGATACGGCATAAAATTAGAATGAAACAGGATTTTGATGACATACAATTGCAAGTTAACCAACATCCAGGTGTGATTCATCGTTGGGTCGGTGAGAAGACTTGATCAACCCAGGACATGCTTGAACATTAAGAAAACAGATGGAAGTATGTCAAAAAGTGAGAAATGAGATAAAAAAGTGGAAATGATGTCGAGAGTAAGATGTAGGATGTCGAAAATTTGATATTGAAGCAAAAACAAAGCAAAGAATGACGGATCTGCGTGTAGACTTTCAGATCTGCGCCTAGACCGATCTGCAGATCTGCGCCTAGACTTTTCTAGATCTGAGCCTAGACTTACCCAGATGGACGCTGTCAACGCGGCCCGCCAGCTGGAAACAGGAGTGCACCCGAACATGGTGTGGGTGACAGATGCGCAGGCATCTGAGTAGTCCCATCAAAATAGGTAAAACTGGGATCAATTGATGTCAGTGCCTAAATTTGTACTGAGATCATATTTCAACTCTTTTCCTTTGAGATTTTCTCATTATCACTTCATTAATCATGTTCAATTCACTTCTTGTTTTCACATAATGCTCTTCAATATTTCAGACAGCTCTTATTTCCCAAAAACACGCACGATCACAATCACCAACACTTCTTTTTTCGATGTATTCCCTTCATTGACTTTTGTCAGTGAGAAAAAACCATCAAAGAAGACATAATAACGCATTATCGACTTGTTTTTATAATTATTGTTGTAGAACAAACTGAACAGCAGCACCCAAAGTTTGCATTTTCATGATCTATGAAGTGACCATTTTCCTTTTTACTTTTTTTTCCATTCAAATATCATATATAAGAAGACTTTTTTGAAATGAAAGAAACGAAATGGTATTGTAGGTATTTAGTGGGATCAGATCCGACTGGGATCACTGGGATCAAATCAGAAGCCTGCAGATGCGACACTGCGAGAGACACTGATCAGCTGTCTGTCTCTGAATCCCTCCGACCGACCCTCGTGCGACCAGATTCTGAGCGTGTTTGATGGACTCGCTGGGCCTGAGAAGATCAACGTGGAAGCACGACAGAAACAGGAGTCAGTCAAAAACGAGCAATTCGCAGCGTAGTCCATGAGCCGACCAATTCTGAAGAGCTTCCATTCTGATCACTTCTCCAAAATGGAGAATCACCTCTCTTTGAAGTCTCTTGATTGCCACTACTCTCATCGATCTTTCTTCTCCTTCAACAGTGTCTTCATTTTTCACAGTCACACGTCGACAAATCTCTTCATCCTTACTCGCTCTCCTCTGTCACTCGCCTGTCGTTTGGAGGCCACTTCGCATCGCGATATGTGTTATGGTGGCACAGATTTCTCTTTGCTTCATTTCCTGATTATATCAAAAATGTTCGATCTTCAAATCAATCCTTTTCGAAATTATCAAGAGATAATTTCACGAGAATCTCTCACTCCACAAGGTCTATCTTAAAGGACAGAATCTCTCCTTCCCTCTGAGATTCCAAATAGTTCATTGTCCTTTCTGTGGAAGCATGATTCTTTGTTCGTCATCCGACTCATCAGTTTTCTTTTTCACAACCCATCATAGTTCAAGCCCATTTCACAACTCTCAGGGAGCAAATTTTGAACCATAGCACTTTTGCTCATTGTCTCGATATTTGCCCAACTGTGCATTCTTGCACTGTTGATGTGTTTTATTGGAGATTCACATCCCAGCATCTTCGGAACCATTTCACATGTTCATGATTCATTCTGGATGGAATGGCTGGAAAAATATGAGTTTTCACGAGTTCTTAAACTAAAGGCACTTTTACTTTCATGATGGGAGCAGAATCTAGCGATTCAGATTGTGCCCAAAACTTTTTTTAGGTAACTATTGTTGTCTGAAGTCTTTATTCGTTCTGACCAGATGGCCACATCCAAATATACCTCTCAATCATCCGAAATCAATAATGTTGTGGATAGAACTATCACGGCAGCCGAGAAAACTCCCATCGAACGATTCGATGAACTTATCGCCTCATGTTCAAACTCAAACGAGCATGATCCTCCCCAATGTCAACGATCTCTCGTGGCTCTTCTGCGGAGTGTGTTTTACTTGCCTTTTTCGTCATTTTTCCTCTCGTCAGGAGACTTGAACCACATGACAATCGCTGAAGAACGAACTAGTCTCCTTCATCGTTTTGGTGTCGCATTGTCTCAACAAAATTGCAAAGTTAGCTCTCTTTCTTTCTTATTCTTCCAATTTTATGCTTTTTTCTTCTCCAGGACATCGAGATTGAATCGCTAGCTTCTATCGGTCTGCTTCTCCATTGATGATTGTTTCAGTGTCATCTGAAGAAGAAATGAATACTCTGTTCCATTCGTCGGGATTTTCTCGTTCGATTCTCCAACAGGTTCAGCTCGATCTCTCCAAGAATCATCGACTTGTTCAACTTGCCCAACTTTCTGAACTCTGTCCCCTGGTCTCGGTTGAAACTCTCACAGAAGACCTTTCATCCCTTTTCCGCGATTTTCTCTGCGAACCTCAACAATATCTCGGAGACAACAGAAACAATCCATCATCATTTCAAACATTTGTGGACATTCTGTGCAATGCATTTCTGGCCTGTACAATCATTGGGTGTGGGGTGGCAGTCCATGAGACTTTCCTCACTTATTTCACCTCATTTACCGAAATCATATCTCACAAACAAATGAAGCATTTATTGATGAACTACGATTGTGCTCTCTTTCAAAAACTCTTTAAGATCTCTCAAAATTACACTGTGTGGATTCTCCTTTTCAGATTCATCAATCTCTTTAGGATCCAGTCGAGAGAATCGTAAATCTCTTCCGTGAACTCTTTTTTCATTATCTTTATGAAAAAAACGACAAAGACTGTTATCATTTGAATCTTCTTTCACAATGTTTCCAACACACTGCCGCATTTCTAAATTGTATGTCATTTTTGATTGTTAATCACTCTTTTCCATCTATTCATCGCTTCGTCGATCTTTTCAGCCCATCCCGACCTCATTGACTCGTTTATCAAAACAATCAATATCTCTGACCCTCTTCGCAACACTATCTTCCGTCACGATCGGCACCTCAGCCTCCTTTCGACCATCAGCCTGTCTTCATCTCCTCTCATCGATAGATTCACCGAATCACTCCTCGACCCAACATTCCCTCTCCACTCCCTCCTCTCCACTCGCTCGTTCACCGACCCTGACAGCTCCTTCTTCCGCATGGCCAGCACAAACCCTACTTTTTTCCACAGAATCGTCGAGAATGACGTTGGACACATTTTAGACACCGCCCTTTCGCTAACATTTCAAACAGTTCGGATTATCCCTGACGATCCATCTGAATCACATTGTGTGGACTTTGGTCGAGCGACACAGAATTGGGTTGTGCTGCTCAAAGCAATGGCAGAAGTCAAGGTAGATCTGACACTGCCCACCAAACGATTCAACTCACTCCCATCCTCTCTTCTCATCTTCCTTATTCTCTCTGCTGCGAGCACTAACGACGAGCTGTCAACGGCTGCTGTGTCCGTCTTCTCAACCCAGTTTGACCTGTCCAAACAACGCACCGAGACCCTCCTCTTCGCCACTCTAAGGATAATCCCAAAGGCAAATTCATTCATTCCAGGACGCGCTCAGATAAATGGAGGTTTGCATTTCGATAAAGAGTCTCGATCCTCGATTTGTGCTGAAGCTGGTCGCTGTGTAAAAAGGTCTCGATCTGATTTCTCTGCACAAGAACTGGACAATAACTTCACGATGAGATTTAGTTATCATTTCGCGGGTTGTCTTGTGAACGCCCTACACTCGACCACAACACTCCCTCACGCCTTCCCCTTCTTCTCTGACGAGCTGTGCCGATCTTCGCAACAGCCGAACGTGTGGAACGACCCAAGGGAAAAATCTCCACTCGCTGCACTGACAATGCTGGCAGAAATCGCAGTCAGCCTCGCCTACCACAACTCTCCCCGTGAATTGAACATGAGTGAAAGCGATACAGAGAGAAGAGACACCAACTGTATCCATCTCTTCCCATTTCTCGGACAAGAATCACAAACCACGTTTCTATCGTTATTCAACACATTTTACAAGACACACCGCAATCGATTATATCACTATCTCTTTCGAATGGTGGAATTGTTGGTCGAGATGGCAACAGTGAACTCCTACAACACTCCCATCTCTCTCCTGACACGATTGAAACCGGTGGCCGAGCTGCTCTCGTCCGTCAAACCTTCTACTTCCCAAAACGGAATTCTAACAATGCGTGTTTCCTATTTTGAAAGGTCAATCATCAAGAAGCTAAAGACAGCTGAGGGCGAGGAGAGATGGAAGCTTGTGACGCAGCTGGTTGTTGTTTCAATGGTGGATCCTGATCTTCCAGAAGAATTGGTGAAAGTGGAGAACGATGCACAAGCTCTTTTGGTCTTATCTGTTCATACAATACGATCCAGATCACGTCTCAACTTCCATCTCGACACGAATCTTGCTGCGTTCAGTCGTGTTGTTGAGTTTACTGGTCGTCTGAACAATCTTCCGCTCGTCGCTGTAGCCCTGGACCACATTGCGGACACCATCGCAATACTCTACCTACCACCTCTTGCCCAACTATTATTTGATGTCAACATGAAACAACCCTTGTGTGAAAATGTCTTGAATGCTCTTGAACTGATGGCTGTTCGTCGTCGGGAAGGAGTGGAGGAGGGATTTGTTGTGGAGAAGGATGAAATAACCTCGCAGATTGTCAAATCGTGTTTGAAAGTCTTGCGATTCCTGGTGAGCTTCCAATCATTCGACCCAACACCATTCATCAACTCTCTGATCTCGCTCACAGTCACAGCAGATCCATCTCTAATTAACTCTATCCTGCTCGTCCTGCAGGAGATCGAAGAGCGAACACGAAACACTCCAACACCTTTCTCGATCTCCACAACCACTGCTTCTTTCAGAGGCATTCACCAATCGTCAGGCACCCAACAATCTCTCATCTCCATCATCGCCTCCATCATTCTCTCAACCTTAGTCGTGAAAGTGCAGCGTCTCTCTCTGCTTCTTCAAGGACTGAATGAGACTCTGATTTCCGACATCGTAGAGGCAACAGCGGAGAATCTCTGTCTCGTCTTAGAGGGGAGACACTACTCACCACAACAGATCTTCCTCACTCTCAACAAAATCATCCTTCCAAACGACCCAGCAGACATCTCCGCTTCCGTCTTCCTTCCACTTGCTCCTTTTCTCACTCGAATCCTCGAGATTGTTGTCCCTATGTTACCAGACAACAGTGGGAGTAGTTCCGATCAGGACGAACACTCACAACTCCTGAACATCTTCCTCTCTCTCATTCTTTCTCTTATCCACACAGGAACACCATACGCTCTCTCCACTCCTCCTCTCTCCTCTCTTCTTTCCATCCTATCCATCGATCTTGTTCGTCTGGACTCAATCCCGTCATCGCTGGCTCTATACGAAAGATTCAGCAATGTGTTCTCCCTGAGCAAGTATCGATCCAACGCACAAGTTCGACAAGTTGTGCTCGCACTGTGTGAGGAAGGGATGGAAGACAGAAGTGATCAGGTTCTTGACTGGTTCTCGTTGGACTTTCTGAATCTCTGGACAGGAGCAAATACCTATCACAGCGTTGACCGTGATGCATGTGTATATGAATACCATTCCTATGACAGAGAAGATTCTTTGGACATCGATGCTGGTGATGATGAAATGTGGTATGATCAATTTTAACCAGGCATCACACGGTCTCCATTTCAGTCTCATGAGATCATTCACAGCCTTGAGAAACAATGGTTATTCTGTTCACATACGAAACATTCGATCCTTCGATTCTGTCACTCGCCTGTCGTTTGGAGGCCACTTCGCATCGCGATATGTGTTATGGTGGCACAGATTTCTCTTTGTTTCATTTCCTGATTATATCAAAAATGTTCGATCTTCAAATCAATCCTTTTCGAAATTATCAAGAGATAATTTCACGAGAATCTCTCACTCCACAAGGTCTATCTTAAAGGACAGAATCTGTCCTTCTCTCTGAAATTCCAAATAGTTCATTGTCCTATCTGTGGAAGCATGATTCTTTGTTCTTCATCCGACTCATCAGTTTTCTTTTTCACAACCCAATCATCGTTCAAGCCCACTTCACAACTCGCAGTGAGCAAATTTTGAACCACAGCACTTTTACTCATTGTCTCGATATTTGCCCAACGATGCATTCTTGCACCGTTGATGGGTTTTTTTGGGGATTCACATCACAGTTTCTTCTGAACCATTTCACATGTTCATGAATCACTCTGGATGGAATGGCTGGAAAAATATGAGTTTTCACGAGTTCGTAAACTAAAGGGACTTCGACCTTCATGATGGGAGCAGAATCTAGCGATTCAGATTGTGCCCAAAACTTTTTTTAGGTAACTATTGTTGTCTGAAGTCTTTATTCGTTCTGACCAGATGGCCACATCCAAATATACCTCTCAATCATCCGAAATCAATAATGTTGTGGATAGAACTATCACGGCAGCCGAGAAAACTCCCATCGAACGATTCGATGAACTTATCGCCTCATGTTCAAACTCAAACGAGCATGATCCTCCCCAATGTCAACGATCTCTCGTGGCTCTTCTGCGGAGTGTGTTTTACTTGCCTTTTTCGTCATTTTTCCTCTCGTCAGGAGACTTGAACCACATGACAATCGCTGAAGAACGAACTAGTCTCCTTCATCGTTTTGGTGTCGCATTGTCTCAACAAAATTGCAAAGTTAGCTCTCTTTCTTTCTTATTCTTCCAATTTTATGCTTTTTTCTTCTCCAGGACATCGAGATTGAATCGCTAGCTTCTATCGGTCTGCTTCTCCATTGATGATTGTTTCAGTGTCATCTGAAGAAGAAATGAATACTCTGTTCCATTCGTCGGGATTTTCTCATTCGATTCTCAAACAAGTTCAGCTCGATCACACCAACCATTCTCAACTCGTTCAACTTGCCCAACTTTCTGAACTCTGTCCCCTGGTCTCGATTGAAACTCTCACAGAAGACCTTTCATCCCTTTTCCGCGATTTTCTCTGCGATCCTCTCCACAATCTCGAGGGCTCTGACAGAAACAATCGATTGTCATTTCGAACATTTGTAGATATTATATGCAGTGAGTTCCTTGCTTGTTCAATCATTGGGTGTGGCGTGGCAGTTCACGAGACTGTCCTCACTTATTTCCCCTCCTTTACACAAATCCTTTCACGAGAAAGCTGGTCTCGTCCCTGGATGAAATACATATTTCCAGTTTTTCCAAAGCTCATAAAAATCTCTCAAGAATTCACAGTTTGTTTTTTCCTTTTCAAATTCCTCAATTTCTTCAGGATCCAGTGGAGAGGATCAGTGCTTTCATCAAAACGCTCAAATTCCAGTATGTTTATGAAAGACACTATAATGAAATCCATCATTTTCATCTTCTGTCTCAATGCCTCCAATATACAGCAAAAGTTTTGAATAGTGTGTCATTTTCGATCTTTGGTCATCTTCTTCAACTCTTCTTCGAATTCTCGTTCTTCTCAGCCAATCCCGATCTCATCGACTCGTTTATCGAAACTGTCGATCTCTACTCCTCTCCCTTGGATCATGATCGACACCTCAATCTCCTCTCAGCCCTCATCCAGTCTTCCTCTCCTCTCTTCACAAAACTCAGCAGAATCTACATCGACACAACATTCCCTCTCAACACACTCCTCACCACTCGCTCGTTCACCGACCCTGACAGCTCCTTTTTCCGCTTGGCGAGCAAAAACCCTGCTTTCTTCCACAGCATCGTCGAGAAGCACGCTGTGCATATTTCCGAGATCGCCATTTCGACTGCAGTGAGTTCAGTTCGAGTGGTGTCTGACTCACCGTCAGAGCCACGCTGTCTGGACTTTGGGAGAGCGACACAGAATTGGGTTGTGCTGCTCAAAGCAATGGCAGAAGTCAAATTAGATCTGACACTGCCCACCAAACGACTCACCTCACACCCATCCTCTCTTCTTACCTTCATTGTTCTCTCCGCTGCGAGCACGAACGACGAGCTGTCAACGGCTGCTGTGTCTGTCTTCTCAAACCAGTTCGGCCTGTCCAAACAACGCACTGAGGCACTCCTCTTCGCCACTCCAACGACATTCCCTGTACGCACTCCTTTCACTCCACGACATTCTCAGATGTTGGGAGATTCAGACCACATGAAAGGGTCTCGTCAATCGATTTGTGCTGAAGCCGGTCGTTGTGTGATGACGAAGTCTCGATCTAATTTCTCTGCACAAGAACAGGACTTTGACTTCACGACAATGCTTGGAGTTTATTTCGCTGGTTGTCTTGTGAACGCCCTTCACTCGACCACAACACTCCCTCACTCCTTCCCCTTCTTCTCTCCCGAGCTGTCCGGATTCTCACAATAACCAAATGATCCTTCCACTCGATCCAGCCGATGTCTCAGCTACCATCTTCCTTCCACTTGCTCCTTTTCTGACGAGAATTCTCACAATTGTCGTTCCTTCATCCACAGATAGAATGGACATTTGTTGGAAGGATGACGAACACTCGCAACTCATGAACATCTTCCTCTCTCTCATTCTGACTCTTATCCACACATCACCTCCATCTGCTCTCTCCACCCTTCCTCTCTCCTCTCTCATCTCTATCCTGTCCGTCGCTCTTGTTCGTTTGGACTCAATCCCGTCATCGCTGGCTCTATCCGAAAGATTCGGCAACCTGTTCTCTCTGAGCAAGAATCGATCCAACCCACAAGTTCGACAAGTTGTGCTCGCTCTGTGTGAAGAAGGGATGGAGGACAGAAGTGATCAGGTTCTTGCCCCGTTCTCTTTGGCCTATCTGAACCTGTGGAAAGGTGCAAATGGTCCTCACAGTGTTGTTCGTGATCAACGTGTGTATGTACTGCCTTATGGTTCCCCAATGGATTATTGTATCGACACAGATGAGATTGAAAGTCAACCTTCATTTTATTGCCGACAGTGCAGATCACGGCCTCCGTCTTAGACAACAATCTATGGACAACCTGCTCGAACAAATTATAATCGACAGACTTTTGGGGAGTGTTTGAGGAACACAGTTCGTCTTAACCTCGTAAGATCAGGCTGAATATGAAATTATACTTGATCAGCGGTCCAGTTAGCATCCTTCTCTCTTTTATCGCTGTTTTTCTATAATTTGAGTCTTTTAAGCAAACAAAGGGACTTGATCGATTCTATTCTGTGTAGCCTCACAAATTACCCAATCTCATCTCCGGCATTTTGAATGAGTTGGGCTATACTGCCCGACACGACGTCCTGATCCGGCTGTAAAACGGATGTATTTTTCTGAATAGAGGCACAATGTGGTTCAATTTTCTATGAATACTAATTTTGAGAGTTAGACACAGTTTGACAATAAAGTAGAAACCAAAAAATTCTGTGTGACGCGAAAACTGTAAAATAAAAAAAATGATGGTCATGATGTTCGCGACATGACATCTGATCCACTTCATCCAGCTCGACCACTCTAATATTTCGTCATTTTTCCTTCATGAGAGTAACACTCGAGGAGGCGGTCACCGTATGAGAGAACGATGTTGTCGATACTTTCTTGTGGGATCGATTTCCAGCATCTCACGATTGCTTTCCGCAGTGAGTCAATTGTGTCATAAACTTCGAAATTCTCATATAATTTGGTAGTGAGCATTGCCCAGACGTGTTCAATTGGGTTCAAGTCGCTGAGAGAGGTGGAAGGAATTTGTGACTGATATTCGCCAATTCAATTCGGGGAAGTTCCGTTTTATTCTTGTGCCAACCCGCATTATCGCTCAGAAGGACCCGTGTGTCGAGTGGAGGGTCCATCTGAGCGTTTGTGAGTCCGTTGATGAGGGCATCTGTGTAGATTCTGCCGTTGATGTTCTCTTCTGTGATGAAGAGATTGCTTTTGAACCCAACTCCAACACATCCCCAAATGTTGAGTTTGATTGGATGAGCGCGTGATTCTGATTCGGGTCGTTGTGTGTCTTTCTCACTTAATGACCGGTAATACTTATCTGGTCCTCTCCCTCTCACAGTTTTCTCGTCGTCAAATAGACACAGGTCAGGAAGATAGCCTTTTGAAAGAGTCTCTTTGGCGAAGTCGAATCTGTTTTTGATGTGGTGTGGTTGGAAGGGGGGAACTTTATGATGTTTGTGGAGACCTATTTTGTTTGCTTTCAGGAAGCGTTGGAAGGAACGGTCGGATCCTGGCAATTTGAGATCTCTTTTCAATTGGATTGCGGAGCTGTATGTTTTGTTCTTGATCGCAAGCTGGACATTTTTGAGTGTTTTGTTGGGATAGAGGTGTGACTGGGGTTTATGATTCACAACTCGCGGTCGATCGGTGACGATGAGAGTGTGAGAGTACTTTGAGACTGTGTTGACAGAGACTTTCAGATGGCGAGCTGTTTCATTTCTTCCTTTGCCTTTCCTTCGTTCTTTCTGAATCTTTCTTTGATTCGACAGAGACAATCTTGGAACCATTGTTGAGCGCAATCAGAGGCGAATCACGTGTCCTGTCGTTCTACGAATGTCCCCCAACTTTAGTATTTCACGTCATTCTCTTCTACTGTTCACTACAGTTCTTTCAAAAAAATTCAGGAGATGTCTAACCCCGTGGAGTTGAAGTAAGTGAAAAAGGAACTCTCATCTCTCTCTTGTTCTGTCAAAAAACAAAAAATACAGCCGGATCAGGTCGTCGTGTCGGGCAGTATAGATCAATCTGTTGTGATGTTCCTCCTCTGGATCAGCATCTCGACACTATCCCCCTGTCGAGATGGTGTGACTCTCTCTCCTTCCGGCAACCAACACACTTCACTCCCACTTTCCGAAGCTCTACGCCAGCAACAATTCTCAAGCAAGAATGATCTCGGAAATGAAGCGATTAAGTTTGAACTGGGTGAAGGATCATTCCACACCGATGGGCATCACATTGTGTCCCAGAAAGTGGAGATTGAAGGACGAAACACGATGATTGTTCATTCGAACCAATCTCCACAATTCTCGTCCACAAACAATGAACAAATGAACCCACCCAACACCATCCAGAAGTTTCACCCATCGATTTTCATTGTGACGAACAGCTCATTCACTCTGAAGAGTCTGATTCTGTCTGTGTGGAAGGGTGGCCGAGTGTGTTTTGTTGATTCGTCGGATGTTGGGCTTGTGGGGTGCAGGATTGGATCATCGGTGGAATGCTCTCCTCTGGCTGTGTCTTCACCGAACTTATCGAGATCAACAACGATCACAATCATTCGTTGTTCTCAAGACTCTTCTGAATCGTGGCTGGTGCATCCATTTGTCGGTCTGGATCAAAACATCCTCCCAGATGATCATTCATCGCCGAATGACAAACAATCCGACTTATCGAGTGACGGGACGATCTCAGTGATTGGATGCGATCTGTCGTTTTCAACTTGGCTGTTTGGACGAAACGGACCTCTCCTCGAAATGGACACAAACACCACAAACGAGTTCAGATGTCCAGAATGCCAGCCAAACGAAGAAGTCTGCACAACAACACTCGTCTCGTCGTCTTTTGTGAATGCGAGCTCGCTCTCTTTCGGAAGTGGCATTCCAACAAACCGACATCGGCTGACTCAGAAAGTGATTGGCTGTTCGATGCTTCGAAGCACAGACCATTTCAGCGGAACGGCTCTGCGGGACATGAACATGGGTGGGAATGTGCTCTGCTCGAACTCCACCTTCGCCCACTGCTCTTCCGCCACAGACCAAAACATCACCCAAGGAGGCCGCTTCGAGTACGACGACAAGCCATCAGCATCAACTCTGACCTTCGAATCCTGCACCTTCCGCCACATGACCTACGAATCGACATCTGATTTTGGCGGAGCAGCGATCTCTCTGGTGGGAACACTGGCGGATCTAGTCGTCACACTATGTGCTTTCCACAACTGCACTGTCACTGGTGAGGACGGCGATGGAGGAGCCATCAGCTTTTGGGGGACTGGTGAGAACGCCAACCATGCTTCGACAGGCACTATTTCACATTCAAGTTTTACCGACTGTTCATGCTTGAGTGCAGGCGGAGCACTCGCGCTTGTGTCCCTCAAATCTACTTCTGTGGATAACAATTTCTTTCAGGGAAACTCAGCACTTGGCGGAGGGGCATTCGCATGGAACCTCATGATCTCGGTGTCGATTTCCAACTCCTCTTTCATTGACAATATGGCATCTCTTATGGGAGGAACAGTGATGTCCGAGTCTCTTGCCTCGATCAAGTTCACTGACGTCCTTTTCCGTAATAACGTTGACACGAACCCTCCAACCGCATCAGACATGTTTTTTTTGACAACGACCTCAGAGATTGCATCGAATGTCACGAGATGTGATTCATCCTCAGCGATACCGACGCTCATCTACACTGATGACATTTCATTTTTTGAAACAGACTCCACACTTCTCAGTCAAGTCACACTCGGTTTTACGATTGTGTCGTGTTCAGTGTCCCACTCAGAGACGGAATCGACAGTGACGATCACAACATTGAATGCTGTAAGTGGAGTGATGAGTGTGCTTCTGTCTGGCGGACTTGTTCCTCGTCTCGTTTTCGTGACGTTCGAATCGCCAGGCTCGACAACAGGAACAGGAACGACAACAACGACAGTTCTTCCGTCAACGAACGAGTATTCTCTCGAAGCGGCAGTGTTGGCCGGATTCAAACCTGAATCGTCATTTATGCTCGTCGTTGCATCACTGGTCACCCCAAACACCACCAAAATTGATCTCACAGGAACAAAGTTAGTCTCTGGTTCGTATTCGATGCTTGTTGAGGATGCGAGTGGGACACCAACGAACATCTCTCTGACAGTCTCAAGTTCGACAGAACTGTCCACAACAATGGCACTTTATCCAGTCAGCTCTGCGGAACTGAAATATGGAACGGAGTTCACAGTGACATCGGTAGAGAGAGAAACGACGAGTCTAGCCGTGTTGGATGGTCTGTCATTCACAACTCCCGACGAGCCAGAGCGAATTGTTGGGATTTGGGGAGAGTTGGACTCGAATGGGAACACGACATGGATCACGCTTTGTGGTCGACAGATTGCGACAGGATCGTACACAGTGAAACTGGACTCGGAGAATGGTCCTTCATTTTCGATTTCATTTTCGGATGGATTGCGTGATGAGAGGAACTCGAGTGCGAGTTCAGTTTCGATTTTTGGGGATTCGCCAATTCTTTCGTTTGACACGACATACACCCTCTTCTCCGTCACTCGAACCACAACCACCACTCCTGTCCTGATCGACGCGAATCCGAACTCGTTCATGATTTCTGCAACATCTCGGATCACTGATGTCACGATTGGGAGTTTGTCGGACCCACTGAAAACGAGAGCGACGCTGACGATGACAGGCCGCGAACTTGAACCGAACCGAGAATACTCGATGAAAGTGACGGGACAACCGAAATCGTCATCATTGATGGGATCCAACGCTGATCCAGACATACGAACGATCACAATCCGAAGTGATTCTTCTTCGCCGAGTGAATCTGGCTCGAAATCGATTGTATTCTATCCGCACGATTCAGCCGAGTTGCTGTTTGGATACGAATACAGTGTGGATTCTGTGTCGTTCGATGGATCAGTCGTCCATAAGAATCCTGATCTCTCATTCTGCACACCCGACGAGCCATCTCGCCTGTCATCGATTGATTCATGTTCGCTGACAGCTTCGAAGGATGGAGTGATTGTGATTGTGAAAGGATTCGCTCTGAAGCAAGACACGACGTTGATGATTGTGAACTCTTCAGATGGGGATGAGATAGAGAGTGATGTGGAGATTGATGTGAAAACGGGATCAGAATGCTGGATATCGTTCAAAGTGGGATGGGAAGAGAACACGACTCATCTTGAGTTTGACAAGACATACACGCTTGTAGGTGGGAGAAGAGGATCGAACGACTTGATCGTCATGCCTGATTTGTCGTTCACTGTTCCTTCTGGACCAATCGTCAAATCGATTTCTGCACCTGTCGATTGCTCGTCGTCATCATTCTCAGTTGTGATTGGTGGGACAGACCTGCCGATTGAAAGCGGGTTCAGAGTGGAACTTGTTGGTGGTCTCTGGTTTTTGGTTGACTTTGGCTCATCGACATCAGGAAATGGAACGATCTCAGCGAGTCTGCCTGATCAGATGCAGTTCGACACAGTGTATTCAGTTGGATCAGTGACGAAGGATGGTCGAAAGATGAAATGTGAGTCTATGTCGTTCCGAACGCCAGTTGGTCCGACCTTGGTTGATGTGACCGCATCTCTGAGCGCATCAAGTGTGAACAATGTGATTTTGAAGCTGGAATCAGTTCGAATGCCTGTTGGAGAGATGACACTATCGGTTCAAAAAGGGAGTTCGACACGAATTGCACTGGCAGTCTCGTTCGTTTCTTCAGAAGCAGGATTGGTTGAGGTTGTTGTTTTCGGAGGATCGACGCTGAAGTATGGAACAAGCTACACTGTGGTGAGTCTGAGATCGCCGTCTCTCAACTGCTCACTGGATGGACCGATCACGTTCGAAACACCAGCTGCTCCAGCTCGGATCAAAACCGCGTCGTGTTCTCTTGTTGGAGAATTGAAGCGACACGTTGAAGTTGTGCTGACTGGAGAAGCATTTCCCGCAGGCTCGTCATTCTCAATCTCACTGGTTCAAATTGATGATGTTGGGAATGTGATTGCAGACACGTCTCCCATCACGCTGTCCGACACGTTTGATGGAGTGATTGGTGGCACTGCTTTGACAACTCACACACTGTCGATCGCACTCTTCCCTGTTCCTCAATCGATGAAGTACTCGTGTCGCTACAGAATCACATCTCTGACGATTTCGACAGTTCGGACGGCAGTTGAGGATGCAGCGATCTTCAGGGTTCCAGCTGAGCCAACGCGAATTGTTGGGATTTGGGGAGAGTTGGATTCGAGTGGGAACGCAGCATCGGTGACACTTCGTGGTCGACAGATTGCGACAGGATCGTACACAGTGAGACTTAACTCGGAGAGTGGTCCTTCATTTTCAATTTCGTTTTCGGATGGATTGCGTGATAAGAGGAACTCGAGTGCGAGTTCAGTTTCGATTTTTGGGGACTAACCAATTCTTTCGTTTGACACGACATACACCCTCTTCTCTGTCACTCGAACCACAACCTCCACTCCTGTCCTGATCGACGCGAATCCCAACTCGTTCGAGATTTCCGAGCCATCTCGTCTCCTCTCCATCTCTCCAGTCCTCGCTGCCTCTCTCGAAACTGTCACTCTCACTTTTGGTGGTCGGTGTTTTGATGTTGGAGACTTCACAGTGAACTTACAAGTGATCTCACCATCAATAGGCACACCATTCGAGGTTGCATGCTCAACTGTGTCTGAAACAGAACTTAACTTGACACTTCAGATTTCGACATCTGATCCATCAAGTGTTGAGTTTGGAGATGTGTTGTCTGTTCTTTCTCTGAAAAGCGATTCTTCTTCAGCGATTCTGGACAATTCAACATTCTCGATTCCTCATCCGCCTCGTGTTGACACTGCGTCGTTCTCGTTCTACTCTGACCTCAACACGACATTCTCTGTCACTCTTCGTGGAACTGACCTTCCCTCCAACGAACGCTTCCTGGTTGTGCTGGACTCGAACGATTCATTCGAAATGGAGATCACAAACTCACGTTCTGGGACGAGTGCTGAAATGGCAATTGGATGGACAGATTCTCTTCAATACGACACCGAATATCGAATCGTGTCGATCAGAAATGAAGAATCTGGGAAAACAGTGTTCGTTGACTCTTCGCTCACTTTCACGACTGGCCAGCGACCGAAGAGAATTGGTCTCTTCATCGATTCATCTTCCCCCGATTCATCACGATTGTGTGGAAGGGAGGATGAGCCGTGCAGTTCGATGGATTCTGCTTGGAAGATTGCTTCGAATGTTGGAGCGTTGGACATTTCGCTGCGACTAATTCTGAACGCGACAACATCCTTCACCGAAACATCGATCTCACTCTCACTCTCCCAATCATCTCTTTCTTCGTTGGATTCGTCACTGGAATGGCGAGGTCGTCTGACTTTTGGAAAGAATAAACGAAGCAACGACTCTTTCGTTATCCAAGCGAACTCCGTGGAACGACACTCACAATCGATGAAAGAGAACATGAAATGGTGGCTTCCTGTTGCGATTGTTTTGGGAGTTTCTGTCATTCTGCTGGTCGTGATTGTGCTTTTATGCTGTCGACGAAAGTCCAATCAGAAGAAAGAATCATTGGCCTCACAGAAAGAACTGGACTGTGTGGACGAGATGAAGATTGAAATGAAGGAGGAATTCGGGTGTGGAACAGATGTGCATGTGATGGGAAATGAATCGACATACACGGGTCTGAAAGCGATGGATGAGAAAACAGAAACAACACAACACGAGACCTTTGAAGGATCAACCTTGAAAGGCTTTGGAGTGGAGATGATTCCTGCGATCCGATTCAACGAGCAGAACGGACAGATGGAGGAAGTGTTGGGGAACAAGACGAATACGCTGTTCAATCGACTCCACAATCCACATCACAAACCTCTTCGAAACAGGAGGAGAGTGAGTTGGGAGATTGGACGTGGGTTGATGAAGATTGCGGATGAAAACAAGAATGCGATGATTCTTGGGTTCCTCTCGCCTCATCTGATCATGTTTGACAAGAACGATGGAATTGTGTTCCAACAGAATGCTCCATCGCATGGGCCACCTGAACCATCTCCACCTGCCCCTTTCGCTGTTCCGATCGACGCTCCTGTCCTCACTCAGTTGTCGAGTAGTGGGATGGAGAAAGAGAAAGACGAACATGTGTTGATAAAAGAGATGGACAAAGAGCTGGTCAGTTTTGATGCTTCTCTTCAATCTCAAACAAACAACGCGGAACAATCATTGGGTGTGTCCGAAGAGACTCAACCGAACAGTCGTTTGTCGTCGTTCAGTGGGATTCGCTGGATGGCACCTGAATTGGTGAATCAGGATGGAACAATGAGGACAGAAGGAGTTGATTTAACGAAAGCGGCAGTTTTTAGTCTTGGCCTTGTCTTGTTCTCGATTGAGACGGGACAGGTTCCCTTTGGGGAGATTGATGCGCTCAGCACGCATCGGCAGCTTTCGTCGGGTCTTCTTCCTCTGATGGAACTGGTGTCGTCGGAAGAGATGGTCGAGATGATCACGAAGTGTGTGAGTCCTGTTGCAAAGAATCGTCCATCGTTGTCAGAGATTGAATCGTTTCTTGCTCAACAAGCATCGAAGAACCCGAGTCTGACACTTCCATCAAATGACGTCGCACATCACCCACTCTGAAGAACAGTCCCTGCCTCCTCCATCCTTCTGCTCCCTCTCTAGCACCCTTTCATAATTCCTCATCCTCCTTCGACCATCCATCGAAGGAACGATATGTTCTCCATCTTGTCTCGCCTGGGATCATCAACTCCCAGGCCAACCACTGCTCAGTTTTCATTCAAACAATGCTCAATCACGTTTCACCGCCACAGTCTCATGTTTTTCAAGGAAACGCACTCTTAAGTCATCTTTCACGAATAATTTCTTTTGACACGATCCAAACTCCTGATCTTCTTATCAATTGCCATGGTCTCAGACGTGACGAAAAAACAACAAAACGAGATGATAATGAGATGAGATTATGAAAGAATGTCTTGACCAATTGATCAAGGTCAGACATGCACCATGGTCGCATGTTGAGAAGATGCAGAATCGGTGTTGAGTTGGACGTTGATATCAGATGTCGGTGTTGGAATGATCGCGTTTGTATAGATGTTCGGTTTTAGGAGACTATTTTGCACTTTTTGGACCAAAACACGTTTTCACATTCGTCAATGAAATAAATCGAATTGTCTTGGAAATTTGGGAAAGTGATGAAATATATATTTTGATTCAATCTTTTGTGGTAGAATTTTACTTGCGTAATATTACTTTGATCAGGAGGCGAACAAAGTGATGTGTACAGTTCTGTGGACTTTGTGCTTTTTGTGGAGTCTCTCTCCGTTGTGACGTTGTGCAAACACCAACAATGTTTCATTGTGAATCACACTCTTGTTTATTTTTGACAGACTCTTCAAATGCGAAATGGAAAAGTCGAAAACACAAATCGGCCTGAATTTTGACAAATCCCATAGGTCCAGCTATTGTTGTCAGATCACTCGAAAAGCATCGTAAAAGGACTTACGTGTCGGTATTGACCTTGTTGGTACAATTTTGGGTGGTCCCAACAAAGCAGGTCAAAATGTAAAAAATTCTTTTCTTTATTCTCAATCGAGTAACTTCATCAAGTGGGGGACTTTTGAAAATGAAATTCAAATTTTGACCTGGGGCACGATTTAGTCCGGAATAATCAATGAGGTTTTCTCTTTGCTCTGAACCATTCGTCAAGTCTCGCTTTGTAAACTGTATCATCACCAAACACTCGATCGTAAAAAGGAACCATCACTTTCTTGTATCCACCAACGAGTTCACAGTTGTGTTTCCTTAGTTCGTTTTCAACAAATGATTGAGTGTAATGCTTACGCTTCATCTTGTGTGTTCTGACTCCTTTCATCCATTGTGATGGTTTGATTCTCCAATCAACTTCTTCATGAAGCTATTTCACTACCAACTCAGATGTTTTGAATTCACCAACGAGTTCACAATTCTCAAAGTGTAGGGATTCAATGAATTATTGTATTGCGACAGTTGTCGAATCTGCGATACATGTTTGGGTTTCGATGTGGTGCTGCTGGATGACAGGTAACTTGTGAGGGGAACGGAGGGGATGAGTGTGCTTCCTGCCTGCGTCTTCAATGAATCTCGACTCACACAGAACGTGAAGAGTGAGAGGGAGAAGCAGCGGAGTATGGACGAGAGTGAACTTTCCTGTGTAAACGCCTTCATTTGGGTGGTTGTGATTGGGAGAGGAAGAGTGATGGAATGTGACGACGGAAGCTTGCAGTGTTTCAAAAGAAGCACGTTGTTCTCTTCTGACATTCCAAACGGAAGAAATATCGGCTGATCTGGGCCATGTCTCGAATGTCGGAGAGTCGGGGATCTTTCTAAGAGTTGCAATGATGGACTGACTGCGATGGTTTCTGCTGGGAGACACGACTGCTCAGTTTAGTTGTGGATGGGCTGGGAGATTAATGGTGCGTGAACGTGTTGAACAAGGATCTGAGCAGGCGAAGAGGAGGGAGAGTGTAAAGTGGCAGAGAGAAGAACCTGAAGAATGTTTTTCATTCTCAACTCCACTGACAGCTCAATCACCTTCCGCATCAATCCGCATGGTTTTGATTCCTCTCTGCAGTCCTTCCCTTCCTCGTCTCCTTCCTTCACCACAAACACTGACAGAGCTGGTCGAGCGTCAGCGACGAAGTGTGACGACGACACATCAAACATGCGGGTCAGAGACACAAACGCATTTTCGGTCTCGTATTTCAACTTCTCCAAGCCAATGACGATCGGTTCTGAAACTGCCGTGTCGTCGTCACTGCATGTCACTGTGAACGTGATTCCACCTGTGAGTGTTGCGGTGAGGACTTCGTTGTCAGGAAAGCCTGTCCCACTCAGTGTCAGTTGGGCTTTCATTCCCATCTTGTTGGTGTACGTACAGTCGACATGGGTGATTTTGGGAGTATGTTTGAGCTTGAACGACACATCGTCGAAAACAGGCATTGATTCTTCCTCATCGACTCCTCCATCCATCTCGACGATGTACGATTGGCCGAAGATGAGGCAGTCAGCTTTGTCATCCTCGCTTGTGGCGAATGTTACGGAGAGTGCGTTGATGTGCTCGTTGAACACTGTCTTTGTGATCGAAGTGATCCGAACATCGTACCGCATCGATTTGATTTTGTATGTCTTCCCATATTCCAGATCTGGAGCCTGGCCTTTCAGAAATGTTGAGGCTAAGATTGATCCTTCGCTCGTCGATGAGAAGACACCACTCGCATTCAGATCGAACGGAGTGGTCGCGTCGATTGTGACAAAAAAAAGCGAGTCTGTCGGCAGATTTGTGCCACCCAGTCTGATTTTCAAGGATCGTTTTGAGTGATCCGTGAACCCAACTCCACACAACGACACCTTTCGATTGTCCGACGCTGTTTCGAACGACATTTCGTGGATCACAATCGAGGTGTGTTCATTCTCTGAATTGACCTTCTTCATCAAGATTGGCGTGTATGTCATACCATGCCACAGAGAGGCCTCTTCTGGTGGCGAGAGGATTGCTGTTCCTGTCGCTGTTTGTATTCCACGTGTCGTCGATGCAACCACTCTCAGAATTGCAGTGTGAGATGTTGTCGAAGTCCCTGAGAGTGTGATTTCATCTGTCTCGCCATCTTCCAGTTTGCTCGTCTCGAATGTGAGTGTTGTTGATGTCGCATCCGACGCGTTTGTCTGGCTGGACACGCTCAGCAGACGAGGGTTCTCCTGTGGCACAGTGAACAGCAATCCTTCTTTCCGAACTCCAATTGATGCGGCAACTTCGTCAGATTGGCGTTGACTGTCCCTTCTGATTCAGAAGAGAACTCGAGATGATCTCTCATTTCGATCGTTTTCGTTCCCTCGCTGACAGTGCAATCTGGCTGGAGAGACCTCTGAATTGAGATCCCCTAAACACGATGGTGAGATTACGTTCAAACGAGTTGGAAATGAAATACGTCTTCACCGACGTCACTTTCGGAGCGGCGGGACCAGTTCTCACGTCGAAGTTGTCGATGATGATGTTCGCCTCGGTTGTTCCGTGCACCTTGACCACTTCTGTCGGAACATACGTGCAGCCGTTGATGAGGTCTGCGTTCTTTCCATCTTCCGACAGACGCGCTGTGGCAACTGTCTGTTGTTTGTGCGCCTCAAGAAAGGGAGTGGCTGTGACGACGCCAGTGTGTTCTGGTCCAGTTCCCGATGTCGGCGAGCCTATCATGGAAATCAGATACGAAGCTCCGTTTTCGAGGAGTCGTGTTGTGAACATGATTGTACATGAGAGATGGTCGGAAGAGTCAGTCACACTCGCCGATGCCAACCGTGGCTTCTCTTCGGGAACGGTGAAGCGAAGAGTCCTCAGAAGGACACAGTTGAACTCATTTGTCACCTTCGTGATGGTGTACTGCTACCCATACGAAATCTTCGGAAAGAACTCGCCGTAGATCCTGACGTAGAACTCGAACCACGTCGATGTGTTGGCAGTCAGGTGTGAGACGAGAGCAGTGTCCCCGAAGTAAACATATGCGTAGGCTGTTGTGCTGATATTCCGCCCTTCCAGACGGACGATCGCATACCGCTCGCCGCCAGCAGTGTCCATTCGCACAGACACGTCTGAGATGAACGGGGCGATGATGGGGGTCTTGAAAGTGATGTTTTCGATGAGGATTTCAGTCTCGTCGTTCGGAGTCCCTTTTGGCGTCATTTTTGTCACCAAGTTGAGTGTGTACGTCGCGTTGTTGTACAGCTCGCCTGTCCCGTCAACGTTGAGATCCACAGTGACTGTTGCCTCTTGCGAATCGCCTTTTCCAGACACAGTTGTCGTGAGGACAGCCGAATGCGAATGCGAAGACGAACTCACAGCGAAATCGTAGTTTGCTCCGTCCTCCAACAATCTCGTCTTAAAGAACAGTGTCATGACATATCTATCTGTGTAGTTTGTGTGGGTGACTGAAGCGACACGAGGTTTCTCAGCTGGCACGTCGATCTCGAAGGTGTCTGCCAGAAGAAGAGGGAGGTCAGCATGGTACGCGAGGAACTTGACGAGTGTGTCGGTTTGTCCATACTCGATCAGTGGATCGGTCGAATTCCCGAAGAGTCAAACGTGGTTGAAACAGGAAGCACAAATTCGCATGTCACCTCTTCTTCCAACACTCGATCTATGTTCACAAATCCTATCGTTTTCTTCTCGTTGTCGTAGTCCCTCCGTGAACTCAATAAGACGCGTCGGTTCTCATTCCGCGTGTTTAGTGTGTTTTGTGCCTCTTGGAATGACGGTGAAGGGCGTGGTACTGTTCTGTTGAATCTCTGCTGAAGACGACCCAAATCCAAATCTCGACTTATCTATGCGGTCGAATTCGTGGGACAGTGTGAGGCTTGTCCAGTCAACCAAGTTGTGGCGTCCATCAGGAAGAGCTGGTTTAAGTTCAGTTGAGGAATGTGTTTCTTCCCTTTTGATAATTCTTTTGGACAAGATTGTGTTCCAGTGCTTATAAAAAGTCATCTGCGGGTTGTGGAGATTGAAATGATTGTGAGAAAGCTTCGAAGAGGGAGTTGACAAAGAGGTTTATCGAAATATCATATTTCTAACTGTTGTGGATGGAATACCCTTTATCTGACGATTGGTTAAATTCATCCGAATGACCACGAGAATTACATTAACATGTGTCTTCTCTTTACAAAAGAACTTGAGAGAAATACAATGTGAAATGAATAAACTCTAATCTGTCCTCTTTATGACTTCGAACAATGATCAATCCCATAATGACGTCCTCACCCATATTTTTTTGTGTTTTTCTCGATACTGAGACATTTCGGCGCGGAATGATTACCCTCACTGTATTACTATGATCGAAATCTCTCATCTCACCCTCATGGTACGGATATTTAAATGTTTCGGGTTATTGAAAGGACCATAAAAAAACAGACAAAAAAGAAGTACGTTTGTTTTGTCATCGAATGAAAAAACCATTTTGATTTCAGTTTACTAAAATGAGGTCTCTGTTTTGACAAAATAATTGAATTAGAACCCAAAAAATGAAATCCCCAAAATGCAAGACAAAAACAATATCCGGCATTTCGGTCTGATTCCCGGACTAATTGTGATCTAGGTAGGTATCGATATCCTTCATCAAATACAAAGTTTTTTTTGCTATTCATCTTGTAGAAATTTCCTATTTCGGGAATTCGAGAAATCCTTCCAAAAACACCTCGTTTTGGCCACTTTTCAAAATGTGTGGTAGTCATATCTCATAAACATGTGAACCTATTTTTATGAACTTTTCTAGAGAAAAGTTTTTTCAGTGACTTTAAAATAATGAAAACAAATTGAAAAAAATGGTGTATTTGGGAAGATTGGCAAAATGATTGCGATTTTTTGTGAGTCGTTTTTCGAAATATTCACGATTAAAATGATTTTTTAGGTGTTAAACGGATATCTGGTTGTGGAGATTTGAACCAAAAAAGATTGAAAAATCTGTGTATTCCTGTTATATTCAGTATTGTGAGGTTTTCTTCGATTCCCGGCGGAATTGAATTCTCAAATTTTATTGTCTGCTTAGTTGAACCAATATGGTTTCTTTCAACCCCAGGTTCCGGGTTGGTGACACAGACCGGGATAATCACGTATCTTCCAGAAGACCCTTGGTTTATTCCCAATTTTTGTCAACAAATACTTTTCCCAAAAAAACGTATCTGTGACAATTTCAGTTAAATGTGTCCACTTATTGTGGAGATTTGACTTGGATTCACAACAAAAAGGGCCTAGAACGAGGTTTTTTGAGGATTTCTCCGATTCGCCAAGAAAGAAAATCGTTCAATAAATTGTTTTTCGTAGTTTGACATAACAATGGTTTCAACCCCGGGTTTCTGACATCCTGCCAATGGCCAAAGTTCCGAGAAGGGGGGCTGGGACTCATCCACTATCGAATCCGTTGGGATCGTAGAGGGATACCCTCTGTGTGAAGTATGTGGAGGATTTCGTGGAAAAAGGAAATCTCAATTCCTCACACGGATTCCTCAGCCATCTGAAGCGAATCGTCTTTTCTTTCTCACTTTTCTGCTTCTAGGAAGTGTTTCCCTGGCATCACCGCATCTCAGACAATTTGTTGTGAGCAACACCACACAATTCGGACCACTCTTTGTGAGACTGTTTCTTCGAACATCTCATCCGATCCTCTTCGCCTTGGATATGTCACGGGTATTCTTCATCTTTATCATTTATTTTTTGTTCTACTAGATATGTCATTAACCCTGTCCGTGTCACCAACCCGGAACCTGGGGTCCAAACAAACCATATTGGTCCAACTAAGACAAAAATACAATTCGAGAAATTTCCTATTTGGGGAATTCGAGAAATCCTTTAAATACCTCGTTTTGGCCACTTTTCTAAATGTGTACGAGTATATCTTCACAACCAGTGAACCGATTTTTCGTGAAACTACACTATTGAAGAACATGTGAAACACAAAATTGGGGTATTCAGGAAGAGGCCACAAAACGCTGTTGTTCTCGACTAATAATGATGTGTGAAACAAAATTGTAGTGTTTTGTGAGTCTTTTTTCGATATATTCACGATAAAAATGCTTTTTCTTTGGTATAAAACTGATATCTGGTTGTGGAGATTCGAGCTGAAAAAGTTGAAAAAAAAGTGTGTGTTCCTGCTGTATAATAGATATGTCATTATCCCGGTCCGTGTCAACATCCCGGAACCTGGGGCAGAAACAAACCGTTTTGGTCAAACAAAGAAAAAAAGAAAATTTTACTTTTTTCTATCCTGGCGAATCGGAGAAAACCTCAAAATACTGTATACAGCAGGAATACACACTTTTTTTCAAACTTTTTCCGCTCGTCTCTCCACAACCAGATATCCGTTTTAAACCAAAAAAAGCATTTTTATCGTGAATATATCGAAAAAAGACTCACAAAT
Organism: Blattamonas nauphoetae; assembly: GCA_033064195.1. Taxonomy (NCBI): domain Eukaryota; phylum Preaxostyla; order Oxymonadida; genus Blattamonas; species Blattamonas nauphoetae. Next base: position 15,980 of record JARBJD010000101.1, on the reverse strand, counting down.
AAAATAAAATTTTTTCCCAACCCATTTTTTGTCGAGAAAAAGGACGTTTTTTCGCAACTTTCCAAATACCCCACATTGTTTTATCAAAATTTGGACCACAGGTTGTGGAGATATGATTTGGACACACTACCAAAAGGGCCTTAGACGAGGTTTTTGGAGGTTTTCTCCGATTCGCCAAGATAGACAATCGTAAAATTTGATTAGTTTCTTAGTTTGACAAAAATGGTTTATTTGGACCCCATGTTCCGGGTTGCTGATAGAATCGGGTTAATGACACATCTATTAATTCAACATTTTTATGTATGATAATGTACTTATACTCACACATTGCAGACAGATCTGACGGATCTCACCTAAAATTGATCTCACAAAAGTTCTATCATTAAAAAAATCATTTCATCCACATAATTCACAAAGAGAATTTGTTTTCGTCAATAGCCTGTGAAATGAATCAAAACAAAATTGTTATTGAGCGAGAAAAATCATGTCTCCCATTTTTCTTATTTTTCAATGTTGATATCACTCAAATCATCCTTTGATGACTCTCTTCGTTTTATCTTGACGATTTGATCAGCTTTCCGCTCTTGAAGCAGAGTGTCGATGTCATGTTGGGGCAGAACAGCTGGAGAATTGTGGCTGATGCGAGTAAGTGTAGCGAGATGAACGGTTGACAGTTTGCCTCTTTCCTTTCGTTTTGTGTAATGCAGCACAGAGAATTCTCTCTCGGTAGAGACAGTTGTTGTTGAGATGGTAGCAATTGCACTGACGAGTGGAATGATAGAGAAACACGGCGAAAACCGAGAATCTGTCAGTATGAGGTTGATGATTTCGGTTGGAGTGCGGAATTGATCCGAAAAATGATCCTGATACATCGCTTTCAGCATTCTCCAGTGCGTCGTCGTTCGGTGTTTCAAAATGTTGGGAACGAATCTGTTGAACGTGTTGGCAATATTCAAGATCAAATTGTCATTTTCTGGTGAATCGCGGCTGTTGAGAACATCATCAGTAAAGATAGCAAGGTTCGAACAGTCAGACGGTTCTAACCTTCTGATCGAGATCCTTCTCCTCAATTCAGCTGCCCACATCTGACATTCCTGCGACACCGACTCGATAAATGGTTCGAGATTCTCTTTCCCACTCACAGCAATGACCGACTGTAACTTTGTTTGAATGGAGGTGTTGGTGAGATCGGAAAGATTTTCTTGCAGTTCGGTGATTCGTGCAGATGTTTGAAAGACATGGAGGTTGTCTGTCTGGAGTCGAACGTTTGTTTCTTCAGCAAGGTCAAGGAGAATCTCAAGGGCGGCCAAACGCAGTAAGTTCTCTGGATTAGAGAAGAATTGAAGTAGTGAGAGGATTTTTGGGTCGGTGGTTGGTTGAAGAACTGACATTATGACATCAGAATATTTGAATGCTTGCGTGCAGGTGTTTTTGCAGGTCCTCCAACGAACTTGGATTGGCTTGACGAGTTTTCGGACTGGAAGATGAGTAGTATAGAAAGCGATTTGGGAACCCCCGCTCCTTAGACTCGACTACTGTAGCTTTTTCTCCATGCCGATTGACAATTCAGAAAAGACTTGAAGTAAAAGTCATTTTCATTTCAGAAAGTTGTCAAACTTAGAGAAATATTCTCTTCCAGAGTTCAGTTACTTCATACTTTCAAGTTGAAGCAAAATTTCAAAAATTTCCAAAAATGCAAAAACCTTGATTTTGGCGGAAGCTGGTGTATTTTTTCAAGGTTCCGAAGGTTGCGACCCTTCTCATCGGTCCCTTTTAGACCGGCATCGGAACTCATTTTTATCGGTTTGAGATCCGGAGACGTACGTTGGTCTTGCCAAGGGCCTAGACCATGCCAAAGGGCAGTGATATGTGAAATTAAATGCTTCCGCCAGGAATTGAACCTAGGACCTTCAGCTTAGTAGTAGTAGTGCGTGCACTCACCATTACCACTAGACTATCCGGTCCTGAAATTATCCCGGAAAATCAGAAACTTTATACCCGAAAAAGACACTATAGCAGATTTAAAATTTGAAAACTTTGTCAATAAATTCAATATATCGCAAAATGCTCCCGTGAAAAGTCATGCTTTTTAACGAGGGTAACAAGTGACCAAGAATTAAGATTTAGCAGATCGCTCCCGTGAAATAGTCATGCTTTTTAACGGGGGTAAAAAGTTAAAAGGAAAATCTAACTTATTTTGAAAAATCACTGACGAGAAAAAGTCGTGCTTTTAACGAGGGTAAAAAGTCGTTCCCGTGATAAAGTCATGCTTTTTAACGAGGGTAGATAGGTGGACAATAAAAGGAATATATAGCAGATCTGAACATTCGAAGTATAAGGCACAGGTCGAAACTAACATTTTCAGGAGCTAGTAGCTCAGTGGGTATGTTTCCATGGCCACCCGTTTCTAGGGGTGGTTCGATTCAGGCGAGGGCAATCTTAATTTCAAAAAAATAAAAAAGTTTCAAAATGCCAAAATAATTTCAAAAATTTAAAAAAATTCAAAAAAAATACTTAGGAAAATTTCAAAAATTTCAAAATTCAAAAATTCAAAAATTCAAAAATTCAAAAATTCAAAATTTCCAAAAAGTTGAAGTATGAAACCTCGACGTAATTTCCCTTGATACTCAGGCAAAATGGTGCCCTCGTGGCTAATGCGTAGAACAGATTGAAGGTTGGATTGGAGCGGGACGAACTGGGAGGTTGTCCGGGGTTCACTGTGGGCATCACTTGAATGTGACCGTAAATCATGCCCCCCAATACCTTAGCCCTTCAAGGAATTCGCCAGCAGTAGTCATTGAGTAGGATCATGATAGAGTGATCCCCAAAGGAGTATCGGGTTGTCCTACGGTACAATCATACAAAAACTTGATAAAGGAAATGATGAACGATGAAGGCTTGAATGATTGAATGATTGAATTTCAAGTTGAAAAATGATACCTCGACGTAATTTCCCTTGATACTCAGGCAAAATGGTGCCCTCGTGACTAATGCGTAGAACGAATTGAAGGTTGAATTGGAGACGGTGGATTTCTAGGAATCCGCCCCGGGGTTCATGTTGGCCGCACTTAGATGTGCCCGTAAATCATGCCCACCCAAGACTTAACCCTTCAAGGAATTCGCCAGCAGTAGTCATTGAGTAGGATCACGATAGAATGATCCCCAAAGGAGTATCGGGTTGTCCTACGGTAAAATCATACAAACTTGAAAAATTGAATGATTGAATGATTGAATGATTGAAAAATGAATGATGAATTGAATGAATGAATGAAAAAATGAAACTTGGAAGAAAGAAACAAAAAAGAAAGAAGCAAGATGAAAGCTGGCACAACAAGGAACAAGAAAGAAAAAGTTCCAACACCTCACTTCACATTTCATTTATGTTTTTTATTTTTTGATTTTTTTAATTTGTATTAAATGACAACAGTGAATTCTACATATGTCTCGCTAAAGACTTCGAACCCTCCAAAGGGGAGCGAAAAACGTCGAACAGAAGCCAAGCAAGCTTTGATTCAGTCAATGAAAGAAGAGAACTGTGAACTTGTCTCTGAATATGTCAGACACAATATCCCAGTCATCTATGTTCATGAAGGTGTTGAGTGGAGAATAAAACCAAAGTTGTGGAATCAAGGAAACAGACCACACATGTCACAACGTCGACACTATACACAATCATTTGTGGAGAATGAACTGAGGAAGTACAACTGTGAGCTCGTTGGTGAGTACAAGCAGGTTCCTGTTCCTTCAGAGAAGAATTTGGGGTGTTTCTGATGTTCACAAAATTAACGCTGTTTTTTTTATTTGGATTTTTTTGTTTTGCATATGAGGAATTGGTCCAGTTAGTGCAAGTATGAGACCTCGACGTAACGTTCCAAGATACTCAGGCAAAATGGAGCCCTCGTGACTGATGCGTAGAACGAATTGAAGGTTGGATTGGAGACGGATGATCGAAAGATTGTCCCCGGGGTTCATGTTGGCTTCAGATTCTTTACCAAGAATTTGTCCGTAAATCATGCCCACCCAAGACTTATCCCTTCAAGGACTTCGCTATTCTCTGTGAGAGCGTAGCAGTCATTGAGAAGGATTGAGATAGATCGTCCCCAAAGGGGTATCGGGGTGTCCATAGGGAACTCACACAAGCATGAAAAGGAACGACTCAACGGCTATTTTTGTTTTTGGTGAAGAATGTCTATAGAAAAATAGAATACGCAGTTTAATACTCCAACATGAGATCAACAAGAAATTCGTAGTACTCCTTGATTATTTTTCCATTGATCGTCTCTGATGTCTCCATCTCAATTGATTCACCAGAACTGTCTTTGAACCAGATCTTCACTATGGACTGTCGAGTACTTAATTCCCACTTCTTTCGCTTCGCAATCTGTTCGTTGCAGAAAGCAACGTACGATTCATTGTGTGCATCAGTCTGGATCCAATCAGCGTGGATGGTGTAATTCTGAGGAATATCTTTGGAGATGATTGTGGATGTACTGCCAATTTCTTCCTTCACATGGATGAGTTTGCAATCAAGGAAGTGTATATATTTTTGTTTTCGGGAATTCACAAAATCATGAGGCAATTGAGCAGTGTGAGAATTCTGAATTGAGAAGTATCGTTTAACCATGGTTCTTTTAGCAAAAATAAAAAATCAAAAAACACTTTTATCATTAATACCCTCTCTTCACTTCTTCATACGCTTCTTGGAGACGACGATCAATGACATATCGTACTCGTGGTTGTCCATTTTCAATCCAGAACAACCAGTATGTAGCCTGATGTAATGCTAGAATAGGTGGAGGTGGTCCATCTTTGGTTGATGTGAAATATGGATCCAGAGCGCCCTGATTGATTGGTGTTCCTCGATAGACAATGTTCACCGATTCTGCTGTCGAAATACCTTCTTCACCACCTGCTATTTCACTTCGATCTGTTGGAACCATGAAAGTGAAACAGGTTGCATCAGTCACAGCTCTATTTCTCACAAATTGACGTTCAACTCCGTTGAAGTCTTTTTCAAGGCGAGAATGACAAATAGAATTTTCGAACTCTTCTGTTGCTGAACAACCAATGAAATCACCATTCACCATCATCATTTGATAGAACTCTGGTGAGAGTGTTGACATCGGGAAATTGGGAAAGTTGGATCCAAGCATTTCAAATTGACCAACGTAGTGAGGATTTCTGAAGACTGTACATTCGTTAGGTCTTTCAGGGAACAAGCACATCAGATTCATGAGATTGTGGAGTTTGATGCTGATGTTTGATCTCACTCCCATGGCATTCGCTTTTGATTGAAATGATTGTGTGTCAATTCTTTCTGCTTTCAGGACATAAAGAGTCTTTGAATATGTGTTGAATAGGGATTGTTTTGTTGCATCGGTGATTTGATATCCGTAGCAAATTGTCGTAACTTTTTCAACAGATGAAGTCAGAACTGTGTATGTTCTTGATATATACTGGATGATTGCTGGTTTTTCAGCCATTGAATCTTCTTTTTCAAACGCACCATATTGCCAGACTGGATTTCCGATTTGGGTAAATTCCTGAGTCAAAATGCAGAACTCTCCGTCATGCATAAGTGACATTCGAGAAGAACCGACATTAAGCATTAGTGTCATATCTCCTTCATCAGTTGTATCTTGAATTGATTTTCGAATCACAGTTGAAGGTCGAATGGGACAATACACAAGCGAATCAGTTGTCAAGTGAAATCTCAATCGGAGATTGCCAAAGAGGGAATTTGGATACTGATCAAAGGTACTCAGTGGAAGTAAATTCACAAACGGAATAACCAGTGGAATTGTAAATGTGATTGTTTCCGGTAAATCTGAAGCACTCGAGCATAACGGTGTATAGTAGTATCCACATACGCTTGGATCCATTCTCTGGACATTTTCCCAAAGACTATAGCAATGCTTCATGTTGTTTTTCTCTTCATGTGACTTGAATGTGTGATACAGAAATGATTCATGGATGTGATTATTCTGGAGTGTGTTGTCAATAATGTTTCCTTGACTATCAACCAGTCTCATATCTCTAATTGCATCTGATGATGATTTATATCCGAAGAACATTCCGTACATTCCAACGTGTCGTGTAACGTACGTATCCGGAGGTTTGTGAACTGGAACAGTCACAGTGAGATCAATTCGCAAATGACTCTTCGCAAACTCAGTCACATCATGACCATCATAGCACAATGGAACTTCAATCTCATCTCCAATTCTACATGGCATAGGAGGATTGGTATTATGAACTTCTTGAATTGAATATACATGAGGTTCCGAATCCCATTGCTTTGGCAGATATGATTGCACTTCGATTTGTTCAATTAATGTCGATGTTGGTTTGGATTGATTTGCTCTGATACTTCTCATTTATAGAAAAATAAAAAATACAATATCATAATTTTCTTTTACTGTTTTAAGATTTCATTATTCCAAGTTCCTGATGTATCGCTTTCAGTGTGTGATTTGGGTAGTATTCAACTTTTGGTTCACCATTACTGAATCGTAATACCCACCAAGTTGTTGCAGTTGTTGCTAAAATAGGTGCTGGAGGATGTGTAAATGTTGTCATCATACCATCTCTTTCAGGAATTTTTTGACTTGGATCAAGAACATTATAGTACGTGTCAATCAAACCCTGATATATTGGCTGAGATCTCAAAGTGACTGGAACATTCTGACCTCTGGAACTGATCGAATCATTGCAGTTTGTTGGACATCCACTTCGTTGGGTTGAAAAGCATAAAAGAAAATCAGAATTGTCATGAATCGGACGTACTCTTGTCATTGTTTCACCAGGATAATTCTGATCACCAGTGAGTTTCTCTTCAACGAGAGAATCTGTAAGTGATCGCTCCAAATCATCTGGAACAGTAAGGTATGAATCAAGGTTGAGAGTTGATAATGCGAACTGGTAGAAACGAGCTCCAATAGTTGTTGTCGGTTGTTCTGGATAGTATTTATTGAGTAGATTCACTTGGATATTCTTCTGCATTGGATTGTGAAAACAAGTGACTTCATTGTCGTAGTGACGGAAGAGGAGCATGATGTCCTTGGCATTAACGAGAACCATCTGTTGAGTACAATCAATACCTGATGGAGTCGGTGTCTTCTGAAATGGATAGAATGAGATCTTTTCTGCTGGTATTGTTCCAGGACGATCCTGATACATTTTCTTCAGATTCTCTTTCGCGATTTCTTTCATTTTGAATCCAGCACTCATGCAATACACATCATCAATGCGATAATCCACAATGTTGAGAGAAATGTATTGTTCATCAGGGGAAGGTTCCGAGGTAATACCAGTCGGATGTGTATATACACAATCTTGTTTTACTGCTTTGATCTTAAATGATTGACCGATTTGAACGATGTTCTTTGTGCATGCGGCGACGAGACCAGGAATGAAGTTTGGACGATCAGAATTACAATAGACAATTGAACTTCGGATGGGAGGAAGCCTTGTTGTAGAGTCACTGATCAGCAATGAGAGTGTATTTTTCAGTGTCAGTTCAGGATTAACAGGACAACAAACGAATGCATCTTCATTTATGTGAACACTGAGTTTCAGATCTCCGAAGAGACATCTTGGATAGTCAGTCATCCCTGAGAATATAAGAAGATCTTCAAGATTGATTGACACACGAATTGGGACATCAATAGTGTCTTTGAATACACCAGTTCCAGATGTTGTAGTGAAGTCTGATTCAGGAATATGAACACCAGCAACTGATTCATCATGATTCCATGCATTTTACCATGGAGTGTGACAATGCTTTCGATTCTCCAATTGACTCTTCGGTTTTATCATATTGTAGATGTGAGACTCCATTGATACGTCATTGGTGGTTGTACTGATGATTCTCTGATTGTTGTGAAGAACAGTAAGGTCACGAAAGATTGATGCCGAATGTTTGAGTCCAACAAAGATGAATATCCTCTCATTCATGTACGAGCCAATTTTACCTGCAGTTTGTTTCCAGTTGTTGACTTTCAATGTCGCTGTCATTGTGAACGTAATGAATGAATCATCAATTTGACAAATGTCTTGATTACCAGTGAGTGGAATGATGATTTCCTGGCCTTTATAGAAGCGTGAATTCTCTGATGGTTTCAATTCCTGAATAGAAGTACTGTGTGCTCCATCATTCAGAAGATAATTAATGTGATGTTCAGACATGAGTTGCTGCTGAATTTGACCAATGTCATCTCTGGTATACTTGATTGATCCAGTGGTATTTTCAGTCAATGATGATGCTCCAGTTCTTTTGTTTGTCAGATGTGTTATATGCGAGTTCATTTTATCAAAAATAAAAAAACAATATTGCTTATTTCTTTTTCAGTTTCTTCTTCTTTGTTTTCGGCTTCAGCTTTTCTTCCAGTCTCAGTATTTCTCCTCTGAGCTTGTTCGCAACTGCTGTGTTTCCTTCATTCATTGCTTGCTCATACTGAGCCATCTTTTCTGCATGGATTTGCTGATCCCATTTCACATCTGGTATCATCTCAACTCCTGTCTGTGCTACCTTCGAAATCAATGGTCCCACAAAGGGAATGAGATTCAGAAATGGAGCTCCAACTCTGAGTATGTTTTTACCGACTGCTGCTAATTTTGATAACCAACCTGGTGCCATTTATGTAAAAATAAAAAACTAGAACACAAACAAATTATAATCCTTTGAATTGAATCTTGGAATTCGACGATTGAGGTATGTCATCCTTGGAGAATCGTCCATTTCGAGGTGGTTCATACTCGATCATCTGTGGTTGTTGTGCTCGATTGATTGCCTTGTTTTGCTGGTACACATCCATCATTCCGCCTAAGCCACTGAGAATTCCTCCTGCTGTTTGTCCAAACTTGTTGTTCGTCTGTGAGAGTAAGCCACCTCCAACCTGAAGCAGTGATGGAGCTAGAGGTTTGATGAATTGAAAGAATTGTTTGCCGATATTTTTGAGTTTGTTGAAACTTCCTGGTGCCATTTATGTAAAAATAAAAAATTCAATTCATAAATAAATCTAACGTGGAATAGCTTTCGTTAGTGAAATTCCATAATTGAGGATAGTGTTGTATGCTTCATTGAAGGCGATGCTCATATCTTTTCCACCAACAAGGATCTTGAAAATGGTTCGAAAGATTGGGAGTTTATTCAGACATAAGCATTTGTCAGATAAATCATCCAATTCGATCACCACATCATTGATTCCAGTGAGTGTCGCAATCAGAGCACATAAATCACTTTGGTTTGTGATCAGTTTCTTTGATGGTTCTATGAGATTATTCAGTAGTTTCTTTTCACATGCAAATGCATTCTTGTAAACAAGCAAAAGTTGATCTTTGAATGCTGCAATGTTCGAAGTGTATTCTCGCAGTGGTATTGAACGACTTTGGATCGGTGCTGATGGATAGATCTCGAGTGGTGGATCATATATACCTTGAACATTATCGAGTTCGACATTAGCGCTTTGTTCATTGCGATCTTCGAGCTTAGATCTTCCAGAATTCGAACCTTTATTGTCGATAATGACATTGTTGGTGATTGACGTTGGAACTGAAGAAGAACTTGTGTGTTTCGTAAATTGACAACTTAGAATTGGCTGCATCACTTTCTATAAAAATAAAAAAATAAATATTAATGTTTTTAATCACTCATATCTTTCTCCAAGTGTGCGAATCGAGTATATTCAGGCATATGTCCTGTTTGGTATCTACCGATATCTCCCGTTCTTGTTCGGTATGCTGCAGTTGTCTGTTCGTTCACAAATGTTGATATCTGAGTTGAAAAACGACCAAGGAAAGTTTGCAAATCTTCTGTGTTTGAAATGATTTCGAGAAACTGTGGATGAATCTGTTCTTTAAATGCTTTTCTTGCTTTCGTTCTCTGATGATCTTCATTAGTACTGTCAAATCCGTCAACATGGTCGACTAGCCACTGATCCCACATCTTTGATGCAACTTTAGACTGAATGGAATTGAAAACCATATTGTCCAACACTCCTTTCCCAGGATCGGCTGGAGTGTCTCGACTGGCTCGATACACCTTCAAAACATTGGTCATGAAATCACCAACTGCTTTCTTCATTATTGCATAAGGTTGTTGTGATCGTTGTGCTTGCATTTCTTGGTAGTTGACTTCACGATAGTTTCCTGGTAAATCGTATGTTCCAGTTTTGAGGAAGTTGTTGTGTGCAGCTTTGATTCTTCTTCCATGATCTTGACGAAATGATGAGTATGGAGTTTGTCTTCGCATATCTGGTGTTGGATTCATTGAATAGTAAGTCTCGACGACAGGTCGACTGTTGTATGATGCAAGCATGAATCCATTCGCTGCAACCAGATCTCCATTGTCTCTGTCGTAGACCATCACATCAGGAACTTTTCCATGTTTTTCCATTTCCACTCTCCAGTTATGTCCAGTCCTTTCAATGTATTCTAAAGCTGATGGAACACTACTGAGTGCAGAATTGAATTTGGTGCGAATGTCATCATCAGCAAAGATTTGTTTCATTGCATCTCTGGTTGCCTGTTCGTATCTCATTTTTGGTTTCTTCGCTGGTGCCTTTCTCTTTGCGGGAATGTATTGTATCTTCGACATTGTATTTTCATATAAAATAAAAAATCCAAAACTATATTTTAATTAGAGAGAAATCATAAATGAAAAGAACGAATTCCATTCTAAGGGCATCGCCCGTATCTTCAACAACAAAACCTTTGGTTTCGCGGAGGGTGGAACCCTCTTCTCTTGCAGCATACGTGAATGCAAAACTGAGTGAAGCATCAAGTAGGAATGTTTCACATGAAGTTCAATCACAGATTCATCCCGACCTAAATTTTAATCGCAACAGTGTCAATGTCCTTGTTGGAAACAGAGGAAGTGGAAAGACATTCAATGCTCTTCGAGAGGTTGCCAAGCTCCAGAATGTTCAGGCTAGGAATGAACTATTCCATTTGTTTGTATTCGTCACTGATAAGAACATTGATCCAACCTTCGATAAGTTCAAACCAATTCTGAACGTTCCTTATGTGAAAGTGAAATATGAAGATGCTCTTCCATTTCTGTTGGAACTTTCTGAGTCAAAAGCAGCGTATGAAGAGATCATTGACAACCAGTGGCAAGATAGAATTACTGACGAATGCAGGGAGGATCTCTTTAATGCTCTTTACATTGAGGACTTCTCAGTGAAGAATCTCCAAACAATTATCCTCCTTGATGACTGTCGTTGAATCCTTGGTGAACGAAGGACTTCCAAAAATAGAATGACAATGATGGACCTATTATTGGAGAATCGACAACCAAAATTCACATTCTTTCTGACGATGCATGAACTCTTCAGTTTGTCAGCAGATATGAAGTCAAACATTGATTCAATGTGGATCTTTGGAGGATTCAACAAAGAACGAATCAGTCGAGTCTATCCTCAGTTGAACTCCCCAATTGACATTCGACACTTCTGGAATGTCTACCAACGAAAACAAAAATGTGAAGCAATCATTCTTCGATACAACACTGATGGAGTTGCTTTGACTGAGATCAACAAAGAAGGTTTAAACCGAACTGTCCGTTAACTCTTGGATAAGGTTGTTGATGGTCTCATCAAGACTTCGAAGCCTCATGCTGAGAGTATCTGTTAGCGTCCGAATTGATTCTTCAATGTCTGACAGTCTTTGATCAATCGATGATTCACCGTTGTTCTCTGTACTTGATTTCCTTAGTGCGATCTCACCTCTTATTTTTGTGATTCGGTATCCATCAATTCTCATCAACCTATTCAGTTTCTGAGTTGTGTATTTATTCAGTTCTTCTCTGTTCTTTTCCAAATGTCTCTGAAAGTCGTGGATGTTTGTGAACTCTTTCTGCTCAGGATCAAACGGTTCTAATATTTTCAGTGATGTCATTTCAATGGAATAAAAATATTCGAAACAGTTTTGATTTAAACCAAATTGAACTCATAAATGAACTCAGGAGTTAAATTGTCAATTGAGTCTGCATGAAACTTCGTGTGTTGGATTGGAACGTACACTATTTTTGGTAGACATGTGAGTCCATTCAGAAGTTTTGCCACCACATTTCCGTGTTTGTACTCAATGAATTGTCCAACAAATTGAAACTGTCTTCGCTTCTTCTGAAATTTGGCAACAGTCTTGTTTAAGTCAAGGTGAATCAACAGAATGTTTCCTGGTTTGTATCGCCAAAGCAGTTGTGTTGTCTGTTGTCTTTGGATGTTCTTCAATTGCTCTTCACAACTGGAGATATACAATGCTTCGATTTCACGATTGTTTTGTGCTTGCTGTGGAGTGAACTTGTTCCAGTACGCTCGATGTGGAGTCATGTTGTAGTATTCCACCATCTGATTCATCATTGAATGATTTGCCATTTGTGTCGCATTGTCTTGGAATCCATCTCTGATTGTCCTGATCACTCGATCGACAATTCGATTATGATTTGTGAATGGTGAGCTTGAGAAATATGTACTAACCTTTTGCTTTCTAAAGAACTTTTCTGCTACTCCACTTGTCCATGCTGCTTCTCCATCACCTCGAATGTTGTTGACATGAACTCCACGATGATTAATCAGATCATTGATTGCAGTCTTGACTTTGACCCATGATTTATCCAATACAGGAATCACAACAAGGAACTTGGTGTTGATGTTAATTGCGAATAGATAAATCTGCAGGACTGTTTTCGACGTTGGTGATTGAATGAAAACCAGATCAATTTCCCAGGATCCAAACTTGGGAGAGAAGTACGGTCTGTCACACTTCTGCGGAACCTTTTTGTCTGCGGTCTTTTCTGAATCACCAGTGATGTCTTTGGACATGAATTGCATCTTTGATCGAAACGGATATTGTATTTTTGTCACGGCTTTTGGAATCGTTGGTTGATCAATCATCAATGTGTTCCCTCCTTGTTCCCTCCTTATTTTCCGAGGATGTGTAGAATCCCATCGGTGAACATATTCATCGTACCATTCCTGAAATGATCTTCCACCAAATGGGAATTGTTTAGGATGTGCTAAAATGAACTCAGTTTCGTCATTTCCGAGAGTTCTGCTTACGTGTGAAAGAATAAACATATTTCGATTGAGTTTCTTTGATTCAACGATCTGTTTGTCAATGAATTGTTCCATTTTCTGTTGATTGTCCATCATTGAATTCTCTGCTTTGATTTGTTCCTCCTCTGAATTGTCTTTCAGTTGATGGTCAAAATAACCTTTCACTCGTTCCAACATTCCCAGTACTTGCCTTGTCGTCTTGCTAGAGGCTTCGAACCCTCCTGAGGGGAGAGTTGGTTCGACCTTGTTGATCTCTCTCACATATGGCACAAAATCTTTGTCAATCTTCACAATTGTTGGTGGATCTGGTGACTTGGGGATCAGTGGATCATCATCTTCAAACCTCATCTCTTTCATTGGGAATTCATATTCTGAACCAATTGATGTCGGGTTTCTCTTCTGTCCAGGAATGATTGGAGATTCAGGGGTTTCAATAGGTAATGGTTGTGATTTTTGACTCGGAGATAGTGTTGGAATTACGATGGCTGGTGGTTGATTGAAATGAATATTCTGTGCTTCCTGATAATACTGTTGATATGCTCTGTATGCTTGTCTTGCAGTGTTGTTACTAAGGATCCATCCGGTGAATTGTTTCACAAATCTTTGAACAACAATTTTTCCATCAGCAATGTTTAAATCAGGAGGTAATTCTCCATTCAGCCAATCATTGAAGTATGTCTCATCATTTGCGTCGTATTGTCCATTTGAATCATTGACATGATAGGTTGGTAAAATCTGGGAAAACGTAAGTGTGGCATTGTATATTTTTGTCTGAGAATGCCGCGAATTGTCCAGGAGGTTCTTCACTATTCGATCAATTTGTGTTGAATTCAAATACGGTCTACTCATTTTTAACAAAAATACAGTTTGGATTTATTGGATAAGATAATCAGTTGCTTTCAGTCCATGAATGAATGGAGGACATGATTCATTTTCAAGTACGATTGCCTTCAGATGAATTCCACTGAGACTGAGTTTTGCTGTTGTATTTTCGCAATCTCAAATCCATTGGTGTCATCGTCAGAATAAACTCTTCTCGTTTGAAAGTTCAGTGTTGTTGTCACAGTTTTCTCTCCATTGAGGCACTTCACATAATCGTATCCATGTTGTTCTTTGATCTTGCATTTCTCATCATCGGTAAGGATCATCTGTTCACCTTCCTTCAATTGCTAATCCCAACAGCTTCTTCTCATCATCAACTCCTTTTCAGGATTGGAAACCATTCATATTTGTGTGCATCATAGAATTCCTTGTCAGCAATCACGTGTTCAAATTGTTGATGGATTCCAGCATTTGGATCTCCACTAATTGCCCAATAAGCAGAGTCAGTATCTCCTTCACAGAAGTGAATCTTGTTCATGTCTAGGCACTTGTACATGAAGTTGTAGATGAAATTCAGATACCAGAACTTGGCATTGTCGAGTGTGAATACTGCTTCTTGCAGACATGTTTTGCATGATGCTTTCTCTCTGTCTTCAATCACAATGTAGTTGTCCTCATTGATCTCTCTTGACGCCACAAATCCTTTCATCATTTGTTTCAAATATGTTCTCTTCTCATTGCAGATTGTGATTGAGTTGTACTTCTCAGTGTTCATTCCATCATATCCGTAACTTCCATTCAAGTTGGTCTTACAGAATTGTTCCTTTCCTTTGTTTCCCAACCTTCATTGCTTCTATTCGTCATTCATGAACGAGGTCACAAAGGTTCAAATCCAGCGTGTCTCGAGAATACCATCACACTCTTAATGTCATCGATGATGAAGTGGCAATAGTCGATGAGGAACCACAGATAGTATGTCGAAAGAACATATACTGATCGTGTGTGCTCAAGAGTTGGGTCAGCTTACGTTGTTTGTCATCAGTCTTCAATCCATGTTTCTTCATCAACGAATAAGTCTTCTCTCCAATGTTTTCTTCGGTTGTATTGACAACAATGTTTCTGAAGATTGGTGGGAAGTTAATGAAATCATTTAAGTACTTTTCATCGATGTGTCCTTTCAGTTCTGCAACGAACAATGTCTTCTGATTCTTGTTCTCGATGATCTCCCGACATTCTTTATCTCCAGTTGCAGTAAACAAACATCTTCCAGGCATGTACATTCTGTGTTTGGTGTATGGATTGTTCTTGTTCTTGATTGATGAGAAAGCACTTGGATAGAGAGAGTTGAAATCAACACCACAGACGTGAGTCATGATGTGTTCAGTATCGGTTGATTTGACAACACCATCTTCAAATGAGAAGTGATTGATTGGCGTCACGCCTTTGATATTCTGTCGATGTTGAACATTCGACAATCCACCAGTAACTGCTGCTCTCAGTTTGTGATAGGTCTGCTCGTGTGTCAGAGTCATTGGTAATGACTTCCAGATACAGTACTTCTTCAGTTGAATTCTCAATCTTGTGAGATGTTCATCATGGTCTGACTTGTAGGTGTTGCGGTAGTCACAGCAGATCTTCACGTTCTCTTTAGAATGTCCTTTTGAATTGTCGATTCTGTCTAATGTTGGTTTGACTGCTTGTGAAGTGACATTTGCAGATATAGCACTCTCTTGCATTGTTGAACAAACCAGTCGTAGTCTGCTTCAGTGACATTGTTGTAGTATTGCGATGAGCTTTCTGGTCTTGGTACCTGTATCCTTCCACTTTGTATTTCCAGTATTGTTTGGTGATCTTGATTGGTCCAGATTCGTCACATTCGTTGTAGTCAGCATCGATATCAAAGTCTTTGTAGGCACAAGCATACTTGATTGCAGAAGCATTTGCTGACGAGAGTTGTGCAACATGTCCACTTTGTATTGGAAGTTCAGATCAATCAGATTGTCAAGTGGTGCAATCATGCATTCGACGTCTCTGATGTTGTAGAACCTGAGGTAGTCCCATCTGTTCTTGAATCCTTGCTTGTTCCAGTCATCAAGGTAC